>JARUPO010000007.1:1200000-1664709 GCA_039700045.1 Malbranchea zuffiana | reverse complement strand
GATAAAATAACTGTCATGCCCATTCAGAATAAGTAGATGAGTGTCAATCTGCCATGGATTTGCAGCTGGAATAAACAGCCTAGTAAGCCATTTGATTTCTATCTTGTCCATGGTTCAGTCATTAGAGCTAACATCAAGACTTCAGTCATCTGAAAGCTCATCAAACCAGCCTTTCTGCAGATTCTGACTCTTAAGAATAATGTACAGAGGCAACACTCAGTCTGATGCATTGACTACTTCAACCACAGTCACCCATTCTCAATTTTCAGACTGTAGCAGCTTTGGCTGGCCATAGTGCTCAGCACTAGTAATGATCTTGATAGCTGCACAGAGACTTATTGCAAATTCAGTCTCATCAAAGTTATAGATATCTTCAGTCAGAATTTCATGCTCAGCAGTTGTATCTCTTAAGATCTTAAATCAATTCTGAATAATCTTTCTATCTTCACATTTTGCTCACTTGTGATTATAGTGTCTAGAATAGCAGCATTGAAGCCCCATATAATATTTTATTAGATTTAACACTCAGTTCTTGTCAACATGTTGAGAGATAGAGATAAAATGCTGTTGAGTAAGAAGATAGTTGATCATATTCTCTGCAAAGACAGACTGAGGAAGTATTTCTTTTTTATTCAGATCTAGCACTCATTGAACTAACTGATTCTCTTCAGCCTCAGTTAATTTGATTGAATTTGTGTGTAAATTTACTCTTGAAGGCCAGCCCTTCAGTTGACTATCTAGAGTAGTATGAGGCACATTAAAAAGATGTGCAGCTTCAGAAATTGAGGGTATTTCTTGTTTTTCAATTACAGATATTGTGAGTTCAATTCTTCTCTCTATCTCTATAGAGTCTCTAGTCTTTTTAATGCAAATTGGTGGCATAATTGCACATTGAAGTGAATGAGTAGTTGAATTAGAAGGAATTTGAATTTGTCTGATCACTTGCTTTGTCATGATCCACTCTGTCTCAATAGCCACTAGGCTCAACAAGGAGGTAGAAGAAGTTGAGCATAGCTTGTCTCACAACTATTAAATGCATGCAGACACAAAGAGTGTGATCTCACTATATCATATACTCAAGTCTGGAGTACACTGACTTGTCTGTGATATAGCTTTCAGAAATTCTTTCAAGTAGGTATTGACTAATCAAAAGATAACAAGAAGACTTCTCAATAACTAATCAGAGAATATCTCATAGAGATCACTATTCAATAATTCAAAGGTATGTCTGTATTGAATAACCAGGTTGACCACAAAGAATAAGTCTTTAAGTTCTAAGGTAATAAGTGTTCTTATATACATGATGCTCTCTAGATGAATCACTTCATCTATTCTGAGTTCACTGTGTGATCTTCTAGTTCACTCTGTGAACTATGCCAAGGCTGAGTGATCTTGATCATGTGATCTTTAGTGACACAAGGTCTTATAACATTGGCTGCTGCCCCATTCAATTAGGTTTCTTCACCTAAGGCTGCGCTGTCAGGTCTGTAACATGCTTGAAATGACTGCTTGCTTGTGAATTACATTAGCTGTAATCACTAAAGCATGAATTTCTGATTTCAAAAAACATTTACAATATGTTAGTTTCACTTATTCTTTTGTTCAATTGATATTAAAATTGTATTACTGAAATCAAGAGAATCTTAAGACTATATCATAGTTCTCTAAGTTTGTTATATTCAATTGCACTCATTCAATGTATCATTTAATTTTCATTTATATCTGATTCATTTTTAGATTCACTCTATTCAGAGTTACTTCTTTTAATTCTTTCAAGAAATAGAGCATATCTTTTCTTTATATTACAATGTCAGCTTTTTTCATAAAGTTTCTGTTAATAAATATTTTAGTTGCTTTATTGTTAATAAAAGTTCATACATTAACTTCTGCAATAGTGATCAGTATACTCAAATGACAAATGTTTTCACTTATAATTAATAATTTCATTGTAATATTGCTGTTTATGTTAGGGTATATGGCTTCCCCCTATGTCATGTGTCCCACTGTATATAGTCTCCCTTGGTTAGCTCTCTCACCAATACACTTCTTAACTGTCTGCACTAACAGATTATGAGCCCTTTTTTGCTTCTACACCTAGACCCCCTGGGGGGGAGAGGTGGATGTCTAATATGCTTGAATAGGCTGGCAGTGGGTGAAAGCAAGAAGTGATACTGGCTGATCAACTGTACGAGCGAGCAAAGACTGCTGACTGATCCATCAAGCCAATGATTGAACAGAAAGTTCCCCTGTCTGCTTGAGTGAAAGCAAGAAGTGATACTGGCTGATCAACTATACAAGCGAGCGAAGACTGCCAACTGATCCATCAAGTCAATGGTTGAACAGAAAGTTCCCCTGTCTGCTTGGGTGAAAGCAAGAAGTGATACTGGTCAATCAACTGTACAAGCAAGCAAAGACTGTCAACTGATTCATTGAGCCAACAGTTGAACAGAAAGTTCCCCTGTCTGCTTGAGTGAAAGCAAGAAGTGACATCAGCCAATCAACTGTACAAGGATATTGACTATCAAATATGATTGAGTAGAGCCTAGAGGCTTCTATATGTGGGATTCAAGATGAATTGGTGGTAGATACATAACCTACAGCCTATGAATCAATTACAGCTATCAACAACCTCAACAACATACACTACAGCTGATGAAGACTAAATCAAGCATCTCTAGGCTGAATGAGCCTTAGAAGATGATGAATACATGCACAGAAGGCAGCATTGACCTACCTGAAGCCTAACTATACACAGAACACTTGCATACAGAGATCTGGACCCCTGAATGAGGAACTGAAGGAATAAGATGGAAAATGAACAGAAAGATTTCAACTTCTCTATCTCTAGTTGATGATTGAGCATATGCGCCATGTCAATAGAGATCTATTTTGTAATTAGTTTTTGAGAAAAATGATGGCAATTTGAGGGACATACTCTCTAGGGGGTGCACTGTATGGAGGGGTGTTAGAGTATACAGCTTCTCTCTATGTCACATGTCTCACTATATATAGTCTCCCTCAGTTAGCTCTCTCATCAATACACTTCTTAACCATCTGCACTAACAGTTTATAAACACTTTTTGTTTGTGAGAATGCACCTGTTTTCTGAATTTACAGATAATATGTTTTGAGTTATCTGAACTGTTTTATCAGTTTTAATTTCTGAATTACTTTTCAGTATAAAACTGATAATCATTCACTTTCAAGTGATGTTCTTTCAATGTTCAAAAGCTTCATTATCTGATTCTAACTGTCATTGTAGAGTCTTTACTTTTTGTTGTCAATTATGCTGCTGCATGATTTTGATCTAAATTTTACTATATCATGACTCAAAATATATTCTCAGCTTCAGTTCAGCTGAATTATGATGTCAGTGAAATCTTTTTTCTTTAAAGTTATTTATAGATTTAAGAGAATATCATCTGTTCTATTTTTTCTGATTTCTGTTTACTAAACAGTAGTTGTGATAACGTAATCCACATGTGAACTGGCCACTCAAGCAAACTAGCTACTCCAATACTCATACTAAATATGATAAAATACAGCATGATATCTCAACAGCTATACTTTTCTACAAGCTAAGCTTTGCAAGTCTAAGTATATTGATTAAGAAGTCTATATTTTTGTTTTATTTTGGCAGATATCTTTGTTTTCTGTTGAGAAAACAAAAAATACACCATAATACAGTAATTTATATGTAATATTTGATATTATATTCCAAAAAATAAGCAATCAAGCTGAAAATTCATATTTAATAGCAAAAAGTTATAAAAAATCTAGCATTAAAATAACAGATTATGTCAACCTTTGGTTGTTGAGATACTATGCTGTATTTTATCATATTTAGTATGAGTATTGGAGTGGCCGGCTTGCTTGGGTGACTGGCTCGCATGTGGATTACATTAGTACAGTTTTCAATACATTTAGTAATATTCTGAATGACTTGCTAGTAACTGTAAGTTTATTTAAATGTATTCAGATATAATTGTCAGTTCATTATTTATCTTGTTAATGTATTATTCATTATAGCTTCAGAGTTTCTTTAAGCTGTAATTGTTAGACTTTTTTCATTTATCATAAACTTTGCAGATTTTCTGTCAGCATAATAATTAACGTAATACTCAGGCAAGTTGCCATCTCAAGCGAGCCACCACCAAAAATTACCATACAAATCTCAACTTTTTATTGCTTCATATCTCAACAACAACATTAGATGAAGATTTGTCAAGAAGATTATAGCATCTAGATACTCAGTGCTACACTCTTCTCAAAGAACTATTGCAAAAATTGAATAATTTTGAAGATATGCTCTAGAATATAGAATTATACTAGTACTGATGCCTATCTTCATAATTGACACATATTTAATCATGAAAGAAGTTACAGGGCTATTTATTAATCAACTATAATTCATTTATTTAAAGTCTCAATTTTTCATCTAATGTTGTTTTTGAGATATGAAGCAATAAAAAGTTGAGATTTGTATGGTAATTTTTGGTGGCGGCTCACTTGGGATGGCAACTCACCTGGGAATTACATTATGTAAAGATGTAGCATTATCTATCTGACTTAATTATTTCTTTTGTTACAAAATATATATTCTCAACTTCTTCATAAAAAGTTTCTCTTGTCTGTGATATTTTAAATATTATTTTGTATTCATTGATACTGTCACTGCTGAGACTTAATATTTTTTATTCTAGAGTTTTATCTATAACTTGTTCTTTCTTCTGAACTTTCAGATTTACTTGAGTTCATTTTTCTGTTAACTTTTTATTGAGTTTATTTATCAGATCTGTCACAACACTGCATTGCTTGCACTTGTTCTTTCAGCTTTTCTGAATAATTTCTCTGATGACAGTTTGTCTTCATATTTCTTGAAGTTCTTGATCAGTTTTTTAAGTTTATTTCTTCATCAGCTGAAATACTTTTTTCTGAATATTCTCATTATATTCAATCACTTGATATATTTTTTTCTTGATGAGATTCATTTATTTATTAAATAATTGTATCTTTTTTGAGACTGTTGTGATGTACAGATATTGTCATTGTTTAAAATAGTATTTTTTATTTTTTTATCTTCATGAGTAGAGCAATCATTGTTTTCACAGAATGATTAATAAATACTTTCATGATTAAAGTGTTCAATATTTAATAGATCTTGTAAGTGTGATATTTCATTATTCAGATCATCATCAAGTTCTTTTTATAATTAACATTATGTACAGTTTTCAATGTCACATCTATAATCATCATGATACATGAAATCAGAGTTTTCTTGTATTCATCATTGAAATGCTTTTCATATTTTTATGTGATAGTTACATTCACAGATTTCATAATTATATTCTTTATGTTTCACATGCATTACATTCTAAATATTTTTTTCCTTGATTCTTCAGTGATGTTTACATTTTTTAAGTTACAGAATTTCTTTATTTTTGAGATTGAGTTATTGTTACATGTATGTTTTCTTGCATTTCTGTCACATTTTCTTCTCTATAATGCAGAGATTTTCTAGTCTGATCTCTTCAGCTACAGCTTGTTTAAAGATTTAAATGAACTGACTAAAAGTATCACTTTTATTGATAGAGACTTTCAGCTGACTATTCAGAATTTCAGCTGTTGCTCAGAGTTAATATTCATGTCATATTTTCAGTTCTGTAACATTAAATTGCTGCTGACTTAGTTCATCTGTTGCAGCTTCAGTTGTCATATATGATTATTATTTAACATCACTTTCTTTTTCTGTTGTTTCTTCTGATGCTTGTTTGCAAAGTGTTCAGACTTTCTGCAATAAAAATATTTTTTGTTTTTGTGTTACTTTTGTTTCTTTTTTCATTGATTGATTTAATTACATTTAGTTTCATTTTTATTGAGTAGACTTCACTGAGTTTGTTCTGTCTTCAGATCTTTAAATGATGATTTCAATGTATTTTTTCTTTATACTTCAAGCATCATTTATAGAGTCAATTGTTAATTCACATGATCAACTTGATCATACTGTCAATAGTAGTGAGTTATTTCTTTTCTTGCATAATTTTGTCTTTTATCTTCTTCTTCAGTTTCTGATAGAATTGACTGATAAAAGTCTCATTGATTCAGTTTAAATGTATCTCAATCTGTTCAAACTTAACTGCATATTCTCTGATCAATTCAGTCTGATGTTGTAGTTGATAGATTTCACTGTTCTGCTATAATCTTTTTATCATACATATTCTTTAAAAATAAGTTAAACTGTTCAGATGAAGATCTGATAGTTCTCAATAACTTGTATCATGTTTTAATCTTGTTCAGCTTCAGTTCTTTTGTAATAATTCTTGATAAAGAATTCAAATTAATTGAATGTTGTTTCTTTCATGTAGATAAAAATGAACATAATCTTGATTTTATCATCTGAAAACTTGCTTGTATTATTGTTGATGTAAATTCATAGTTGTATCAGAAAGATCTTAAACTTACTGCATTTGCTGTTAAATAAATTGAAAATTCTGAACTTAAGTTCTTGAATTGTTTCATACTTTCAGTAATGACTTGATTAACTTATTATTCTGTTTTTGTTGCAAGTTCTTCAGTGTCTGTAACTTGTTTCTAAAATTGTTTATTTTGTTTCTTAACTTTTTTAGATTTTGCTGTAAGCTTCTGAATTTTATTTCAGAGAGTTTTCATCATAATGATTTTTTGTTGATTTTTTCATTGAGACATGTTGCTGTCTTTTAATAGACTTTTTTCTTCATTAGATGTTGTTGAGTAGTCAGTGTCAGTAGTATCAGATTCAAATTCTGTACTTTAATATACTTGTAACTGTTTCACTTTGTTAGAGCTTCAAAAGAAATAGAAAATACTTAGCTAACTTGTTTGTTCTATATTAGTAATTCAAATCTGAATGTAGTACTGTAAAAGTCTGAAAATTGTAATCTTACTTTTAGTGAACAAGTGTATCAATTTGTTTGACTCAACCTCTGTGATTAAGGATGATGATCAATGTGTCACAGTTCACTCTGTCTTGATAGTCACTAGATTTCACAAAGAGATAGAAGAGATAAGACATAGTTTTAACTGACAGTTATTGACAGTTCAGAGACACAACAAAGAACATGATCTCACTATATTATATACTTAAGTCTGAAGTATATCTGTTCACAATATAGCTGACAGAAGTTCTTTTAAATAGATATTGTTTAATAAAGATAACAAAAGAGCTTTTCAATAATTAATCAGACAATATTTTATAGAGAACATTATTCAATATTTTAAAAAATATATCTGTATTGAATAATCAAATTGATCATGAAGAAGAAGTTTTCAAGTTTTAAGATAATGAGCATTTTTATATACATGATGTTTTCTTGATGAATCACTTTATCTATTCTAAGTTCACTGTGTGATTCTTGAGTTTGCTTCATGAACTTGAGATTCATTATGTGATCTTTAAGTTCTTCTTATGAACTATGTTAAGACTGAGTGATTTTGATCATGTGATCTTTAGTGACACAAGATTTTATAACATTAACTGCTGTTTTATTTAAATAAATTTTCTCATTTAAGACTGCACTGTTAGATTTGTAACACTATCTTCTTCTTTACTAGCTGAACATCATTTTCAATATCTTTTATAAATATTAGATTTATCTCTCTGCTGAGTTGTATCTCTTTTCTTCTTGTAAGTTGTAGTCTCTCTTTCAACATGATTTCTGTTTTTACTGCTAAACACCTCACTCTAGCTTTAAAAATCAAGTTATTAAATTTTATCATAAAGAAATCAATCATCTCAGATGTCTTCATTACTTTTAACAAAAAAGTTTCTGCATTAAGACTAAAAAGTATCATCAGTATATTGAGTGTGTTTACATGAATCATCAATGTATTTAAAATGATCTTTAAGACTCAATGATGCTGAGTGAAATTGTCTTGAGCAAACTTTGTTAAAAATTAAGATCAACTTTAATAAAGTTGAGAAGAATTTTATTACTTTATTGATGAAATGTCATTGTTTTTATCATCAAGAGACTGTTTTTTGTAAATGAACTGATGAATTATTGCATCAAGATGACAATATTCTTGATGAAGTTAAACAGTTAAAAAATTAACTTTCACAGTCATCTTCATCTTCTTTGTTCAGTTTTGTCTTCAATGTTTCTTATTGAACTTGTTTCTTGATTCAGTTTTCTGCAAGCATTTCAATAAAGAAATTTCTTCACTTTTCATCATGCATTTTTGAAATTTTCTTGTGATTCTCAAGAGTTTTCTGAGATATCATAGTTCTTTCATTTTATTAAATAGTGAAACTCTTCACTAATTCTTTATTAATCTAGAATTCATTTAACTTCATATTCCAGTTTTGCATTTACTTTAATTTGATAGCATTTAATGTTCTGAGATGCTTTTTTAAGTAATAAAACATAAAATATTGAATGAATTTTTATTGTCTTTAATAGATTCAGTTCAAAATTCAGTTGTTCAATTTTCTGTAAAATTTTGAATTATTTTAGTTTTTTGTAGTTAAGTTTATCACTTGATCATTTTGTTTTGATATTCTGCTGTAGCAGAAACACTTTCTTCTCTCTCTCAAAAATAAGTGTATTCTTACATTTTTTGTTATAATAGTGTTTGCTTCATGTGTTCAGAAATTCAATGTCACAAAGCATCTGTCAGTGCAGTTTCTTCAGTTATATTGTTATGAGTTTCACTTGTTATATATAATGCTTTATGATTTTCAGAGTATATAGAAACTTCAGTTCTTATCTGTAGTTTATGAAGAATAATGTAAATTCTGTTATAGTATTTTTTGAACTATTATATGTTAATTGAGCAATCAGTAGTAACTGTACTCAATTATTTTATTGATAGTTAACATTCTCATAGATATTGCTCAACTGTCTGATTCATTCATTCAGTCTATTCATTAATTTATACATGAGATATTGTTGATAACTTGTGTTCAATGTTCATTATATTCATAAGTATATGTCAGAATTTGCACACAAATTTTGTATCTTTGTTCAAGATCATTTTATTTAGTAGTCTGTGATTTACAAAAATGTTCTGTAGTATCACATAAACTGTATCTGATGATGAAATTGCTTTTTTGAAAGATATAAAGTAAATGTACTTCATAAATCTATCTGTTACTGTTAAAATTTAGTCATATATCACACTGCTGTATGAATTCTTTGATAGTAATAACTTGACTATAAAGTTCATTGCAATTAATTTTCATAAATTATTTAACTGCAGTATTGATTGAAGCTTTCTATAGAGTTTATGTCAGTTTGATTTTGTTTAGTTATATATAGATGTTGCAATTTTAAATATATTGCTGTACATTCTGCTTACATTTTGAATCAGTAGTAAATTCTCATAAAACACTTCATTGTTTTTTCAATTTCAAAATGTTCTGATGTTAGTGCATCATGATTGCTGTACATTATTCTTTTTCTGAAAGTTTGAAATAAAATTAACTCATCTCTTTCTGTGTTGTTGCCTTCATTTCTTCTTTTCTTTATATGTTTATCAGCTTCAAGTGTCTTTCTGATTTCATTCAGAAATAATTCTTTCAAAGTGACAATTCAGACTGTTGTTCATAATATTTATTTGTCAAGCATTATTTCAATTCTTATTGTTTCATGTCAGAATGACCCTTTTTTTCTTTTTTTTAACTATTAAATCTGATCTCTGACTCAGTGCATTTACTCATGCATTTTCTTTTTCTTTATAGTGTTTAATCTTGAAATTGAAATAGACTAGCACTTTCATATATCATCTTACTTGTCACCTTGTCAACTGTTTCATTGTTGTAAAGTAGATTAAATTTTGATTAATCTGTTGCTTCATTTCTTACAATCATACTTTTCAATGTTTAAATGCTTTCACTATTATCATCAGTTTCTTGTTGTGAATGTTATAGTTTTGTTCTGCTGAACTCATCAAGCTGTGTAACAGATAATCAGTTTTATTTATTTTTGTTCATTAAACTGTTGTAATCATGCTTCTATCATGCAGTTCAATGTGTCAGTGTTCATATAACTTGATTTCTTGAGATTAAAATGTTATTTCATTTCTTCTTTCTGAAATTCATCTTTAAGCTTTTCAAAGACTTTCTGTTCTTTGTCTTTTCAGAATAACTTCTGAGTTTTCTTCAACATGATTGTCAAGAATCATGCTATTTTCAAGAATTTTATAATGAATAATCAATAATAGTTTATCATTTTGTGAAATAATTGTATTTCTGTAATGTTTTTTTTCAGTGTGAGTCAATCTAGAATTGCTTGCATTTTCTTTAAGTTCATTGTCAGTTCTTTTCTGAATACTCAGTATTTCAGAAATGAAACTTCTTGCTTGAAGAATTTATATTTCTTCAATTTCACTGATAGACAATGTGTTCTTAATCATTTCAAGATTTGTCATATTCATTATGCATGTTTTTTCTTCATTTCTTTAATGTATATCAGAATATTATTCATGTATACTATTGTAAACTTGTGAGCATATTCTTCAAGTGTGTTGTTCATGTAAGCTTGAAAGATTGATGGTGATTCTGTTAATTTTATAAACATGACTTTAAATCTATAGCTGCTTCATAATGTTTTAAATGTCATTTTTCACTAATGTTCATCTTTCATCTGAATGTTGTAGAATCTGTTCTATATATTTATCACTATAAATCATTTAGCTCTTTATATCAGATCTTGCAGCTGCTCTATAAGCAGTAACAAATAGACATTTTTCTTTGTAATTAAGTTTAGATGCTGATAATCAATGCATTTCTTTGATTTATCATCTTCAGTTGTTTTTCATATGTTCTCTGATGATAGTTTTAGGTTCGCAGTGTCTTGCAGAGTTTGTTGTTATTTCATCATGATTTAGTTTTCATGACTTCTCTTTTTTCTCAAAATAGTTGATCATTTCTTTTTCTTTTTGACTTTCTGTACACTTTTACAGTCATTGTGTGAGTTCTTTTATGCTTTCTTCAGTAGCTGTGACTGCTAAAGCATGAATTTCTGATTCTGATGAACATCTACATTAATGGTGTTAGCCTCATTCATTTATTCATTGAGTTGATATTAAAATTGTGTTGCTGAAATCAAAAGAATTTCAAGACTATTTGATAGTTCTCTAGATTTATCACATTCAAGCACACTTGTTTGTGATGTCATTTAATTTTCATTCTAAGTTGATTTATCTCTTGTTTAACTTGATTCAATCTTGTTTCTTCTAGTTCTTCTAGAAAATAGAGCTTATTCTTTCTTCACATCATGATGTCAGTTCATTTTGCAAAGCTTCTATCAATGAATATTTTGGTTGCTTTACTGACAATAAAAGTCTGTACATTTACTTCTGCAATGATGACTTTTATATTTAAATAATACATTCATTTATTCATAATTAATAGTTTTATCATAATACTGCTCACAAATGCTTTTCATTTATGAGAGTGCATTTCTTTTTGAAATTTACAGATAACATTGTCTTGAGTTCATTGAGATTATATTTCAATTTAAAACTGATGATCATTCATCTGAAGACAGTCATCTTTCATTTCTTGAAGACTTCATTATCTGATTCTAATTGTTATCATAGAGTTTTTACTTTCTGTTGTCAATCATGCTGTTGCATGATTCTGACTCATAGCATATCTTTAGCATTTCTTCAGCTGATTTATGATGTCAATGAAATCTTTCTTTCTCAGAGTTTGCTGTAGATTTCAATGAATATCATCTGTTTTCTTCTTTTAGTGGTTCATGTATCATGCAGTAATCATGATAGTATAGCTCTCAATATATTCAATAGTATTCAATAGTAAATTGCTTCCTAGCAGTTATAGTTTCATCTGCAAGTGTTTCAATATAATTGTAAATTTATGATTAATTCTGTCAGCATAATTATCTGTTCAGACACAGAGCTTTCAAGAGAAGCATTTATTTATTCATTTTCATTTTTTATGTTTTCTGCAGAATTCATTTCAGCAGATTAATTATATTGATGTACAACATTCTTAACTGATCATCATTTTTTCAGCTGCTGTTAATCATATGTTTTGAAGTTCTTCAGATGAAGTTCTTCTAACTTGTTGTTTTTTAATTTCTGTTTTTTAATCATCAGTACTTTCACTGCCAAGACTTAATATCTTTTATTTTAAAGTTTTGTCTGTGATCTGCTCTTTGTCTTGAGCTTCTAGATTCACTAAGATTTATTTTTCTGTCAACTTTTTGCTGAATCTGTTCATCAGATCTGTTATTATATTACACTATTTGCAGTTGCTTTTCTGACTCTTCTGAATAACTTTTTTAATGATAGTTTGTTTTCATATCTCATGAAGCTCTTGATCAGTTTCTGTTGTTCATTCTCTAAATTTTTATATCTTTTTTGTTCTCAAGATTGTGATACTTTTCTTCTTTTGAAGTAATATCTTATGATAGACTTTCAATATATTTAGAGTTATATAATTTTCTGATGCTCTTGTGTTTGATTTAGTCATTGACTGATCTTCATCTGTCAAGTCATTTTGTTAAAGTTTCTCTTCTGTGAGAGTTATTCACTTCATGAGTAACTGTTTTGTTTTTTATTTCATGATGATGCATAAATATTGTTTTCATTTGAAGTAGTACTCTTCATTTTTTTCTTTTTTTATAAATAAGACAATTGTCATTCTGACAAAATGTTCAATGCATACTTTCATAATTAAAGTGTTTGATGTTTGACATATCTTGTGAGTCTGATATTTTATCATTCAGTTCATCATCAAGCTCTTTCTGTATTTGACATCATGCACAGTTCTCAACATTACATCTGTAATCACTGTGATATATGAAGTCAAAATTCTTTCATGTTCATTGATTTGAAATGTCTTTCATACTTTCATATGATAGTTATATTTGCAAATTTTGTATTTATATTTTTCATGTTCTGCATGTGTTGAGTTCTGAATACTGTCTTGCTTGATTCTTCAGTGATATTCACATTCTTCTAGTTGTAGAATTCATTTATTTTCAGAGTCAAGCTCTTGCTGCATGTGTGTCTTCTCACACTTCTCTTACATTTTCTTTTATATGATACAGAGATTCTCTATTTCAATTTGCTCAGCTACAGCTTGCTCAAATATTTAAATAAAAACTGACTAAAAGTGTTCTTTTCTTTTATGTAATCTTTTGATTAACTGTTCAGAATTTTGATTGTTGCTTGAAGCTATTGATAGACATTTCAGTCTTCATGCTTCATTGTGTCTTGATGTCACTGACACTGATTGTCTGTCATAATGTCAGTGAACTGCTAGTCTTGATTGAGTATCACAGTTGCTTGTAATTGCTTTATATTATTTTCTTTCTTCTTCTTTCAGCACTCTCTTGCATAGTGACTGAGTTTTTCACAGTTGTAGCACTTTTCTTTGAGCTTTCTTTTTTCAGTATTGATTTCTTTGATTGCATTGAGTTTCATCATATCAAATCTTGATATTGTCAGTTTTCTTTCTTTTCTTTCTTGAAAAGAATTTCTTCAGATTTTTTTATATTTGACAGGAGATATGCAGCTGATTGTCAATAATCACTGCTTTCTTGATTATATCACTAAGAGTTTCATAGAATTCAGATTTGACTACTTCAAGTTGAATGTTGAATTTCAGGTTTCATATCATCATTTCACTTGAGTTGAGTAGAGAGTTACATAAATTTAGTAACATAAGTGCTGGCTGACTCTTTTTGTGTAAAACTCATGATCTTTCATTTCAATTTGCTTTTTCAATTCATATTTTCAAACATGCTTTTCAAGATTTCTCAGAAGATATTCTAGTTGATCATTAGCACTGTCATGTCTTATTATCAGTACATTTGATCTTGTTTCATGCTTTAAGATAAACACTGAATCAAGTGAAGACTTTCTCTGTCATCTTGATATCTGCTAGCATGACTTTTTGCATTTTGTTCAAACAATTTCTGAGTAACATCACAAAGTAGACATTCATCTTTTTCAAGAAGATTTTAAGTTCTTCACAATCTTCTTTGAATATTTCAATCTTGATGTTCTTGAAGCTAAGAGTATAGAAGTATACTGAGATTTTCATAGCTTTCACAGTGAACTAACTAGATGTCTTTGTCATCATATCACTGTTCATTCAATGTTTCTATAAACTGTTAACTGTTTCAGTAAGAGATAGAGAAGTATCTAACTGTATTGTTCTCTAGTAATAGTCTGAGTCTGAATATAGTACTGTAGAATTCTGAGAGATATAATTTTACTTTCAGTGAAGAAATGTATCAATATTCTTTCTTCAATGAATCAATCTTCTGTTGTAAAGCAAAATGATCAATGTGTCACAATTCACTCTGTCTCAATAGTTACTAGACTCAACAAGAAGATAAAAAAGGTTAAGTGTAGTTTATCTCATAACTATCAAATGTGCACAGACACAAAGAGTGTGATTTCACTATGTTATATACTGAAGTCTGAAGTATATCTGTACTGTAATATAGATGATGAAATTTTTTTTGAATAGATATTGACTTGATAAAGATAACAAAAACTTCTCAATAACTAATCAGAGAATATCTCATAAAGATTGTTATTCAATAATTTAAAGATATATCTGTATTGAATAATCAGATTGATCACAAAGAATAAGTCTTCAAGTTTTAAGATAATGAGTGTTTTTATATACATGATGCTCTCTAGATGAATCACTTCATCTATTTTTGAGTTCATTATGTAATTCTTGAGCTCACTTCATGAACTTGAGATTCATCATGTAATCTTCAAGTTCATCCATCCTATGAACTATGTCAAGACTGAGTGATCTTGATCATGTGATCTTTAGGTCACTGACACAAGGTCTTATAACATTGATCACTGTCTTGTTCAATTAAATTTTCTCATCTAAGACTGCACTGTTAGGTCTGTAACATCTTCACAGTTAAATTAACTTTAAACTCAATCATTTTTTCAAGATTCAGTCTTTTCAGAGAGATCTGTAACACAAATTCAGCTCTGTTCTTTTCAACATATTTCACTGCTCAATATTTACCTTTATTAAAAGAGTTTGATTTCAGAAAAATGAAAAAATTGCTGAAATCAATCTTCTCACAAAGTCTTCACTTTTAGTTCAAAGACATTTTAAGCCTGCTGCACTGCATGAGATTCTCTATGACTTGTCTTCTCAGATTCTTATTCTCAAAGTTTAACATAGACTGTTTTGCAAGTTTAAGTGAGATTGCTTCTATGGATGATTCTGTCTAGTATTAAGGTTTGTAGTTCAATACAGAAGAACTACATACTGATGTAAAGTTTAACTCAGCATTTGATGTTATATTTCTATATCCTGTCAGTGTGAGTCTTGTAGCATAAATCACTTACAATAATATAATAGAAAAAATTAATCAATGTCATGTCTATGAAGCATCAGTAATTTATTGTATTTATGAAAAATTTTGAATATATGCACTCTGTTTCAATCTCAGATTCTGAATGCAGTATCACATTCAGATCTTCATTGCAGTATAAATGAGATATCTTTCTGATATTGCTTGAATGACACCCTTCTTCTCATACTTCTTAAGCTCAATATTGATATTATATATTAAACAGTAAAAGAGTATGTTCTAAAGAGCTAGAAAATTAGTATGATTAGAAAAATAAATAATTGTTGAGCTTGATAGAGCAACTGAAATGATTGACACAGAGCGTAGCTAAAAAAGTACTTCATAGAAAAGTAAGAGTTCAATTTAATGAATGATGTTGAAGTCTCTAACTCTTGAGATACTAGTCTAAAAGAGAATATTAAATCTGATTCAGCAGAGACTATGTTGCATTGCTGTTTGAAGAATTAAGAGCTGGAGATCTTTATGATACTACAATAACATTGTTCAGTTAATATTATATTTTTTCTGATTGCAAGATAATTAAAAGCCTTCTGTGATCTCAAATCTATTAAATTAATTCTTCAGTGATCATGACATTGAGTGTTGAAAGTTAAATGTTGAAGATGGTTGAAAATTGAGCATTAAAGTGGGGTGAGCATTCAATTGAACCATGAATTATGTTAATATTTCTAAATAAAAATTGACTCACACTCTCTCTTTATCAATACAAAAAACTTCTCAAACTACAGCCTTATATCTTCTTTATTTGTTGAGTTATTACACATTCTTTGTCTAATTTTTTCTTGCACAATTCTTTTTTAAAGAATTTTTTCTAACTATAGTCATTCGTTTCTGTCGATCGTGTAATATTTTCAATCTCATCAAATTTCTTAGTCATGCACAACACTCTGTGATTCTCATCAATAAATTCTTTTGTCAGAAACAAAATAAAATGAGAATGCAAGCACAAACAAGAACAAAAACAAGCACTCAAGTGAAAATACTGAAAAGTTTGAAATCTATAATTATTGATCTAATTTCTGCAGCTAATAATTAAGATTGAAGTCAACAATCTAGTTTTTAATGCTTATATTTATTGATAAATTAAAGAGATTAACATTAAATATACTGCATACTGAAAATTAAAAGCTTTAATAAACTGATATCAGAATTGATAATTTAAATAATTGCATTAATTCTGACAGTTTTATTTCAAGAAATAATATTAATTAAAATGAGATTTTAGTTAACTAGAAGATTTTTGCTGACTAGTAAATACTTACAAAAAAAGAGTTTTTTTTTAAATTCTTGTTATATTCTTTTTAAATATTTTTAATTAATTTAAAGAGTGAAGCTGCACTCTTGAAGTATGAAAATATTTAATATATTTAATCTTTATATTTTGTTAGTTTCATTAATTTTCTCTGCAAAAGATTCAAGTAATTTAAGTGATTCTCTTCAAAAATCGCTAGTAAATTCTTTTATTTTTAATAGATATATTTACTTTATTCTTTTTCTTTTATAAATTTTCTTTTCTTTAAATTATTTTAATTTGAAAAACTCTATGTGCAAAAGATTTATATTATTTTTTCTCAATATCTAACTTCTTCAATGAAAAATATTGATATTCTCAATTTAATAGCACAAAATCTCACTTTTTCTATAACTGATTTATGTTAAAACTGATGTTTTAATTTATTATTTTTCTTCAAAAATCAATTAAGTTTTTGCAAGTTTTCTTACAGAGTAAAAACTTGCTGTTGAATCTTTAAGATGTATTACAGACATAAGTGACAAGACTTAATATAAAAGCTCAAAATTCATTTAAAATCTTGTCAGATTTTGTCATGAAGTCTGAAAATAAAAACTAAATTAAAATTAAAGTGTTTTTAAAAATAAATAAAATAAAAAGCAATTCATTTTTAATCTAACTGAAATTCTTATACTCTTAAAACAGAAATTAATAAAAAAAATGATTTGAATTTAAAGAGTTATTATAAAAAATAAATTAATGCTTTTTCTTAAATTATTTTTATCCAAAACAAAAAAAACAACAGTTTAAATCTGAAAATAATCTCAATGAAATTGAAAGAAAGATAGATAATTTATGAAAGAAATTTAAATAATTGGTCAGCTTTAAAATTAAAGATCTTTGTTAAAACTGTAAAGATAAAACATCAGTCTTTAAACTCTCTTTCTTTTTCTTCTTTTTTTCTTTCTTGATTTTTCAATCAAAGAAAGAGAACAAAAAGGATATTAATAAGCTCTTTTTTAACTATAGTTAAAGAGAGAAGATTTATTATCTAAATTGAATCAGAAAAACTGCAAAATATTGATAAATTGTGATTGAAAAATAAATTAAATAGAAGGTTATTAAATAATATAGTTTTAAATGATAAATTAATTATTAATACTATTTTTTCTTTTATAAATAATGCATTCATTATCATCATTATTACTGAGTTCTTTTTATTTATCTTTTTATTTAAAAATAAATATTTTTAAGAATCAGTTCTGAAAGAACTGTTATTTTGTGAAGAAGATATTCAATTATTTAAAGATAATATATATATAATACATAATAGTAATACATAATAGTAATACATAAAGCCTTTATACAATCTTTTCTGAATAAGATGATAGAATTAAAAGATTCAAAACAAGAAAGAGAAACTTTTAATTCTGAAATTAAACTTAAAAACATTCAGTTTGATTAATATTTTTAGATAAAAGAACATAAAATAGATATGTTTCTATTTTTCTTTTTATGAAAAATCAATTTAAAAACAAGTTTCTAATACTAGCTGAAGAAAAGTGCAAAACTGAAAAGTATAAAAATAAATAATAAAGAACTAAATAAACTAAACAATATTTTAACTGTTAAAGATATAAATATATTTTTTATTGCTCTAATTCAGTAAAGTATTTATTTTGTGGAGATAGTTATAAAATATAAAATCACTTTTGTTTGTCTAATTTACAATATATATAATTAAAGATGTATTTATACATAAGTTAAATGTGTAAACTGCATGAAAATCATCAAGTAAATAATGAAGCATATTCTTTATTTAGAAAAATACAAACATCTTAAAGAAAACAATGAAAGATATTCCAAAATATAAAACAATGTAATGATAGGTATTAATAATTCAAAGAGTTAATTATATATAATTGAACAGAAAAAGAAGAAAAATTTCAACTACTTTATTATTAATTAAATATTAGATATAAAGATAAAGATTCTTCAAAATAATGTAACTAAAACAAATGAAGCAATGCACATTTATTGAGATATTGTAAATAAACAAAAGATTGATTATGTTTTATTTTAAGAATCATGAATGAACAGACATATGAGTTATACTGTTATTTATTCATCATTTTATTGTATACTTTTTAGTATACAACAAGTCAGATCAAAAGTAACTGTTTTTGCAAGAAGACAATGAAGATTTTAGTCAATCTATAGAACTGATCTTAATGAGAATTCAGACTATTTAATTATAGATATTCAAGATATAACATCAATTGAATTCAATTCAATTGATAAATATCTAGAATCAGAAAGTCTTACAAGAAATGATGAATTTTAAACTTTTACAATATTATTACTATTATTATTATTATTATTCTTCATTATAGTTACATGCAGTCAAAGACTATAGTGACTATCAGCTAGATCTAATATCTAGCTAAATTTATCAACTTATTATGTAAAGTAAATTTCAACAAAAGAGTGTTCACAATCTTTTCAAGTTAGTAAATCTTTTTTTTAAAGAAATACATGTATCAATTTATTTTTCTTTCTCTGTTTTCTTTTTTCAAACTCTTAATAATTAAGTTTTAGTAGCAATATTTGTTTTCAACAAATATTCTTTCAATCACTTTAATTTAAATCAGTTTAAAAAATATTTTAAAATTTAACTTTTTGATTTTTAACTTTTTCTTTCACTTTCTTCTCTCTTTTCTTTTCTTTTTGGAATTTAAAAGTAAATACTTTGAAATTTCTTTCATTTTATAAGCAGAGTATATATCATCTGAATAATTAAATCATTGTATTAAATAAAATTTAAAGTATTCATGCTTAAGTTTCAACTGTCAGTAATCATAGTTGATTAAAGCTTTTTAAATTATTTTAATAATCTAGCTTTTCATTTAGAATAATTCTCATATGAAGAATAAGCATTTAATTTTAAATTCTTAAGTTAATCTTTATTTCATTGATAAAAAGCAGTTTCTTTTATCTTTTTCTTAATAAATGATAGAAAAATATATATATTAACTGCTAGCACTTGATGCTCTGTTTTCATTTTTGTAGCTTTATCAGCTTACTCATTTTCATATGTATTTATTTATATAAGCTTTAGTAAAACTCAATGAACATGCAGCTTAACATATTATTTATTCACAAGACTTTGAGCTCTTTGTTTAATCAGTGATCAAAGATACAAACTGTCATTCATTCAGTTTATTATTTTCAAGTCTTTAAATAGCAGTTTGATTATCTGAAAAAATTCATATATCTTGAACAGCTGTACATTTTTGAATAGCTCTCTTTAAGCTAAAGCAAAAGCTTTTTCAATTCTACAAAGCTCAGCATCAAAGACTTTCATGCTAGTACTTAAATTTCAAAAGAAACCTTGTTTTTGATTTAAACAAAAGACTTCAGCTTCAACTGAAACTTTTGCAAGATTTAAAGAGAACTATATATCATATAAGAGAACAATTTTATGTGATGATATTAATGCTCATTACATATGATGAAATTCAAATTCAAATAATTCAATTTAAACAGTGAAAATAGTTGAGTAATTAAAACACTTTAATTTTAATCTCTTGAATGAATTTAATATTTTAATTTATTTTAAATTAAATCTATAATCTTTATCAGTGATTAATCTTGTCTTTATTTTCACTGAACTAAAGAATCTTTCAATTCAATAAGAAATTAATGAATTAAAGCTAGAATTTAATCATGAGATTATTCAGATTTCTATTAAATTAGATCAAGAAAACATCATGAAAAATTCACTATATTTTAATCAATATAATCTGAAAGAAATAAATTAAAAAAGATGAATAGAGAACTGTTAAAGACATCAAAATGCTCACTCTACTAAATATCATATGACACTTCTTGATTTCTCAACAACAATGAAAGTAAATGTAGCTCTTGCTTGATGTTAAAGCAGAAATATCAGTTTCATCATAATGCTTAATTCATTTAGCAATAAACTTTCTCTTTGTTGACTCTGTCACTGTTGCAATCTGTGTCACTGTCTCATCAAGAAACTTGATAATGTTGTCTTCAAAGCCCTTCTTGCCAGAGTTTTCTGTTTAAATCAAGATAAAGCATTTAACTAGAGGTTTAAGTCTTCAGTCTCTGCAAATTAAATGTTAACTGCTTCTCCTTTCACTACATCTACAGAGTTGTTCATGTCAAATTCACCATCATCAAAAGTGTGATTTTCAATGCAGATGAAATCAAAGAAAGTTGTGACAACAGATGTAGCAAATGCAGTCTGATAAATTGTTACACAGATGCTCAGCTCATCAGAGAGAGTGTAACTTCAAAGATGAATCATGTTCTTTGTATTGTGATCAATAGAACATATGTAGCTGTTTTGTCAGCTTCTGAGCTGCTCACTTAGCCTCAAGCATCTACATTTGACACTCTCATTCAGTTTCATCATTGAAAAATTCTCTCTTGAAGACACTGCTCTTCATCATCATCTGTTTGATTGCATTCTCTAGTCTCATGAAATTGAATTGTGATGTAATTTGATCTTTGAGATTGAATGAAAATTAATTGTGCTGCTTGTCAAAAACTGCTTCTGCAAGATCACTATATGTAGTGATACACTCATTCACATTTAGTTCAATCAAGCATGATTGCAATGAGTCTGTTATTACAGTGAGATCAGTTACATTATGAGATATGTCAACTCATTTACAAGTGCTGATATCTTCAATAAGATTAAACATTTCACATGACTTTATCAGATTCAGGTTTTGCTTCTTTCATTTATCGTTCAATCAATTCATGATGCTTTCAAGACATAGAGTGTTGAAAGCTCACATATGTCTTCATCATCTAGCTACAGCAGATAGAGTTCAGTGATATCAAAAGAGTCTGATTTATCACTGTACTTGATAGACATAGTTTGCTTCATAGTGACTGCTGTTGTTCTTGTACTGAAAGGTGAAATTCAACTTGAGCAGTTCTTTGAAAGAAGTGAAGCTGACAAAATTGAAGATTCAGTTCATCATGATGCTGCTGTAAAGTTCACTGATCAGTGATGAATGTTTGTTTGATTTGCATCAAAACATCTAGTTTTCTGTATCACTTATATCAATCTTGCAGCAAGTGACTGTCATTTTATAGATAATATCAATATATATTATTTTCAGAAAAATTATTTTTTCTTTAATGTTATCAAAAACAGATTAATCATTCTTGGCTCAAGAAGTTGAGAAAAAGAAAAGAATGCATGAACAGAACATCAGTTTTAAATTCAGCTGTATGATTCTGATAATTTGAGCTTCTGAAGAATAGTAATTCTTTATTTTAAATTCTTCAAGATGTAGACTCTATTGAGTCTTTCAGAAGTTTGAACAGAGCTAAAAACAAATGATACATATATAGAGCAAACAGTTCAGATTTTGAATTTAAGGTTTTTGAACTCTTGTTGACGATCTCCAACACGACTTGTGTGAAATAAGAGATCATGTGATTTTGAACTGAGAGAAAATCATCAATTTTAAATTCTCATGACTATCTCAAGCTCTGCTGTCTTCTTGACCTTGCTATCTTTTATTATTGAAACACTTTTTAAATTGCAGAAGATTGTGCTTTCATGAAATCTTTAGAGAGAAGGAAGCTGTTAAAGAAGAGAAGAATTAAATACATTAATGTAACTTTCTGACTATGATATTTGCTAACTCAATTGCACAGCCATGAAGTTCAATGAAAGTGCTTGAAAGATCACAAAATATCAAGCCATGGCTGAGCTTCAATAATATCAGTTTTGGCTTCTTTTTTTATAACTCTATATTAAATTCTCTTTGCATCTGTGCAGCATATAACACTCTCTTCTCTCATTTCTTCAGCATGTACTCTTCTATTGTCTTCATTCTTGTCTCTAATTAGCAGGATTAAAGCTGTTGATATTTATGTCATTGCTACAGATGATATTTTAGTACTAGTGATTTTATTGAGACTGTTATCTTGTCTTTCATGCTTGATATTGATCATTCTGTCAAGATTGTGATCTTATCTTTCACATTCAGCAATCACTGTCTCAGTGTTTGCTTCTAAATATTTAATCTATTTATATTTAATCAAACATCATCATCTACTCAGACTCTGTATATGTTCTGATGTTCTTTAACATCTGTTATACATAGCAGTCAATGCTATCTGTCTCTGCTTTCTCAAACTTCTCACTGTTGACATTGATTGTCATGCAGAAATGTTGTCTCTGATGAACTTGATGTATCTCTTTGCTGAAATGAATTTAAGTTTTGTTGCTGATCTTCTTGAGATAGCATTAAAGAAGTTTCAAGAGCTTCATTATATAGCTAAATAAATGATAACTGCTCTCTCTATCATTCATGCTGTGTTGAAGATGAATTAAGCTGCATATTCACTTCATGATACAGATTACATCTTCACAATAATTATATGTTCTCTTGAATGTGTTCAAGATATTTACATGTACATTTAATCAGATGTCAGACTATCATCAGTCTTAAAGCATTATCTCTGTTTTTCACTGTATTCTTCTGTTGCCTCTTATATGATGATGTATTTCTTCACATACATCAGCTTTTAACTGCTCTCTGCACTTATACTATCTAACATTATCTGTTATTACACATTTTCTTTTAACTTTACATCTACATTGAGCTTGAAATCTTCTTGGTTACTGATGTTCTACAGATTGCAATGTATGTTTATCATAATGATCTTTTTACATCTTGAGATAGTTTACAGACACTTGTGATCTATGTTAAATTTAAGAGAGATGATCACCGCACTGTTAGACTGATTAAAGTTTATGTTATACTTTCTCAATCACTCACAGTTCATTCAGATCAGTATATCAGTCTGAGAATATCAGATATCAGCTGATGATCATGGATGTAGAATCATTCATTTATGATAACATTCTGATTATTAAAGAAACAGAGCATTTGAAACTTCTCATACAGTTTCATCATGACTTTACAGTGAACTTGATTCATCATGTGTGCATGAAGAGTGATGTTTTTCTTTCATTTCTGACATTATTCAGCAGCTTTTATGATGTTATTAAGTCTGTGATTCAGTATGAAACAGTATAATTTATAACAAGTGAAATTGAGATTGCTGCTGTGATGTTATATCTTAAGCAATTGATTTATGATTACAATGTTAGCATATTTCAAACATGTTAAATGCATTCTATGTAATAGTTGCAGAGCTCAGATAACTGTTGTCTTATTGTTAAGCTTAATATTCATCAATTCAGTTAACATAAACAAAATATCATGATTGTGATGCTGTTTTAACTCAATGAGTTGCTGATGAATAATATTTTGAACAATAATTACATATGTAAGCTGTTGAAAAGCTATCCCTGAAAGAACTAACAGTATTAATATATTCTTTTCATTTTCATTTATCTGAAGTTAAGTAACATAACTGCTGATGAAACACTCTTTGAAGATCACAAGCAAGCCATGATACATTACAGCTCAGTCAATATTCATAAGAACTTGAAAGAAGAGATAGCAGAACAACATGTCAGACAACTCTCTAGTGTTCAGAAAGAGTATGAAAAGCTGCTAGTTATTGATAAAATTAACTGATACTCAATCAAGTAGCTGTGCTAATTAGTTCAAGCCTTGGTTACTGATGGATTACATGATTAACTATGAGAAATCACTCAAAGACATCTACAGAATGAGGTCAGAATGGCAGAATTTGAGTTTCAGTCACAAATTGTCTAGACTTGAAGATTGCATTGTCAGAAGTGCATAAAAGTGAGCAAGTAGATAAATAACATAGAGCTGTAGAAATATAAGTTTACTTTGATCAAACAAATTCTCTGTTTCACTCACATATGTGAAGGTAACTAATTTGAGTTTGATGGTGCTCATGCTTCATACAGTGAAGATTGTCTAAATTTCTTAAGAACAAGCTTCTGTAGTGAAAATTCTCACAAGACAATTCTTTGAGAAGCAGACTCATAAATCTAAATTACTGTATAGACTGTTTAGAAATGAATTTTTTAAGAACAAGCTTCTACAGTGAAAATTCTCATGAGACAATTCTTCGAGAAACTGACTTATGAATCTAAATTACTGTATAGACTGTCTAGAAATGAATTTCTTAAGAACAAGCTTCTGCAGCAGATATTCTCACAAGACAGCTCTTCAAAAATTTCATTCATGGTTTTAAATTACTGTGAATGCTGTCTAAAAATGAATTTCTTGAGAAGAAGCTTTCAAGATGACTCTTTGAGAGATTGACTCATGATGTTAAATTACTGTAAAGATATCTGCAAAGTTCTCATATTTATAAAAATTATAATAAGAAAAAAATTTTGAATTTTGCTTCAATGGTATCAGACATGCAGATATTTTACAATTTTATTTTGTAGTGTACTCTCTTCAATTGAAAAACAAGTTATAAGTTCTCTTGACAAAAAGATAGATTTGCAGAAATATAATGTCTTCTTCAGCTTTGCATCCCTCACAACATTTAGACAGACTACAGTTTTAAAGAGTTAGATTAAGAGTTAATGAGCTGGATTTTCTTGAGTACAGACTGTCTTAATCAGTTCTGTGATGAAGAATGATGTCATGCTACAATACACTGACAGTAGAAGAATGAATAAGTTATGATGCTTTTCAACTTTTCAAGACAGTTTTTTGAAGAGCATCAATATAGAGAGTCAATCAGTTAATAGAAAAATTTGTTTCAACAGATGATTTCAAGAATGTCATAAAAGTTATTGACAAAACTGACACACTTCAGAGACAGCTTGAAGTCAAAAATAAAAAACTTGCAAATGTCAAGAAGAACATGAAAGAGATAAAGATCAAGAATGATATCACAATCAATAGAATGTTTGAAGCTAACAACAGAGAGAAAAGTGAGACAAAGAAAAGATTGTTGCAGATACAATTTCTTGACACATCTATTCAAGAGAAAGAGACAGAGATTGCACAGGAAAACAAGACTCTAGACAAACTGAAAGACCAGCTTCTAAAGCTTCAATTCTTCTATAATATTAAAAAGACAACAGTCACAAAGCTTCATCATGATATCAATACTCTGCAGTAAAGTCAGAAGGAGAGAGACATTTTCATTAACAAAATGAAGATCATAAAATTAAATTTTAAACAGAAAATGTTTACAAGAGTAAAGAAGAAATGAAAACTAAAGAATAAAAACATGAAGTTAAAGAAGTCAGTGCAAGTTACACAAGCACAGCTCAGTAAATAGAAAGAATTTACAGCTAAATATCACAAAGAAGATGAAGAAGTTATATGAACTGTTTCTTTCAAGCATCAATATTTAAGACACACTGACAATTGACAGAGTAGATGCATTTTTCAATTTTTAAGACTATATTACAGAAGAGATATACTTTAAACTCAAGAAGAATCTTTCTGGCTCTGCTTTTGAAGTAAGTTGAATGAATTCACAATAACTTAAAAATATAAATCTAAAAATTCAGAATGTCTCTGCTTGAAATAAATTTAAAAAATGAAGTTACAAAATCTTGCAACATGACATATCACTCCTGAACTTGAATTTAAAGACTGCAAAACAAATGCACATTATGACTATACTTGCTATTCTAGCAAGAGATATAAATCATGATATCTTTCAGTCAGCATATGTTTTTGATGATGATAATCTGCAATTGTAACATCTATTAGTAAAGCTAGCACAGAATTTCAGTGAAAAAGAATCATTTTATCAATCTCTTTTTTTATCAATTGATTAAGAGACTCAGATAAATAAACTTGAGTTGAGAAAGAAAATCATTGTTGAAAGTATGTGAACTTATCTCTCTGAACTGCTAGCAGAAGATCAGTCTGCTGCATTTTGTGATGCTCTAAACAAAATTGTGCAGAAAGCTGTTAAAGTTTAAAAATTCATCTAAAACTGTTAACACAAGTATGAATCAGATATTGAATCAGAGATTCTTCAGAATGATGAGTTAAATCTGTTCAAGTTTTCTGATAAGCTGCAACAGAAGAATCAAGAGAGAAATCAAACTGAAAATGAAGAAATTTCAGATGACAGCTTTCTTATAGTTTTTCTATGTATATTCAAGATAGATGACAATGAATGTACTTCACATATGTTTGCTGTGAAAGTTTCAAAATTACAGAAATTGTACATAGAAATGATGTGAGAACTTGCACTGTTTGCAAAAAAAAGTAAGCATCTCTATGATGCACTGACACTCTTAGCTCTATAATAGAATGAATGTTACATTCAGCTTGAGTATGAAGAAGATTCTTAGTCAAAGATAGTTTAAGTCAATTAAAGAAAAAATTTTTACACATATAAAGAAGCATGAGAAGGTGGTTTATTCATTACAATCTTTAATCTTCAGAGAAAGTACTATGTGTCTGATATAATATACATATGCAAAAAACTTCAAGTCAATTATTGTTCTCTAATGTATTAATTTTAGCTCTTACAAGCCTAGATGAAGTAAGTGATCACAATCTAAAAACAAGTCAGATGAACAAATTCTTCTTCACTATTTTCACAGCTTTCTGTCATACTCTCAAAACATGTAAACTTTAAATGTCATGATACTCTCAGAAAAGTACTTTATCTTTCATTCTTGACAAATGTTATATCTCTTTTGTCTGAATGTATATCTCTCTCAAGTACAGTGTGATGAATGTTCTTCTCAACATGATTTCAGAAGATATTATTGTTCATTTATTTCTTCTTTCTTTGCTTCATGAAAAGTGAAGTATTACATATGCAGAATGAACATTTGCAGTCTTGTAAAATTTGAAGAACAATGAATTATGGTTCAGAAGCTAATAACTGTTAAGTACACTGTTTAGATGCAGTTTGACATGCATGTCAATCTTAGAGACTGAATTTCTTCTGACTTAAAGGCAAATTGATACTGTGATAAAGATACATCATTGTCAAAAGATATCATCAGTCTTCAAACTGAGCCAAGATCTGCAAGTGATTTTCACAATCTGTTGTCACTCAGAGATCTGCAGTATTGAAGAGAGTCAAAATCTAAGCTCATCAAACTTTTTATAATCTTAAATTCAGCAGTTGAATTACTCTGTATCTGCATGACAAAAGTGTTAAGCTCTATTTTTTTCATAATAATCATTTCAGAGATAGATTTTTGCACTGTTCAACTTGCTCTAAGCTTTTATTTTTTTTCAGTAGAGAGCCGTTTCTGCTATCATGTCACAAACTCTCTATCCAGTAATCAAACAGCTCTGCTAGTGAGTGAGAGTCACTAGGCCTCAGGCAGGAGTCTATAGGTGGTAAAATCTAAAGATCAACTGCTGGCTTCATGGGCCATGTATATATACTAGATCACTAGTTCTGCTAAGGCTTCAATACTGGTTGGAGCGTCCAAGTGATCTTGAATAGAAGGTAAAGCTCAGAAGCAGATAAGGTGCAAAGAAGCATATAAGATAATATTCAAGGTACTAGATATTCTGTCAACTGAAATAGAAAGTGATTGCAAAGATCAGAACAAGACCTCTGATCTCACCAGGTAATGAGTGTGTTAATATACATGATCAGTTTTTATGAATCAGTCCATACAAACTCCTTGAGAAGAGATCCAATATTGAACTGCTCTGTCTGGTCTGTATATGGACTGCCTTGCCAAGCCCTTTTCTGGATCGCTCTGTAGTCACGTGACTTCAGGTGGTACAAGGCCTTATAACATTGGCCATCTTTCACTGCCAATCAGACTGCTTGCTTCACAGCTGTGCTGTAGGGTCTGTAACATATCATTTAAATTAATGTGAAATCTGCTGTTCAGATCTTGATGAACAACTGCTGATTTCTCTGAGAGAGACTTAAAACTGTTTAATGCTCTGTTATTCACTGAATTTGCTCATCTGTGAGCTGAATGAATGTTGCAGAATCAGCATTAAGTTTGAGTGAGTGCATCAACATTTACACTTTTGTTTGAAATGATATATCTAGATTCATCACAATGATCTCAATGTCTTTCTGCACAACATTATTTAGATAATATTGAATAGTAACTTATTTAAATCATGATCTACAATCTGATCTCACATTGATGCTGAAATCTTATCTGCAGAGAAAGAGTAGATGAGCGATGTGCTATTAAATATCATTGAGAGAAAGATTACATACTGTTTACAGTGTTGAGAAGAGCTCATCTCAAGACATAATGACTGAAAATGATTGTCATGCTTAAAATAAGTGCAGCATGCTTCAGAAATTGATGTCATGTTGATTTTTTAAGCAGTTCAATTTCAGAAGTATGATAGTCATTCTTAGTTATTTCAGACTTACAGAAGACAGAAATATTCAGCTTGTTGACTTGAATCTTGATCATTATACTCTCAAAATGTGATGAAATTGAATGTCAGTAGACATTCTTAAATGTGGTGAACTCTGCATTCAATACATCATCATAAGTGATCATAGTAAAAAGATATACAAGAAGATAAAATATTGATTCTAAATGATGTACCATGACAAAAGTTTTTCTGTAATGCATATCAGTCTCACTTGAGTAAAATTCTAAATATGAAAACACATATATTTGTGACTTTCTATCTTTCATTTTAATGTGTATTAAATTCACTTTTGTCAGCAGTAAATTAAATTGTTCTGATGCTTTCTCACAGACAATGTAGAAGTGAATATGTCATCAGAGAAGCAGATCTTTTATTTTGTCTTCATTATAACAGTTATCATCAGTAACAACAGATTTATCATTCATGATAAAATTCACTGAGTTAAAGTTGTATTCATTTCAGCATACATTGTTGAGATCAAACTCACTATCAGCAGCTCTGTACTTGTTAGTAAGTTATATTATCTTCAAGTAGCTGCTATGTGTATCTGAATCTGATCTCTTGCTGAAGATCATGCTCTCAACTTCACTCTCAGTAACAGATACATTTTTCTCATCCTGAGTGAGATATTCTAAAAGATCAATATTCAAGATAAAATCATTTGCAGAGTTATCACAATTCATCAGTCAGAATTATACTTGTGACTATATGCTGATTAATTTATTCAGTGAGAGTAGAGATCAGAGCAAAGTAAATATAACATTTAATTCATCTTTTTCAAATCAGAGCTTTTCATTCAGTGATGATTTTTCTCACATAAAGATATTGAATAGAAAGATCAATCAGATGTCAGAAATATAAAATAGTAGCAAACTTATACTTTCTGTATCTGCTGTCTCTTGTCTACATATATTATCATATATCACTCTCAGTTAACACACAAGAACAGATAGATATCATCTTTGTTGTTCATCACTGACTCGTAAATATGGCTTCAGAGTTTCTCTTCATATATTCATCTTTTAATTACATCATGAATGTACTGTCAGTCAGTATCAGCAAACAAGCACACTGTAATCAGTTAAATGAGGTATACATTAATACAGTCAGTTCTTATCTTCTCAGATATTTCATAATTCTTATATTTAACTGCATAAAATGCTTTAATTTGACATCAGTAGCTTCAGATTGTCTTTTCAGATTTAATCTGATACTTATAAATCTCTTTAAGTCAGTCAGGAAAGACTTTAAAGCTGTGAGTGATGAAGTTCTTCATGAATTGATGAAGAAAGAATTGATACTTCTTCAGACAGAAGCTGATCATTCAAGATTAATAAATGATGATTCAGTCTCACTGTTAAATGAAAATGAATGAATCATTCTTACATTTCTAGTTTTCTTCATACTGTTAAGTAGACTATCTTGATGTTGTTTGTGCTGTGCTTTTTAGTCTCTTCAGTGACTGCATGATTCTTAACTCTCTGAAGAAAGTCTGTATCTGTGAACATCAGTCTGAGATATTGATTTGTTAAGACAAGTGATTGCTGTCTTTGCTTGTGATTTAATGATAGCCATGAGTATGTGACCTCACAGAGAGAGTATAAATCAATCAGATTTCAGTAAAAGTGAGTGATAGCTAGCTGCTGGGAGAAAAGCAAAGAGTGAGATCTATCAATGAAGAATGACTTGATAGAATAAGATGAGAGAATGAGAAGAAAGCATAGAGTTCTTTTATACATACTAAGATAGAAATCATCATTTTTGATGAGCACAAAAGACTGATGACTTTATGCTGATTTATGAAATGTGTAGTAAATTCAGAGAAATTGCTTGACTTCAGTGTTGTGATGAATTCAAAATTTTTGTGAGACATAATTCTTTCTGACTGATTGTCTGTGAATTTATCTATGACTTCTTGATAATACACACTTGAGCTGAATGAGCTAGATGAGATGAATGAATGACAGCAGAGAAAGTGCTAAAGAAGTGAGAGATGAATTCTCTGTTAAGATAAACACAGTGAAGTAACTTGAACACTAGCTGTATATGAACAAGCTGTCTGTGTATGATACTGTTATGATTCTGCTATGACACAGTCAGAAACATCAAAGTGACACAACAATGTTTATCAGAAATAATCATCAGAATTGTCAAAGATACATTCTTCATGTAACACTTTTATATCTTCAACAATGCTAAACCTTACTGATACAAATAATAATGTATATTGTCATTGGTCAGTTTATTTATAATAAGCATAATATTATAAAGTATTTTATTTGATTAAAAAATGAAATTGAGCTTCTGTTCACAAATAACATTTTCAGTCATAAAGTGTTCAATAATTTATACAATCAGATTTTAATATACTATCTTAATATTGTTGCTGAAATGATAGTCTGGTTATAGCAATTCAATCTTCATAATGCTAAATATTCAAGCAATTCTTCATGTTGTCTTTATATGTATTGAATGTAAGATAATTAAGCAAGATTAACTTCTTCAGAATTGAAATTAATGCTGAAACTTAAAGAGACTTAATGCATCATGCTTGATGACTGTCTTGAGAAATGTTACAGACTAAAGAAACTTGATTTCACAGAAAGTCTGACAGAGCATGCAGAGAGATATTCTATGGAATAGCTTCAGAAAGTAATTATTCTAAAATTGATCATAGTCATCTAAATTATAATTAAAATAGATATGATATGAACATCTGGGCCATCTTAGCTAGAAATATGATAGCTATGATGAAGAATATCTTAGAGATTTTAGCTGAAGCTATGGGCATTAAGATAGACACTATATATATAAAAGCAGATTTATTTATCAGAAGAACTTCTACAGTTCTTCATGATTATTGCTCTTTTAAATTATACTATATATATAGCATGACTCTTTCAGATTCTTATGAATATATTTTTGTTGTAACTTAACTAACTAGTTCTCTATTCTGTTATATTCACTGTCAGATTCTTGTTAACTTATTCTTTCAATTCAAGCTCACTCTCTGAGAGTGATAAATCTACATAATTTCAGCAACTTCAAGCCCTATAAGCTTAGATTTACTCTATGAGTTCAAGATTTTCAACAACAAAATCATCTCTCTATCACTGAAGAACATCAGTGTTTTCTTTAGAAAGTTGTAAGTTAACAACAAGAAGACTGATATCTTTATGAATCTCAAGTACTCATAACTATAAACTTAAAGAATCATTGTTACAGCTGTGCTTATTTAAAATAAGACAGTCTCTATTATACAACAAAATAAAGTAATTCTATATTCTTTTGAAATCTAATGATTATTTAAATAAAAATGATGAACATATTTAGTTTTGAAAGTAGATCAGAAATGTTGAGACACTACATTAATACACAATAATACTGATACAGAAAATCAATAATGCAAAATATTTAATAATATAATACTGAAATCAGCAATCAATATAAATAACAATGTTCAAGAATTAATCATCAAAATCAATAAACTTAAAGAAAAGATTATACAGAATCATGAGATCATTATTATTCTGCAGATTAAAGTATCAGAAGAGACAGCAAAGATCATAAAAATTAAAATTAAATTTTTTATATAAAAATATAATAAACTGAAGTCATTTCTAACTCAGATGAAGATTTTTTTCAAGTTCAACAATTTTAAGAAATTATTAATGTAATAAGATGTTTAGTAGCTATATTGAACTTTCAAAAGGAAGCAGCAGTCTGAGTTCAGTCATTTTTCAGTTCTTGATTAAAGAAGAAAACATAATGAAGAAACTTCATAAGAAATAACAGAATATCATGCAAGATTGAAGTCTTTTTAAAAAGAACTATCAATTAATTTCAGTAACATTAATGAAGAAGCAACAATGACTGATAAGTTCTGACATTTAAAATAAAGATTTCAGCAGCAGTGTATGCTGTTGAACATTAGTAAACAGTAAGCTTACTCAACTATAAAAATAAAACACTCAAGAATAGCTTCTATTAAAGACTAAAGAAAGAGATTAAAAATGTCATCTCAAATATGAAAAATAAATCTACTACATATACTGAAATGATTGAATATGCAATCAAGAAAGACAATCAGATTTATAAACAGTACATGAAAAAAAATATAAAGAAAAATTTCTACTGTTTTCTGTATGAAAAGAAAAACAATTTGATTATAAAGACTCTATAAACATTGACTCAATTTAAAAAAAGCAAGGAAAAACAAACAGCAGAAAAAAAGTAAGTACTATAACTGCAGAAAAAAAAACACTGAAAATGAAAGTGCTGAGCAGAGAAATGGTGAAAACAGAAAAAATAAAGAACAAAACAAGAAAATGCAAGTTCTATAATGACAGTCAGAGAACAAAATATTTGAAATACTTTAAAAATGATATTTTACATTAACTGAAGTAGAGCAGCTGACTCTGACTTCAGAATAAAAATGAAAACTGAATGATTGAGTAAATGAACAACTTTAACTGTTCAGAAACTTAATGATATCTGAACACATGAAAATAAATTGATGAAAGTATACAGAGATCACTGAACATTTATACTTATATGAAAAACACACTCAATAATATAAAAAGTTTCTGACAAAAGCATGCAAAGAAAAATACTGAAGAGACATCAATAAATAAATATGTATGATTTACATCTTGAATACAGAAAAATATCAATAAATAATCAAGTACAGAAAAGTTCATGTAGTGAGCAAGTATCTTACATGAAACTATGAACATAGACTTTTAGACAAGTGTAAAGGCAATAATTCATGAAAACAATAAATGAATTACTACTGCAAACTACACTGTCAATGAAATCTGAAACAGATATATATTTTTTTTTTCAAGATTAAAAATCATGAGATTTATTGAAAACATGCATGCATTCAAAAGAAAGCTGAGTAAAGAGCTAGAAAATTAATCATCAATGATCAAAAAGATCAATAATAACTAGAATGACACATAAAATATAAACAACTTCAGTTAAACTTCACTTGACAATTAATGTCAGATAGAATCAACAATCTCTACTACAATTAATAATGCAAAATCAGAGTTTGAATGAACAATCATCAACAAAATATATTTACATGTCAAGAAGTCTTTAACTATTATAAAACTCTAGAGAATACATGAAATGAATATATTATAATGAATCTATGAATGAACACAGTGAATCTAAATGCATGATACTGACATGCATGATCTGTGAAACTAGTAGTGAGAAGAACTAAAAAGAAATCAAAAATTCAGAATATAAGTTCTGAAAAAAAAAATATGAAATCAATAAATTTAATCTTGATCATGAATATGACTATATTTTGAATGCAGTAATGAAAGGAATACTCAGACAGACACTGATCAGACAGAATAAAAATGTTAAATAAATTCAGAAAGCTTGTGAAACAGTTATGAAAATAATAAAGTTTCACAAATATGATTTGACAGATATAGTCTTTAAGAATTTAGAAGCTGACAAAAGAAAGAAAACTCATAAATCTTCAACAATCAAAAGCAAACTAACAAAAAAAGACTGAATCACTTAGAATTAAGAGCTGTGAAGTGACTGAACATATGAAAGATATTCATCATGCTGAAATGATGAAGTTTATAATTATCACTAAAGATCAATGAAGTATGCACAACTGTTTTGATTGATTCTAAAGCATAAGAAAACTTCATAAATGAGAGATTTATGAAAATAAATGTCATTTCACTAATGAAAAAAGATAAATCATTACAAGTAATATAGTTTGAAGAAATGACATATAAAGTTTAATATAATACTGATATATTTAAACTATGAATTGAAAGACATCACAAAAAAATGAGCAATTGCTTTTGAGTTACTCTTAATTAAAGCTGCATAATTTCAACATTGACTAATGAGCAGAAGAAATATAATAATGAAGATGTAATTGTTCTCTCAATCAAAGATTCAGAAATCCAGCATAAATTATAGTGTTAGAAAGAACTAGAGATTTAGTTATAATAAACACATCAATCTCAAAAACTTGAGCATCAAAGAAAATACTTCAAAAAGATTGACTCAAACAATTGATTGAACATACAGACAGAAACAGAGATTAATTTAAACAGAATAAAGTAATAGAACTCTTGTTAGATTTATCAGAAAAATTCTGAGAATTCTGAGAACTCTTTAAGAAAAAAGAATCATCACAAATGTTATCAGAACATAAATCATGAAATCACAACATAAACTTTATTGAGAGAGAAAAACTCAAATATATAAAGATGTAACAATATATACAAAAAGAATGAGATTTGACTGATAAGTTTGTGAAAAAAGAGTTGAAAAAAGAATATATTGAATCAGCAAAAGTATCAGAAGAATGCTTATTTCTGTTTACAGTAAAAAAAAATAAATTGAAGTGATTTTACATCAACTACTCACTGATAAACTGAATCATAATACTTCATCAGTACTCTCTATCTCTGATTGAAGAGTTGCAAGATATGTTCAAAGAATGCACATATTTTATGACATTAAATCAGACAGATGCATTTCATTGAATATAAATCAAATCAGAAGATGAATGAAAGACAGTCTTCATTACACATAAAGAAATGCTTTAGTATAAAGTCATGACATTTAAACTGATGAATATGCTGATATGTTAGCAGATATAAGCAGATGAAGTCTTACAGAAGTTTCTATACATCTTTATGATGATATACATGAATGACATTCTCATCTTCATCAGATAATTCAGAGAAGATCACTGAGAAAAAGTCACTAAGATATTATAAAAACTGCAGAAATATAATGTATTTCTAGTCAAAAGCTCAAAGACTTTGGAAAGCTGGTCAAGCTGACTACAAGTTATTTCAACAAGAGAGAAATGCTTACTTTGCTGCAATAAAAACAGCAAAGTCAGATTGTTGGAATAAGTTTTTAGAAAATGCTGAGGGAAAAGACATTTTTAAAGCCTTTCAATATACAAAGCAAAGAAGGATTGAAAAGCTTCCCATTCTAACTTATGAAGATGAAAATCATGAGTTAGTTAAAGCCTCTAGCTTTGAAGAAAAATGTCAAGCATTTATGTCAGTTCTTTTCAAGAAACCACCAGCATCTGAGCCTTTTAACTGGCTTGAATGTCATGAATCTAATAGATGGGAATGGCCAGAGATCACTGAATCAGAGATTCAAGCAGCTGTATTTACTAGTTCTCCTGGTAAAGCTCCTGGTCCAGATGGAATTTCTTTTCAAATTCTTCAAAGAATTTATCCAACATTGAAAAACAGATTTTTCAAGCTTTATAAAGCTTTGATAGAATCTGGTTATCATCCAAAATGTTGGAGAGAAGCTATTGGAGTTACATTAAAGAAAGCAAATAGAAATTCCTCAATTTCAAAGTCTTATAGAGTAATCTCTCTATTAAACTGCATGGAAAAAATTGCTGAAAAGATAATAGCTACTAGATTATCTTATCTTTCTGCTACTGATAACTTACTTTATCATGATCAGTTAGGCAAAAGAAGACAATATTCAGCTATTGATGCAGTGATGAGCTTAGTTCATGATACTCAAATGAATAAACATAAAAACCTGAAGACTTCAGCTGTTTTTATGAATATTAAAGGTGCATTTGATCATGTTTCAGCAAATCAATTGCTGAAAATATGTCAAAAGCTGCAAATTCTCAAATGTGTCATTCAATGGATAGCTTGTTTTATGTCTGAAAGAACTATTCAGTTAACTTTTGATGGTCAAAAGCAACAAAAACAAGCTATTGAGATTGAAATTTCACAGAGCTCTTCAGTTTCTTCTATTCTTTTCTTGATTTACATAAGAAATCTTTTTGAAAATCATGAAGATTTAAGACATGTGAGAATTTCAAGCTACATTGATGACATTAGCTTGATAGTTAGTTCAAAAAACAGTAAGGAAAAACTGTTAAATATTGAAAAAGGCAGTCAGTCTTTTGTTGAATAGACAGTCAGTGAATATAGTTCAGTTTAATAGAGATAAAACTGAATTAATTCACTTCTTTTCAACTGAAAGAACTGAAATAAATATTTCTGAACATGATATAACTATCAAACCAACAATCTTAGTGAAATGGCTAGGAATTTGGCTTGATTTAAAGCTCTTATTTAAATCACATGTGGAGAAGAAACTGGCTGCTGCTGAGAGAGTCTTAAATCAAATTATCAGACTCTCAAATACAGAAAAAGATTTATTCTTTCAAGCAATGAGACAATTATATATTGCTTGTTTAACTTCTGTGGCTGATTATGGAGTGTCAATTTGGTGGAAAGAACAAAAACATCTTTTAGAAAAGTTTACAAAGCTTCAAAATCAGGCTCTTAGAAAGATTTTAGATGCTTTTAAGTTCTCATCTATTTATGTCATAGAAGTTGAGGCAGCAGTTCCACCTTCACAAGTGAGATTTAATAAAATATGCATGAATTATGCACTCAGACTTCTGCAGTTAGGTGAAAATCATGTAATAAGAACTAGAGTTTCTTCAAGCTTTTCACCATTCAATAATGGTATAGATATTGATTGAGGAAGGTTTTTAGACTGAAATCAGGCTGAAGAAATTCAAGATTCAGCTGGTTCTCAGAAAAGAAAATATTCTACTCAGCTTTTTGAAATAACATCAAAAATTGCTGATTTTCTCTCAAATCTAAAAACTGAAGAAATAATACTTAAGTGGAACCCACTATGGCAAACTAACTTGAGTGATTATGTGAATGTTCAAGTTAGTAAGCTTTCCAAAGAAGAAGAAACTGAAAAGCACTTGAAAAAAATAAAAGACTTAAATCAGAACATCTTATTGATTTATTATTCTGATGATTCAAAATCAGAAAAAGAATTAGTGAGGGCTGGAGTCTTCTGCTTGAACCAGAAACAAGATTTCTTTTGAAACTTATACAAAAGTATGAAGGTTTTTGATGCTGAACTTTATGCAATTGAGAAAGTCTTTACTTTGACTCAAAAGACTGTGCAAAAAGATAAAGCTATTCAAAATATATAGATCTTCTCAGATAGTCAAGCTGCTATTCAAAGACTTGAGAACAACAAACTCAGTGGTGGTTTGTATCTTTGTTCACTTATTAAACAAAGAGCTCAAGATCTTGTGAATAAGCATATTAAGTTGCATCTTCATTGAGTTCCAGCTCATATGAATATATATGAAAATGAGCAAGCTGATAAAGCTGCAAAAATGGAGACAGAGCATCAACTACTAGCAGTTGACAGATATGTTTCTCTGTTATTTATCAAGAGAAAGATAAAGAAGACTGCTCTTGATCAGTGGAATCAGACTTGACTTAAGAATTTAAAGCCAAATGCTTATTATTTATATGAGAATCATCCCAAATGGAAAGCTAGATCACAGAAATGGTCTAAAAAACTTTGGTCAACTATGATTCAGTTGAAACTTGAGCATGGATACTTCAGATCTTATTTAATAAGATTACCTGATTATTCAGAAAATACATGCTCTGTTTGCAAAGTGAAAGAGAATCCAAAGCATCTACTTCTAGATTGCAAAAGAAGAAGAGAAGAGAGAAGAAAGTGAAAGAAGAAGTAAGAAATAAGAGAGCTAAATCTTAAAATGATCTTTCAAACTGATTTGAGGTTGAAGTGATTGAGAGAATATTTGTTGGAAACAAATATTGCTACTAGAACTTGATTATTGAGAACTTAAAAAGAAAAAAGAAACTAAGTTAGTACATGTATTTCTTTGGAGAAAAGATTTAATGACTTGGAAAAATTGTGAACACTCTTTTGTTGGCACTTACTTTGTATAATAAGTTGATAAATTCAGCAGAATATTAGATCTAGCTGGTAGTCATCATAGTCTTAGACTGCATGTGACTATAATGAAGAATAATAATAATAATAATCTCAATCATTTCATTAAGATTGTTGATTTAACAGTTATATCATGTTCAGAAATATTTATCTCAGTCTTTTCAGTTGAGAAAAAGTGAATTAATTCAGTTTTATCTCTATCAAAACTGAATTGAATTTACTGATTATATATTCAGTAAAAGACTAACTGTCTTTTTCAGTTTTTAACAATTTTTTCTCACTGATTCTGAATTAACAATTAAATCAATATCATCAATGTAGTTTGAGATTCTTACATGTCTTAAATCTTCATGACTTTTAAAGAGATTTCTTATATAAATCAAGAAGAGAAGAAAAGAAACTGAAGAGTCTTGTGAAATTTAGACTGCAGTTAAGTTCAAGTCAAGTCAAGTTGGTAGAGTACTGAGTTGAGTCTGAGTTGAGTTCATAGAGCACTGAGTTGAAGAATCAAGTTGTATCTTGATCAAGTTCCAGTTAAGTTTTACTTCAAGTTGTCAAGATGATCATCAAACATGATGTCAATTCTGAAAAAATTAATCTTACTTAGTTATCTCAAATTCAATGCATACAAAAACAGTGTGAAGAATTGCTTGAATATTTAGCATTATGAAGATTGAATTGCTATAACTAAACTATCATTTCAGCAACAATATTGATATAGTATATTAAAATCTGATTGTATACATTACTGAACATTTTATGACGAAAAATGTTGTCTGTAAACAGAAGCTTAATTTTAAATCAGATAAAATACTTCATAATATTATATCTATTGCAGATGAACTGACTGATGACAATATACATTATCATTTACATTAGTGAAATCTAACATTGTTAAAGATGTAAAGATATTATGATTCATGTAATTTTCACTTCATCAGAAACTTTTGTAAGAATGATTCTGAGATTAAGTTGATGAATTTCAATTTTCACAATTTTGAATATATATCATATATAATAGTAATTTTTTCCTAATATAAAAAGTTGTATTACTGTATAACATAACTGACAAATTTTCCCCTATTATTTATAGGTTTTATTGTCAGATAATAGAATTTTTTTTTCCCACTGAGTTTTTACATATAACTTCTCTAATCTAATCAATTACATTGATAAGATTAAGGGGGGATGTTGGTATAACTATACTATAATAAGCTAGTTATAACTATAACTATAACTTTAATTATAACTTTAAACTATAATTAAGGTTAATAGCTGCCTAAACTATAACTTTATATTAAGTTTCATTGTCTAATAGTTGCCTGGCAGTTGTCTAGTAACTATTACATCATATACTCAATTCTCTAGCTTGCAGTCTGATTTCAAAGGTCTATATAATGAGTCTTCATTTTTCACTTGATTTCACTTAGTTAAAAAGCAATATAACAAGTCATTCTTCTACTACTTCTTCTATTATACTTCTTGCTTTACTTTTATACTTTTATCATCTTTATACTATAAGATTTCTGCTTTGCATACTCAGACTAGTGCTTTTAGCTCTATATCTGATAAGAACTGATTTGAGAACTTTCAAAAAGAGAGATAAAATTAAAATAAATTTCTATAGACTGATACTGAAAGCATTAATCTTGATCAGACATGCTGATCAAAAAGAAAAGAAAAAATCAGAGAAGTAAGATCACAAAAGATTTCAAAAGATATTTAGAAACTGATAAATAGCTGAATATGAGAAAGATCATATTCATGAAAGCAGAGTGTGATGTTTGAAAAGAAAACAAAAGTCAGATGAAAGTAAAGACTCTTTTTATGTTTAAATTTAAGATCTATCTTCACTCACAGACAGCAAACTGAATTCTTATTGAGTGATTTATAACTTGCTGAAAGATCAAAATTCATCTTATGAAAATATTTGACAATGAAGAAATAGTTTAATATTTATCTTACAGATAAATATTCAGTCATCATAAACTAAAAAACTGATCAGTATTCATCTTGTGAATGAATATTAACTTATAAAATCAGAAAACAGTCTGAACATTCATCTTCTACAGAGTCTATCAGTTATTATATGATTGAAGTCTGATCTGAAAAGTCTTGTGAAGCATCTCTTCAATTATCAGTCATTTTAAAAAGCTCTTTTCTCTTTACTGACATTACAGTTTTTTCTTACAGAGAGATTTTTTGAGCAGTGACTGAGTTTTTAGTGAGATTTTACAGATAAATTAACAGTGTTCAAGACTTGAAGATTAAATCTTTATAAAAGAGAAAATATTGTAAGAATTTCTCTCAGACACTAACTCAGTTAGATCTAGCTTTATTCTTTCAGAATAGAACTAGCTCAAAAACTCTTTTGAGTATATAAAAGCTTATTGATTTTTAATCTTTCCTATAAAACTCAGTAACAACTTATCTTATTGAGTTACTTACTGAATATAACTCTATTGATAAAGACTTTTCATCTGATCTTATATATCTTCATACTTTTTACAAATTATTTCTCTTACAGTCTGAAGTCTGTCAATTCTTATTTGCTGTTGCTTATATTATTGTTTCATCTGTTTATCTTGTTGTTCTAAATATATTATGAATCAGATGAATACAGTATTTGAGCTTGCTATTATCTTTTTCATTTAATTTTGCTGTTTGTAATATATTATATTGTGATGACTGCTGTCTGTATCTATGTCTGAATCTGTTTCAAATGAAGCTGTAAAGTTCATCATAAACAATGTTTATCATTTATTGTTATCATGATTGTGATTGTAGTTGTAATTGTGATTAGTAAAGATAGTAGATGAGTGAATCTTTCATATGAAATCTCTATTATGTCTTGAGAATTCAATGAATCTGTTTCATTTTATTTCAATGTTTGTGATTGTCTATTTCAGTGATTCATCTGTTTCAATAATTGTAATGTCACTTCAGTTTATTGCTGTGCTCTAGATGTCATATGTCATAAAGTGAAGAAATAGAGTTCTGAGTGTTGAAGACTTCTCTCAGATAGTTATCAGCAGCTACATGAGCAGAATCAATCACTTTCAAAAGATTGATACTTACACTAATAGATCTGAACATCACACTGATAAAGCACTGACTTCTAACATTTATTTAGCTGACTGATCTTCAGAGTCTTCTTCAGAAGATCAGCGGTGTGTTTTACTATTATATTCAATATAGAGCTTAATTTTTAATCTTTTATCTTCATCATATTGAGTATAATTCTCTAGAATCTTTCTACTATATTCAGTCTACACTATTTCTACTAGTTGACAGCTATATAGTGACTGAGTTTCTTTTACAATTTAAATCACTTTACTTCTACAATGACATCTCATAAGAAGATCTCTGTCGCAATAAATCTTAAAGCAGACAGCAAGTCTGTAGAGCAATAGAATGTCACTAAAAGTTCAAAAACATTAAATAATCAGTTCTTTAAAGATTAAAGCTCAGCATTTATAAAGAAGTTCAATTATAAAAAAGACAACTTTTAAACTTTTGCTGAACTTAAATCATCTAACAAGCTCACAGCTGACAACAAATCAGCAGCTTTTCAGATTGAGACAGACATTATTTCAAAAATTCTTTTTAATAAAGGTATATATACTGTAAATCATTCAAATAATGATCAGCATCATGAAGAGCTTTCAATAAATTTAATAAAATCTCACTCTTAATCTCTTTAAATCAGACCTCTATAACAAAAAGAGTCTGAAAATATAAAAAGTGAATTCATTTCATTAAACAGTACTTGAACACAAAAAAGATGATCTATTTCATCAATAAATTGAAGATAATCTTTGTGTCAACACATTTTAAGAACAGTATAAAGCAGATGTAAAATCATCTCTCTATGTATATAAATGAGAATAAAGGAAATTGAAAGATGTTCAAGAAATTTCTTCAAAATCAGTTTAAGTCTAAAAAGAATCAATCAATTATTTACATACAGCAGTTGAAGAATCTTCAGCAATATATTAAACAGATAACATAAAATTTTCAGACAATATTTCAAAAGACTGTTAAAGAAGTTCAGATGCAGAATAAAATTCAGAAAAATGATAAATTGTGATTAAAGATATTTTTTATTAAATTACTTTTCAGCTTGAAGACAGAGATACAGTAGTAAAACATCATTTTAAATAAAATTAAAGACATCATGAATAAAAAATTATATTCATCAAGCAGCTTTAGTTAGATTAAATAAAAAAATCTCAACATTTTCTGATCAACTCAATAACAGTAAATACAATATTAAAAATGATAACAAATAACTTACAGATAACAGCACATTATCTTGCAAGCATTAAGCAAACAGCGAGTTAGAGAATTAATCAATAAAAAGATTTATAAATTATTACAAAAATCGTCTTAATTAAAGAAAAAAGAATACAATTAAAAATTATTTCTGTTTTTATTGCAACAAGAATGATCATTTTTCAAGCAATTGTTCTAAGCATTCAAAGCAGAGTAAAGAGAAAAAAGAGAATTAACTACTATTAGTTATGTTGATTTCTTTAGAGTATCAGTACTCAGCAACTGCTTTTTTTTTTGCTCATTAATATTAAACTTTAACTTAACAAAAATATTATTAAAGACTTCACACTTTTAAACACTGATGCAGACAAAGATTTTATCTTTATCAATCTTCTACAAGAGTACAGTCATCTGATTTCAAAGAACTCTAGCACAGATTGATTCATGAATAATGATAAGACAAAAATTACAAGAAAGATACAACTTCTATTCTGTGATCAGAAGTAGTCTGCTTTCTGTAATAGCTAGAAACTACTGTAGATTATATACACACTGAAACAAATGAAAAGAGATATTGAGACTATCAGATTCTGATAGAATCTGACTAGCCTTCAATATCAAGACTGTCTAGCCAAAGAGTCAGTCCTTAAAAGTATCAACCTTCAATAGTTTATGAACAGATTGATCTCTAGTGATGCTGATTCTGATAGTGTACTGAAGTTTACATAATGAAGCTTATGTAACTTGAAAACCACATTCTCTTCTATCAGATCTGACTACATCTCATAGTTTCAATCATTGATCTCTGAAAGCAGCTGTTAGTCTGACAGAAGGCATGAAAGATTGTTCAGCTCTCTGTGATCATTAGTCTGCACTCTGTAGTCATCTTGAAGTAGTAAAACCTTAACACAGCTTTGATAGATCTTCTGTTGAGCACAATCTCAGCAGACTAAGATTGTGTTTTCTTTTGTTGTGATGTTTGCTCATTTTATGTTCAAAAAGAGTAAGAAGCTGTTGCTGTGTGCATTCAATGATGAAAGAGAGTTTGTTGTTGATATTTAATTGCAGAGCTTCTGCTTTCTTTCTCTTGATAATCACTTTATTTCATTTAAAAGTTCTCACTTTATCTCAAACTGTTCTGATTGCTGTTGAATTTATTTTTGCTCTCTCTATTTTCTGTTCTGAAAGCATCTGACTGTCATCTTCTTTCTTCTCTTGAAAGAGTTTCACAGTATGACATCTCAGACATCTGTAAAACAGTTCAGTAGATGACTTCATTTCATCATAATTCAAGACATTAACACTATCACAGATGAGAGAGCTGCTCTCTCTTCTGATTGCTGCTCACATAAGAAGATAATGCATTTGAGTTACAAACTTCTGACTCTTTGTCTCTATTTCATGAACAAAGAGCATATATATCTGTTAAGATCTTCTCAAGCTAATCATGATGTTATTCAAAAGACTCTGAAGAAATGTCATGCAGCTTCAGATTTAATTGATGATGTCAGTCACAATGATCTCTTTTTGCTTTAACAGTTTTTCAGCAAGAAGCAGAAGTTCTCTGTCAGAATCAGTGATCACTCTAAGAAAATTTCTTTCTACAAGCACAAGTATTATTATTGTGAAGACAACAATAAGTTGTCAAAGACACTCAGAAAGTATGCTGACTTCTCTGTTCACAAGTCTTCATTTAAATTCTTTCAAAAAAAGCACTGTTATAAGATTAAAACACTCTCAGTCATGTCTGAGCATGTTGAGAAAGAAACATCTGAAGAAGAGACAGCTGTTGATGAAAATTCTGATGAACAAAATAAATGTGCTGATGCTGTCTGTGAGAGATCTAAAAGTGAAAAAGATGAAAATGTTGAAAAGATTAACAGTAGACTATATGAGCACTCTGTTATGTGTGACAATTTATTTGATACTAACATTGCTGCAGATAAAGAAACTACTCACTGTCAGCATCATGAATTCAGTGAAGTCTGATCTGATAAAAGTTATAAGAATTTAACTGATCATTGAAAGATCTCTTCTGAGCTTATATCTGCAGCTTAGTTTGACTGTGAGAGTGTGTCTCTCAACAGCTCTCTCTCTGACTGTTTGCAGCATCATTATCAGACTGATAAAAATGAAAAAGTGTTCATTGAACTAGTTGCACAGCTCATTGAACTTTGCAGTTCTTCTCACAAGCATGATAAAACTTCTTCAAACATTCAGTACATTCTGCTCTCAATGTTTTTTTGTATCTGATCTGAGAGTGAGCTGATTTCATTCTTCTCTTTTAGTGTATTCTCTAGTCTTTTTGCTGCTCATCTCAAGTGTTAGTATACTCAACTCTCTCTTGAAGCTTCTTGCACTAAAGCTTCTGTAGATCATACTGTTGACATTGATGAAATCTGCTCTGAATTTCTTGATGTTGTTCATTGTCTTATTGCTGACTTCTTTATAATCTCTACAAGCTGATTTATTGAGACTATCACTGTGATGCCTCTCTGCTGTACTCTAGTGTGATGTTTAAAGAATGAACAGTATCAAATTGTTACGGACTAAAGAGGCTTGGTCTCACAGAACGTGCGGCACAGCACGCGGGGAGATATCCTATTGGATAGCTCCGGGGAATAGTTATTCCGGGCCGATCTTAGCCATCTGAGCTCCGACCAAGATGGCTATGAGACGGGCATCTGAGCGGTCTTAGCCAGGACTCTGACGGCTAAGACCAGGGCATCTTAGGGATCTTAGCTAGGGCCATGACCGCTAAGATGGGCATTATGTATATAAGGACGGGTTTCACCCGTAGAAGGACTCTTACAGTTCTTCGTGATTATCGCTCTCTTAGACCGTACTATATACATAGCACGACTCTTTTGGATTCCTATGAATATATCTTTGTTGCAACCCAACCGAGCTCCCTATTCTGTTATATCCGCCGCCAGGCTCTCGCCAGCTTATCCTTCAGGCTCGGGCCCAGCCACCGAGAGTGATAAACCATACACAACACACCGGACTCCGAGCTCAACGAGCCAGGGTTACTCTACGAGTTCGAGGTTTATAACATCATAATCACCCCTCTATCACTGAAGGACATCAGTGTTCCCTTTTTGGAAAGTTGTGGGTTAACAACAAGAAGGCTCATACCTTCGTGGACCTCAAGTACTCACGACCGTGGACTTGAAGGACCATTGCCACAGCTGTGCTTATCTAGAATAAGACAGCCCCTCTTATAAACAAAGGTACAGTGATCCTACACCCCTTTTGGGACCTAACGGTTAGCAGGTAAACACGGCGGACCCATTTAGTCTTGAAAGTAGGCCAGAAGTATTAAGGCACTACATCGACGACACAACGACTATCGACACAGAAAGTCAGTATAGCGAAGTATCCAACGATATGGCACCGGGGTCAGCAACCAATGTGGGCAACAGCATCCAGGAGCTGGTTGCCAAGATCAATGAACTTGAAGGGAAAATCATGCAAAACCACGAAACCATCGCTACCCTGCAGAACAGAGTGTCAGGAGAGGCGGCGAAGGCTATCAAAATCCAGATTGAACCCTTCACGGGAAGACGCGACAAACTGAAGCCATTCCTGGCTCAGATGGAGATCTTTTTCAAGTTCAACAACCCCAAGAACAACGTGGAAAGGTGCCTAGCGGCTATATCGAACTTTCAAGGAGAAGCAGCGGTCTGGGCACAGCCGTTTCTCACCTCTTGGTTTGAGGGAGGCGCCGCGGAAGAAGGCAGCCCCCACAAGAGAAGACAAGACATTATGAGGGATTGGGGCTCGTTCAAGAAAGAACTACGGATCAACTTCGGCGACATTGACGAAGAAGCGACAGCGGCCGACAAGCTCCGACGCTTAGAACAAAAGACCTCAGCAGCGGCATACGCCGTTGAGCATCAGCGAACGGCGAGTCTACTCAACTACGGAGACGAGGCGCTCAAGAATAGCTTCTACCAAGGACTAAAAGAGGAGGTCAAAGATGCCATTTCGAACATGGAAGACCGACCCACTACGTACGCCGGAATGATTGAACATGCGATTAAGAAAGATAATCGGATCTACGAACGACGCATGGAAAAGAAATACAAAGGAAAGCCCCTACCACTTCCCTCACGGAAAGGAAAACAACCTGATTATGGGGACCCTATGGACATTGACACGATCCAAAGAGGACAAGAAAAGGGCAAGAAGCAGAAAAAGGGCAAGTGCCATAACTGCGGAAAAGAAGGACACTGGAAACGGGAGTGTCGGGCAGAGAAACAACCTCGGAACAGCGAAAACAAGAAGAATGAAGGACAGAGCAGGGAGATGCGAGTCCTACAGCGACAGCCAGAGGACGAAATACCCGAGGCACCCCAGGAACAGTATTTCACACCAGAGGAAGTGGAGCAATTAACTTTGACTCCCGAGGAGGAACGCAATCTGGACGATTGGGTGAATGAGCAACTCCGACTGTTCAAGGACCCGAACACCCCCGAACACAAACAGATTGACTGGTGGAAATGCACGGAGGCCACTGGACACTCATGCTTGTGCGAAGAGCACGCCCAGCAGCATAGAGAGGCCCCGGCATGGGAATGCAAGGAAAAACACTGGAGAGACGCCGACGAATGGATATGTGCGATCCACGCCTCGAACATGGAAAAATACCAATGGATGACCGAATACGGAGAGGTCCGCGCAGTAAGCAAGTACCTCACATGGGACTGCGGACATGGACCCCCGGACGAATGCGAATGTAACGACTCATGGAAGCAAAGAACAGACTATTACCGCAAGCTACCCTGTCAGTGGAACCTGGGACGAGAATGTCCTAAGATCAGGAACCATGAGATCTGCTGGAAACATGCATGCATCCAAGAAGAAGCCGAACGAAGGGCTAGAAAGCTGGTCGCCGATGACCAAAAGGGCCAACAGTGGCTAGGACGACATATAAGGCACGAGCGACTCCAGTTAGATTTCACTTGGCGACCGATGCCAGAAAGGACCAACAACCCCTACTATGATCAGTGGCGCGAAGCCAAGATCTGGACGAACAACCATCAGGAAGGCATATGCACGTGCCAAGGAGTCTGTAGTTATTATGAGACTCTAGAAGAATATATGGAACGAACCTGTTACGATGAATCTATGGATGAACACGGAGAATACGGATGCATGATACCATCATGCATGACCTGCGAAACTAGTAGCGAGGAAGACTGGGAAGAAGTTGGAAACCCAGAGATCCGGGTCCTACGGAAAGAACATGAAATCGATGACTTTGAAAACGATGATTTCAGCGACTTGGTCGAACAATCGATGCACGAGATCATCGAGCAAGCGCTAATAGAACAAATAGGTGCGCTGGAAGGAGCCACCGAGAGCATCCAGAAGGCTTGTCAGGAAGCTATAAGGATTATGAAGTCCCACAGACATGGTTTAACGAACGCAGCCCCTAAGGACTCAGGAGCTGGTGGGGGGAAGGAAACCCACGAACCTTCAACGACCAAAAGCGAACCGGCGGGAAAAGACCAGGCCACCCAGAATTAAGGGCCGTGGAGTGGCCAAACCGGCGGAAGGCGTCCACCACGCCGAAACGATGGAGTTTATGGATACCAGTGGAAGTCAATGGAGCATGCGCAACTGCCTTGATCGACTCTGGCGCCCAAGGAAACTTCATGAATGAGAAATTCGCGAGAACAAACGTCATACCCCTGATAGAAAAAGACAAACCGTTGCAGGCAACGCAGTTTGGAGAGATGGCACGCGAAGTACGGTACGACACTGTAACAACCAAGTTACAAATAGGACGACACCACGAGGAAATGAGCTTCGAAGTGACAAACCTAGGGAACGAACAGCTGCTTTTGGGTTACCCTTGGTTGGAGCTGCATAACCCCGACATTGACTGGCGAGCGGGAGGAATACAATGGTGGAGATGCGATTGTCCCCTCGACCAGAGATCCAGGAGTCCAGCGCAGATCGCAGCGCTAGGAAGGACTAGAGATCTAGCTACGAGCACACCGACCCCAGAGACTCGAGCACTAAAGGAGATACCCCAAAAAGATTGGCCCAAACGATCGATCGAAAACACAGGCAAGGACGGGGATCAACCTAAACGGAACAAAGCGATAGAACCCTTGCCAGGTTTACCCGAAGAATTCGCGGAATTCAGGACACTCTTTGAGGAAAGAGAACCATCGCAGATGTTACCGGAACACAAACCATGGGACCACGAGATTAACTTCATTAAAGGCGAAGAGCCCAGATATATGAAGATGAGACGGTATACTCAGGAAGAGTTGGATCTGATTGATGAATTTGTGGAAAAAGAGTTAGAAAAAGGATATATCGAACCAACGAAGGCACCAGGAGGATGTTTACCCCTATTTGCCACGAAGAAAGATGGAACGAAACGATTTTGTATTGATTACAGGCCGATAAACCGAATTACGATACCGGACCGATACCCGCTACCCCTGATTGAACAACTACAAGATATGTTCAGGGGATGCACGTACTTTACGGCACTGGATCAGACGGAAGCGTTCCATCGAATACGGATCAAAGCAGGAGACGAATGGAAAACAGCCTTCGTTACGCACAAAGGAATGTACCGATATAAGGTTACGCCATTTGGACTGACCAATGCACCGGCATGCCAGCAAGCATGGGCCAACGAGGCCTTGAGAGACTTTTTGTACATCTTTGTGGTGGTATACCTGGATGACATCCTGATCTTTACCAAAGGATCCAGGGAGGACCACCGGGAAAAAGTCGCAACAGTGCTGCGGAGACTACGAGAATACGACGTGCTCTTGAAGTTGAAGAAGTGCGAATTCTTCAAAAAGGAAGTCTTGTTCCTAGGGCACCTTATTTCAGGAGAAGGGCTACGAATGGACCCCGAGAAGGTACGGGCCATAACTGAATGGCCAACGCCAACAAACGTCAAGGAAGTCCAGATGTTTCACGGGACAGTCAACTATTATCGACAGTACATCAATCGATTCTCAGCAAAGGCAAAGCCCCTAACGGAACTCATGAAAAAAGAGAAACCGTTTGAATGGAAGGAACGACAACAGGCGTCATTCCAGGAACTTAAGGAAGCATTCAGAAATGGAGACATGTGCGCACACCATGATCCGGACAAACCAAGTGTGGTCGATACAGATGGGTCGGGAGGAGCCATAGGAGGACGACTTCAGCAACCAGGGCCAGATGGAAAATTGAGGCTCGTGGCGTGCTATGCTCGGTCACTCACTGGACCTGAATCTCGATACGACATCCACGATATAGAACTACTGGCGATAGTTGAGGCGCTCAAGAAATGGAGGATTGAGCTCCAGGGAGCAAGACATCAAGTCAAAATACTATCAGACCACCACAACCTGCGGACGTTCCTGACTACCAAGGAGCTTAGCGGAAGGCAAGCTAGATGGTACGAGACGTTGGCGCAATACAACATCAAGATCGAACACTGCAAAGGCAGAGACAATGCGTGGGCGGACGCATTGAGCCGAAGACCGGACCTAGTTAAGGACAAGGAAATGGAGGAGCGAGTCCTTTTCGACATGGATGCGGACGGAAATATGGTCCTCAACAGAAAAGAGATCAACGCTATCCAGATAGTCACGCTGGAATCCTCCATGACCGGGAGGTTACGGGAAGAAACAAGGAAAGAAGACACGGCCGGAATAGAAGGAGTAGACGGTGTCACCAAGGCCGAAGGACTTATACTATACCGAGGAAGAGTATACACGCCCAAGACGCTCAGGAAGGAGGTCATGAGGCACAACCACGACGGATCAGCAGCAGGACACTTCGGAATCGAAAAAACAATAGACCGAATTCAACGAAACTACTACTGGCCAGGTATGTGGACGGACGTACGACAATACGTTCGAAGATGCGAGACTTGCCAACGCTGCAAGGCATCTAGACACAAGGAGTACGGGAAACTTCAGCCAATACCACGACTGAAGGGAGCATGGGAACAGGTCGCAATGGACTTTATTGTGAAACTCCCACCATCCAAGGTGATCTCGAAAGGAATACACTACGACTCAATCCTAACGATCACGGATATGCTCACGAAATACGCATACTTTATCCCTTATCTTGAAAAGATGGGAGCAGAAGATTTGGCAAAAACGGTTAACGCCACGGTTATAGCCAACCATGGCCTACCAAAGGAATGGATTACCGACCGGGATACCAAGTTCATGGGACATTATTGGCAAACGCTTATGCAACGGCTGGGGGTCAAGCATAAAGCATCGACGGCCTACCACCCACAAACAGATGGACAGACCGAACGATTGAACCAGACGGTCGAACAATATCTAAGAAGCTATATCAGTCACAATCAGGACGACTGGGCGGAACTGCTACCGATGGCACAGTTCGCCTACAATAGCTCAAAAAATGCCACAACAGGCATGACACCATTCTTCGCGAACTACGGCAGAGAACCCACGATTGAACGAACACCGCTAGAGGCCCTAAATAGGAGCCACTTGGGTGAAATAACGGCCAAAAAGCTCAAGCAACTGCAGCAGCACCTGCAATGGGATATTGAATTTACGAACCAACGTATGCGGCAATATTACGACAAAAGGCGCGAGGACGCACCCCAACTGAGGGAGGGGCAGAAGGTCTATCTTTTGCGACGAAATATTAAAACAAAACGACCAAACGAAAAACTCGATCACAGGAAACTGGGACCATTCAGAATCTCAAGGAAGATATCAGATATCAACTATGAACTTGAGCTACCAAAGGGAATGAAAATGCATCCAGTTTTTCATGTCTCATTATTGGAAAAAGCACACCAAAACGCCACGCTATATCCAACGGAAACAGAGAACGCTCAAGGGGAATACGAAATTGAAGAAATCCTAGGACAAAGTCAGATCGACGGAAAAACACACTACTTGGTCAAATGGAAAGGTTACCCTACCGAGGAAAGCACCTGGGAACCTATTGAGCATTTTCGGAATGCTCGGACGGCGCTGAGAGAATATCAGCAACGGCAGCTTCGAGCTGCGAGGGTGACATCGAAAACGACGAGTCACCGAGGAGGTCGAAATTAGGCGATCGAGAATCGCCAGGAAACGAAACGAGGGGATTTGCGGACGAAGTCGAACTCGCCTCAACGGCTTTCTTTTGTTCAGCCTCGGCTTTTAACCGATCCTCCTCTTCCATTCTTTCGAGATCCTCCACGGTCTTTACATCCTTAGCCATGAAGTCGCGAGCACGTTTTTGAAGAAGCTTCTTCTGCTTCTTCAACCGCTCCTGCTTGGCCAATAAACGACGAAACTCCTCTTGAACCTGGTCCTCTTCAGAACTGATCTTCTCGTACGAGCTGATCAACCGATCCCAATTCTGATCGGAAGGAGTCGACATCTCACAACAACGGGCGTTGTTTGCTTTCACGCAACCGCGACACTTGGAATTCTCGTCGATGCGAACGCAAATGAGATCTAGTCTAGCGCAACGAGCGCAAGGAATAAACCACTCCGAACCGAACTCTTTCAGCTTATTGAGACGGGCTGAACGATTGATGGAAGCTTTGGAAGCCATGATTAGCGCATCACCAAAAGACGAAGGGACGCAGGAGCCTACCTACAGGAAGCAGCGGGGGAAAGTGCTTATAAAGAAGTCGGGACGCCTTGCTTGGAGGGGAGAATGATGTTACGGACTAAAGAGGCTTGGTCTCACAGAACGTGCGGCACAGCACGCGGGGAGATATCCTATTGGATAGCTCCGGGGAATAGTTATTCCGGGCCGATCTTAGCCATCTGAGCTCCGACCAAGATGGCTATGAGACGGGCATCTGAGCGGTCTTAGCCAGGACTCTGACGGCTAAGACCAGGGCATCTTAGGGATCTTAGCTAGGGCCATGACCGCTAAGATGGGCATTATGTATATAAGGACGGGTTTCACCCGTAGAAGGACTCTTACAGTTCTTCGTGATTATCGCTCTCTTAGACCGTACTATATACATAGCACGACTCTTTTGGATTCCTATGAATATATCTTTGTTGCAACCCAACCGAGCTCCCTATTCTGTTATATCCGCCGCCAGGCTCTCGCCAGCTTATCCTTCAGGCTCGGGCCCAGCCACCGAGAGTGATAAACCATACACAACACACCGGACTCCGAGCTCAACGAGCCAGGGTTACTCTACGAGTTCGAGGTTTATAACACAAATGAAGTCTATCTAAATTCAAGAGCAAAGTGAGGCTGTTATTCTTCAGATTTATGAAAGAGAAGAGATAACATGTGAGAAATGCTGCACAGAGTATGAATTATTTGAGAAATGCATCACTGTCATTGAATCATTTAAGAAGACTGTTGAGAAGAGTATCTGTGTCAATTGTGTGTGAGAGAACAACTCTGATCATTGTGATGTCTGCTCTGACAAGATCTCTCAAATATTCATCTCTACTGAAAAACTCAAGTGTGATGTCTTCTCTTTTTCTGTCAATCAAAAGTTCTTTGTTCTGATTCAAAAGAGCTCTGTCACTGCTTCTTCATCTGATTGTGTTCAATTCTATCTTCACACAGTTGATTTTGTATCAGAGAAAAATGTGTTCAATGCTCTTGCTGCTGCTCAGAGCATTTACTCTGCTCTAGAAAAGCATCTTACTGAGTTTAAGAACATTCTGAAGAAGAATGACATCTGAACAGATTATGTCTAAAGCTCTTGTCTGCACTTTTCTGAATTGAGTTCTTTGTCAATGTGTCTCTTGAGGTTTTTCACACAAATTTTTCTTTGCTAGTTTGTTTGTGACTCTTTGAGATAAAAAAGACTTCTTGAGTTGATGTTTTTGAACATTTCTGTGTTTGTTGTTCTCACTCAATAGAGCACTAAAAGATTCTTTCTTCATGTTTAATTAAGTTTAATGCTGTAATATTAGTGTTGAGCAATGTGACTTGCTTGTTCTTTATTAAATTTCTGAATGTTAAATATTTTGTGATGTATTCAGAATGATATTATGACTTCATGCTGCAGCTTCAAGTGTTTCTGTTGCTCTATCACTTGAGAAGAGATGCATTCAACTTTTATTCAGATTGTTAAACTGAAATAATCACTTGTACTATAGATCTCTGAACATTTAACTGTCTCTCTTGAGAACTAGATCTGCACAATTCTTTATTTTCAGCAGAAGATAGTACTGTTGTTATCACTGTGTGTCAATTTCTTCTTTGTCACTTCACAATATTCTGATGAACTACTGTCTTTTTTTTCACTATCAGAGCAGAACATTCTTCTGATCATTTCTGAATCTTTTATTTTTGATGAGTAATCATTGAAAGCTTCTGATAGAAGGTGATGTCAGATTTATATGCATTCACTATATGTTGAACTTCAATAGACTTCTTCATGCTGAATTCTTTTCTTTTCAAAGCTTGATTGAACACTGACAATGATCATAACATTTCTGAGTCATTTACATTAGTCTTGATCAATCTCAATTCATTGATCAGATTTCAGAGAAGCTGTTCTTCAGACTTCTTCAGCACATACATTCTCAAGAGATGAGTCTTCAACACTTGATAGAGTCTGAATCATTTGAGTTGAAATTTCTTCAGATCTTCATTTCACACTAAGATTTACATACTGACTGAAATACTGAATTCTCTAATCAGCTTGTTTCTCACATGCTTTAACTGTATTACATGATTCAAGAGAAGCTCATTGATCAAAGCTTTGACATGATCAATTTTTTGTAAATGAATCTCTGAATTCTCAGACTTGATGTTGTCTGAAATTAAGTTGTTCTCATCACTAGAAATGTGAGAATGAACATCATACAGCAGATAAAATGAACTCTGTTTGTTTGTAGCATGATATCATATTCTGACAGTGAAAAGTGTCTGATAGAGAAATTCATTTAATAGTTTCATCAGTTTACTCAAGAGAAGTTTTGTGAGTGTTCAGCTCAGTAGTTCATTGAGGTTTTTGATCTTGTCATTAATTTGTGAATGATAGAGTGTTGTTGTATAGTGACAGATGCTCAAGATCTGAATGTAGTGCTTAACTGTTATCAACAGAAGATTAGTCTCATTGTTCAACAAGATCTCTCTTGATGCTTCATAATTGACAAAAATCTTCTTGTGAATAAATCTCACAATGATTTCATCTGTGACCTCTGAGACTGCTTGTGTCAAAGACTACTTCATTGCATAGTCAATAACTGTTATAATTCATTGATTTTCATTTGAGATAACTGAAAGAATGCTGATAAGATCAATTCTTCATTGTTTAAATGACTGAAACTTTGTTGTTGCTATATTCTGCACTTCTTTGTGCTTCAAGAACTTCTTGAACTCTTTTGTAATCTAACAGTTGAAGCACTTCTGAATGAAAGTCTGAATGTCTTTCTTTAGATGTAATCAGTATTCTCTTGTTTGCAGAACTTTAAGCAGATCTGAACTGCTCAGATGTTTAAATTTATTGTGCATATATTGCACAAGATTTATTTAAAAAGATTTCTCAATGTACAGAGTCTCTGCATTCTCAAAAACTTAAATGATTATTTCATTGTGATCATCTTCATGTTTGAGTGTTCTTCAATAAAACTGCAGCATCATCTTCTTCACTATCTTTTAAAGCTTAACATTCATTGAGATTCAGTTATGTTGCAGAAAATCTGTCATTGCTTTATATCACTTTTTCTTGTCAGTGTCTTGCATAGCTGATAGAAAGAGAGAAGACTAAGAAATGTTCATCAGACTCTCTCTTATAAAGTCTGAGTGACAGCTGATAACATTCAGTACAATCTGTTCAGAATTCTTTTGATATTTGATGACAAAGTTATACTTCTGAAAGTCTGTGATTCAGCAAGCTAAGTGTTTAGACAGCTTCACTGTCATCTGCAGATATTGAAGACTCTCATGATCAGTGATAATAGTGATTGAGAGTTTGTTGTCAACATACTTGTTAAACACTCTAAGTTTATGTTTAATCATCAGAAGTTTCTTTTTGTAAACTGAATAGTTCAATTCTGTCTCTGAAAGTTTCTGTTCTTCAAAAGCTATCAGATGAAGCTTGTCATTCTCTCTCAATTGATAGAGTGTGATGCTGAGTGCTCACTCTGATGCACCTGTCTTCATCACATATGATTTAGTGAAATCAGTTTGAATAATGACTGAGTCTGTTATCATCAACTGATGAAGTTTTTCAAATATAAACTCAGTTAATATTATTCACATTAACAGTCAAAATTTCTTTTTCTGCAGTGTTTCATCAGTTTTCTTGAGTAAGTCTGATAGCAGTGCAGCAACACACATAAACTGTTGAATAAATCATCAGTAGAAAAAGATCAAGCTGAGAAACTGTTTTAGATTGTGCACAGTCTTCAGTTATGATCAGTTTATGATTGCTTTGAGTTTTGCAGAGATTGACTTTAGTACTCTCAATTTCATTATGTAACTGCAGAATTTCAACTTCTTCTTCATGAAGATGCACTTTTGTGATTTCATGTAGAGTTAATTCTCTTGCAGTCATTGAAGCATTTTCTCAATATACTTGAGATGCTTCTTCTCATTTTGAAAGAAAATGAGAATATCATTCAGATATACAAAGCAGAATCATTCAATAAAGTTTAAAAGAATTATGTTCATCATTGTCTGAAATGTCACAAAGACATTGATAAGTCTGAAAGAAACTATCAGAAATTCAAACTTTCTTCACTGAGTGTTGAACACAGTCTTCAGTACTGAATCTTTCTCTATTTGCAGCTGTCAGTATTCAGCTACTAGATTCATCTTTGACAGAACTTGAGCAGTTTCTATTTCATCAAGAAGCTCTTCAATTCATGACAAGAAGTATGTATTTTTTACAGTCAGCTTGTTGAGCATTCAGTAGTTCACATACATGCATAGACTGTTATTGCTCTTCTTGATGAAGAGAATCAGAAAACTTCATGAGCTTACAAATGATTAAATAAATTCTCACTTCAGAAGTTCTTCTATCTGTTGCTTCTGTTTTTTCAGATAAGTCTGCAATAGAGAGAAGTATCATACATTTACTGACAGTGTGTCATCAGTGTGAATTTCATGATTAAATTCTCTCTTGAGTGAAAGTTTCACAGACAGCTCTGACTTAAAGATGTCTTTATATTTCTTCAGAAGATTTATCAATCAGTTATTTAATAAAGCTGTCAGAGTCTCTTTTTCTGTCTCTGATCTGATAATGCAAAGCTAGACTTCACACAATCATTTGCATATACAGTACTTCATCTGAGTCACTGATAGCAGATTGAGATCTTTTTCATTGATAAAGTGTATCTCTCAGTGTATCTTATAAGATTGAATTGTATATTGTTGTCTCTTTGTTCTCTGAAGTTACATTTTTCTGATTTAAAAGCTAATGCTGAGATCATATCATTTAAGCCACATGCATTCTAGAATAAGATCATATAAAAGATCAGAGATCTCTCAGACATGAATGATACACATGAAACATTTTAATCACAATGAAACATGCACAAAATGAAGTGAGATGATGTGCTCTCTGTTAGACATTCAGATTTTTCACAATTTTTAAATTCACTTGACATTAATATAGTTCATTATTTTGATGTCAATGAACTCAGTTGAAGTCTTTGAGTCTGTCAGAGTCTGCATGTTCACTGCTCACTTTCACACACTGATGTTTGCTTCATATAATAGAAGAAGATCATCTTCTATTGTGTTGATATATCTCTTCATCTTCTTTGAGAGCTCATTGATTGCTTTGAAGATCTGCTTTTTCTGAAATAGAACTGATGAATTCAAAGAATCTTTTAGATCAAGAAAGTCATTGATAACTGAAATATATTGTAGAGAGTCAGTTAGTTTCTTAATACTGTCTGACTCTATTCTTTTTTTGATTCTGATCAGTTCTTCAAGTCTGATCAGTCTTTTGAGTCTGTTTAAAGTTCTCAGCTTCTGTTTCTCTCTCTTCTCTTCATGCAAGAGCACTTTTTCATCTAATGTTGTGTACTATCACACTTGAAACAAGCTTTATGTTGATGACATCACAGTCTTCAAGTCAGACTTAATTTCTTTAAAGAATTCAGTTTGTTGATTATAACATTGAGTTTCTTCTTCATCACACTGAGATTCATTTCATTTAGATCTAAAGCTTGATTATTTAGATATGATCATGTGCTAAGAATCATTTGCTTCAAACTAAGCAGTATTTTTACTGTTTTCTTGTATGTTGTTGACTTCTTAAGTTGTCATTTTCATTTGATCTTAAGATTGAGCTTCAATTCTCTGATCAGATGTTCAGTTTGAATCTGATTCAGCAGAGATATCTTCAGAGTCAGATAGACTTGATTGTACTTAATAATTCAGAACTGCAAATCTGATCTCTGCTTTAATTCAATGAATTAATCTCACTAAAGCCTCTGAAAGTCCATCTCATCATACTGATGTTGAATTCATTTCTCAAAATTAACTCATGTTTATAAAGTGAGATGCATGTCATTGCTTGTCTCTGCTAGATGCTTCATGTTCTTTCACTTCTTTAAGACTGCATCTGAAAGATGATTGAATGCTAACACAATCTTTTGAGTCTTTGATGCTGATCTTTCAGTAAAGTTAAGTTTCTTTTTTTAATATAATTGTCAGTCAGTCAGTCAATTATTGACTGCTTGATTCATCATCTTTCTGTCATATTTTTCAAACTTTTTCAGTTTCAATATCTTTCACATGAAGTTCTTCTCATAGAGCTTTCTTTTTAGCTAATTGTGATTCTGTATCATGCAGTTACATTCTTCTGTGATCTTCATTTCTTCATCTATAAGAGTCTTAATGTATCTTTCAAGACTGTTCATCTTGATCTGCATACTGTTTGCTATAATTATATGCTGTTTCTGCATCAAAAATTGAGCACTGTAAAGTGCTGTCACAATCTGACTTTATAATGTATTAACAATTGCTGAACTGTTGTTCATATTTTAAATGTTCATTAATGTTTCTGTCAGTTCATCAGTCAGTTTGAGTTTGAACACATTACTCATGAACATAGTTGATTGTTCAGTTTGAAAAGTAAAAAAAAATGATATTATCAGAGACTTTTGAAGAAGCTGTTGTATTCAAGAGTTATTAAAAAGATACTTCAATAGATTATTAAATGTGATTGAGTGACTGATTCTCTTTTTATTCTATGATTGAATGATTGTGACAGAGATCTTTCATGAAAGAAGCTTTTCACATTTTTCTCTCAGCATACATTGTCAGATTATATTCAGCTGTACTGTTTTCATTCTTCTGAATCTGTTCTTTAAATTTGTCTTATCAATAAATTGCTGCAGATCATGATTCATGACACTTCATTCTCTCACAGAGTGTGATGACTTGTTCAAAAGAACATACTATCAGATGTAATCAAAAGTAATCTGCTTTCTGTAATAGCTAAAAACTACTGTAGATTATATACATGCTGAAATAAATGAAAAGAAGTATTGAGACTATCAGATTCTGATAGAATCTGACTAGTCTTCAATATCAAGACTGTCTAGTCAAAGAATCAGTTCTTAAGAGTATCAACCTTCAATAGTTTATGAACAAATTGACCTCTAGTGATGCTGATTCTGACAGTGTACTGAAGTTTACATAATGAAGCTTATGTAACTTGAAAACCACAATTCAGCATGAAAATGTCAGACAGAGAAGTGAAAAACTTTAGATTAAATATAACATGATAAAGATGATCAGATATTAACTTATTTATTATCACTCAGATTACAGAGAACAGATTCAAAAGTTCTTGCTGGTCAAGACACTAAACATCAGTCACATAACAGTAGTTGAAAAATATTGTGTATCAGATTTGTATGACTGTGGTTTTTGAGTTACATAAGCTTTGTTATGTAAACTTCAGTACACTGTTGAGGTCAGCATCACTAGAGATCAACTCATTTATAAACTATTGAGAGTTGATACTCTTAAGAACTGACTCTTTGGCTAGACAGTTTTGATATTGAAGACTAGTCAGATTCTATCAGAACTCAATAGTCTCAATATTTCTTTTCATTTGTTACAGTGTGTATATAATTTACAGTAGTTTCTAGCTATTACAGAAAGCAAACTACTTCTGATCACATCTGATAGCATGTTTTTTTGAACAAGTCATTACACTTTGTAAGAAAGTAAAGTGCTGTAAATCATAATCTGCAGCAATTCATTAATAAAACAAACTCAAAGAACAGATTCAGAAGAACAGAAACAGCACAGCTGAATATGATCTGATAATATATGCTGAGAGAAAAATATAAAAAGCTTCTGTCATGAGAGATCTCTGTCATGATCACTCAATCATAGAATAAAAAGAAAATCAGCTGTCTGATCACACTTGATAATTCATTGAAGTATCTTTTCAATAACTCTTAAATACAACAGCTTCTTCAAAAATCTTTGATAATATTATTTTCTTTTACTTCTCAAACTGAACAATCAACTATGTTCATGAGTAATATGTTCAAACTCAAACTGACTGATAAACTGACAGAAACATTAATGAGCATTTAAAATATGAACAACAGTTCAGCAATTGCTAACACACTATAAAGTTAAATTGTGATGACACTTCATGATGCTCAACTTTCAGTGCAGAAACAGCATACAACTGTAGTGAACAGTATGTAGATCAAGATAAAATAATCTTCAAAAGATGCATTAAGACTCTTATAGATGAAGAAACAAAGATCACAAAAGAATGTAACTGCATGACACAGAATTGTGATCAGCTAAAAAGAGAGCTCTATGAGAAAAGCTTCATGTGAAAGACATCAGAACTGAAGAAGTTTGAAAAGTATGATGAAAAGATAATAAATCAAACAGTCAACAATTGACTGACTGACTGACAACTATATTGAAAAAAAAAACTTGACTTCACTGAAAGACTGACATTGAAGACTTAAAAGATTGTGTTAGCATTCAATCATCTCTCAGACACAGTCTCAAAGAAGTGAAAGAACATGAAGCATCTAGCAGAGACAAGCAATGATGTGCACTTCACTTTATAAATGTAAGTTGATTTTGAGAAATGAATCTGACACTGATATGATGAGATGAACTTTCAGAGACTTCAGTGAAATTGATTCATTGAATTGAAGCAGAGATCAGATTTGCAGTTCTGAGTTATTGAGTACAATTAAGTCTATCTGACTCTGAAGATACTTCTGCTGAATCAGATTTAAACTGAACATCTGATCAGAGAATTGAAGCTCAATCTTAAGACTGAATGAAAATGACAACTTAAGAAGTCAATGATGTACAAGAAAATGATGAAGACACTGCTCAGTTTGAAGCAAGTGATTTTTAGTGCATGACTGTATCTAAATAACTGAGCTTCAGACTCAGACAAGATGAATCTTAGTGTGATGAAGAAGAAACTCAATGTTATAATCAATAAACTAAATTCTTCAAAGAAATCAAGTCTGACTTGAAGATCATGATGTTGTCAACACAAAGCTTGTTTTAAGTGTGATAGTACACAACATCAGACAAGAAAGTGCTCTTGCATAAAGAGAAAAAAGAGAAACAGAGACTGAGAACTCTGAATGAACTCAAAAGACTGATTGAACTTGAAGAACTGATCAGAATCAAAAAAAGAGTAGAGTCAGACAGTATTGAGAAACTGACTGACTTTCTACAATATGTTTTAATTGTTGATGACTCTCTCAATCTAGAAGATTCTTTGAATCTGTCAGTTCTATTCTAAGAAAAGCAGATCTCTGAAGTAACTGATGAGCTCTCAAAGAAGATGAAGAAGTATATCAATATGATAGAAGATGAGCTTCTTCTATATAAAGCAAACATCAGCATGTAAGAGCAAGCAGTGAACATGCAGACTCTGATGAACTTAGAGACTTCAACTGAGTTCATCAGCATCAGAATGATGAACTGTATTGATGTCAAGTGAATTTGAGAATCATAGAAGATCTGAATGTTTAATAAAGAGTACATCATCTCACTTTATCTTGTGTGTGTTCTACTGTGATTAAAATACTTCATATGTGTCATTCATGTCTGAGAGATCTCTGATCTTTCATACAATTTTATTCTAGAATGCACATGACTTAAATGATATGATTTCAGCATTAGCTTCTGAACTGAAAAAATGTAACTTCAGAAAATAAAGAGACAACAATATACAATTTAATCTTATAAAATGTGCTGAGAGATACATTTTACTGATGAAAAAGATCTCAATCTGCTGTCAGCAGCTTAGATAAAGTGCTGTGTACATAAATAATTATATGAAGTCTGACTCTGCATCATCAGATCAGAGATAGAAGAAGAGACTCTGACAGCTTCACTAGATAACTGATTGATAAATCTTCTGAAAAAATATGAAGATATCTTTAAGTCAGAGCTGTCTGTGAAACTTTCACTCAAAAAAAAATTTAATCATGAAATTCACACTGATGATGCACTGTCAATGAATGTGCAACACTTCTCTCTATTGCAGACTCATCTGAAGAAATAGAAGTGACAGATAGAAGAACTTCTGAAGTGAGAACTTGTCTGATCATTCATGAGCTCATGAAATTTTCTGATTTTTTTTATCAAAAAGAGTGATGACAGTCTATGTATGTGTGTGAACTACTGAATGCTCAACAAGCTGACTGTAAAAAATACATATCTCTTGCTGTAAATTAAGAAGCTTCTTGATGAAATAGAAACTGCTGAAATTCTGTTGAAGATGAATCTAGTAGCTGAATACTGACAGCTGTGAATAGAGAAAAATTTAATACTGAAAACTGTGTTCAACACTTAGTAAGAGAAGTTTGAATTTCTGATAGTCTTTTTCAGACTTATCAATGCTCTCACAACATTTCAGACAATGATGAACATGATTCTTTTGAACTTTATCAGACAATTCTACTTTGTATATCTGAATGACATTTTCATTTTCTCTCAGAATGAGAAGAAGCATCTCAAATACATTAAAAAAATGCTTCAATAACTGCAAAAGAATCAACTCTACATGAAACCACAAAAGTGCATCTTCATGAAGAAGAAGTTGAAATTCTGTGATCATATAGTGAAATTGAGAGTACTAAAGCTGATCTCTGTGAAACTTGAAGTGATCATAAATTGATCATGACTGAAAACTGTGCATGATCTAAAACAGTTTCTTGACTTGATTTTCTTTTACTGATGATTCATTCAACAGTTTGCATGTGTTGCCACATCTCTATTGAACTTGCTCAAGAAGACTGATGAAACACTGCAGAAGAAGAAATTTTGACTGTTAGTATAAATAGTATTAACTGAGTTCATGTTCAAAGAACTTTGCTGATTGATGACAACAGACTCAGTCATCATTCAGACTGATTTCATTAAGTCATATGTAATGAAGATAGATGCATCAAAGTGAGCACTCAGCATTGTGCTCTATCAATTGAGAGAGAATGACAAACTTCATTCAGTAGCTTTTGAAGAACAGAAACTTTCAGAGACAGAATTAAACTATTCAGTTCATGAAAAGAAACTTCTGATGATCAAGCATGAACTCAAAGTGTTTGATGAATATATTAACAACAGACTCTCAATCACTATTATCATCAATTATGAGAGTCTTTAGTATCTGCAGATAACAGTGAAGCTGTCTAAATGCTTAGTTCATTGAATCACAGACTTTTAGAAGTACAATCTTGTCATCAAGTATCAAAAGAATTCTGAACAGATTGTATCAGATGTCATCAGCTGTTGCTCAGACTTCATGAAGAAGAACTCAATGAACATTTCTTAGTCTTCTCTTTTTCTATTGACTGTGTGAGACACTGACAAGAAAGAGTGATACAAAGCAATGACAGATTTTCTGCAACATTGTTACAGACCCTACAGTGCAGCCATGGAACAAGCAGCATGATTGACAGCAGAAGATGATCAATGTTATAAGACCTTGTACTACCTGAAGTCACATGACTACAGAGTGGTTCAAGAGAAGGCTTGGCAGAGCAGTTCATTTAGAGACTGCTCCAGACAGTTCATATACAGATCAGACAGAGCAGTTCAATGTTGAACCTTCTCTCAGAGAGTTTGTATGAATCAATTCATATAAACTGATCATGTATATAAACACACTCATTATCTGATGAGATCAGAGATCTTGTTCTGATCTTCACAATCACTTTTACTTTCAGTGAACAGAATATCTAGTGCCTTGAATACTATCTTATACACTTCTTTGCATCTTATCTGCTTTTGAGCTCTATTTCTTATTCAAGATCACTTGAACACTTCAACCTGTATTGACACCTTAGCAGAACTAGTGAACTAGTATATGTGGCTCATGAAGCCAGCAGTTGATCTTTAGATTTTATCATCTATAGACTTCTGAGATCTAGTGACTCTCACTCACTAGCAGAGCTGTTTGATTATCAGATAGAGAGTTCATGACACAGTGATTGCTTCTTCATTACTCTAGATTAAGGAAAGACTCTCATCTTACAGAAAGTAAGAATCAAGCTTGACAGACTTATCAAGCACAAGATCATATATATCTTTGAATGACAGATACATACAACTTTGGAAAGTATTACCTCTAATGTGTGGATTAACTTATCAAGATGTCTAGTGCTGGAACATCAGTCTTTATGACACAGCAAGCAATGCAATGCATTGCACAACTAAAGCAGCTCTGATAGAGATTCAGAATGATAACAATGTACTCAAAAGTATGAATAACAAACTGAATGTGTTTCATGATGAATGTGACAAGCTCAACAAATTTTTGGCTCAATGCAGCATCTACTTTGTGGAATTTTCAGGCAGAATTCTTTCAGATCAAAAAAAGATTGAGATAACAGTCTCATTTCTTAGAGATAAAGTCATGATCTGATTGAAACTCTACACAATAGTCTATGAAGAAACAAGCAACAAGAACATGCTATCATCATTTATTGTGAAAGTTTATCAAAACTATTTAATCTTTACAAAAGCTCTGACACAGATGTTTGAAGACACTGACTGAATTAGAAGATATGAACATCTACTTCTGAATCTCAAACAACAGAGATCAGCAGCAGAACATGTGGCAAGATTCTGACAATATCTGTACATCATACAATGGCAGAATGAAGCAAGTAACAAATGACTCTATGAACAGTCACTGAAGAACAGTGTATGATACAAGTTAATGCACAAAGAATGTGACACACTGAATGAAATGATCAAGAAATCAATCAAGATCAATAATTGTCTTTGAGAATTCAAGAAAATTGAATGTAAAGAAAAGAAGAACTGATATGAATCTTTCAAGAATGACTGCAGAGAAGATTATCACAGAGAATGAAACAATAATCACAGAACAGTTTTCATGAACATTGATGCCATGTTCAAAGACAATCAAAACAAACAAAGATGCAGAAAAGAAAACTTGTGCTTTTACTGCAAGAAATTCAGACATCAAGCTTTCTCTTGCAAGAAGAAGACAGCTGATAAACAATGAAATGAATAAATCATACAGACTTTACACAGTGCAACAGAATATGAAGAATATGATCAGAGCAAGTCTCAAGTGAAAAAGCTCAACATTTTCAAGCAGAAGCAATTTAAAGAAGACAAGAATGACTGAAAGAACTGTGCAATCAGTTAAGTTAAAGAAATATCTGAAACACAAATTGAAGAATTTCCATCTGTGAAAATTGAGGATGAAGACAACTTCAAAGTACAGCAGCATCATCAGCAACATTGAGCTGAATGTACACTGACAGAAGAAGAATCAGCTGAATGCTTCTATCACTGAATGAAGTAACAAGACAAAGTCACAGATTTCAATCACTTGCTACATCATCTATTTGAATGAAATTGTCACTGTGATTGACACTCAGACATACAGAATTGACTATGAAAATGAGCATGTTATGACAACAATGAATGTGAACAATGCTCAGCATACAAGCACAACAAGTACATCTACTTTCACAATATCTTTTGTGAATCACTGCAGAATTGCAAGATTCATCAATCTCAGAAATCTAAAGAACAAAAGAAAGAGTCTCTATGTGAGATAAGAACTATTCATGATTTCATGAAAAATTTAGTGAAAGAAACACAACTCTACACAGACAACAATGAGTTGACTTTGAATGAATCAACATTTATAGAGAAGCTGAACTACATGAATGAATTGCTTCAAGTCTCTGAAGTGATCATCAGATCTCATCAACTGAAAAGATGTAATGTGAAGCTATGACTACTGTGCTGAAATCAAGTATGCAAGAAACATGCAGTCTACAAAAGCAAGTACTTCTACTCACTTCAGTAGTTCTGAAGAGCATGACACTCAGAATCATCAAGAGAGTTGATGCTACTCACTCAATGAAAGATAAATGATGAGTGAAGAAGTCAGTACTGAAATGATCATAAGAAAATTGATTGAATCTACTGCATTCAGAATAACTGTCAATGGCACATACAAGAGAAAATCAATGTGAACTGAATGCTCAGTTGATCAACATCACATAGTTGTGTGATTGAATGAATTCACTGACATCAGAACTTCATGAAGAAACTATTTACATGCTTTAAATCAAGATGTGAAGAACTATGAGCAGCAGTAACATACAACTCAGTCTGAATCTACTTCATCATGATCATGCTAGAAGATACAAAAGAAATCAATGAAGCTCTAGATAAATATGTATTCATGATACAACAATGAAAAATGATTGAGAATGCAACACAAGCTTATAAACAGCATTTACAAAAACAAACAATCTCTGAAATTAATCACTCAAAACTTCAGCAGAGAGTTCTTGAATCAAAAAACTAGAAGAGTCTTTCATGCAATTGTTCACATGTGCAAGTGAGATTCAATGTGAACACAACAGATGTCAACAACAAATCATAGCTGCAATAGAAGCAAAATCTCAGATAAAATAAACAACAGTCATTAATGAATGAATGTGTGCCTGAACACTGATTGACTCAAAAGCAACAATTAATTTCATGCACAAATGATTTATGAGAGAGAACAGAATCATCTCTATCAGAATAGAACTCTATTCACTGATGAACATAAATTGAAAGATTGTAAAAGTGTCAAGATGAAGCAGATGCACACTGCAAATTAAATCACACATGAAAGTATTAAATCTTGACATTACTAACATTAAGATCTATGATGTAATTCTTGAACATCAATGATTACAATGACACAATCTGAATATAAACTGAAGAACAGAATTAGTGCAGCAATGAAGATGTAAATGTCTGAGATTCATCAGTATGCTCAAAGCTGTGCAGACACAGACACATGAAGCTAGCAGTGAAGTCATGAAGCTATGATAGCTAAGAACTAACACAAGAATGATTGCTGAATTACAGATGAATACATCATCTTCAGAAGAAAAACAGCAACATTGACAGTCACAGAAAGAAGTGAGATCTAAGATATCTAAAAAGTATTGAGAATTTGAGACTATATTCAAGAAAAAGACTGATTCACAAGAACTTTCACCACACTGAATTTGAGATCATGAAATATCTCTTCAGAAAGAAAAGCAATTGATAGCACAATTCATCTACTGACTTTCATCAAAAGAGTTGAATAAACTCAAAAAGTATCTTAACAAGTATCTGAAGAAGAGGTTTATATGATCATTCAAGTCATCAGCAGAATATTCTATCTTGTTTGTACTCAAGAAAAATGAAACACTATGCTTATGTGTGAACTATCAGCAGCTAAACAGCATTACAATAAAGAATGCTTACTTCTTACTGCTCATTGAGAAATTACAGAACTGAATAGCAGAAGCCACATGGTTCACACTGCTAGATCAATGAGAAGTCTTTCATGACATATGAATCAAGACAGATGAAGAATGAAAGACAGTCTTTTGCACACAACTTGAATTCTTTGAATACATAGTCATGTCATTTGAACTAATAGAAGCACTGACTACACAGCAGTGAAGAGTTAACATCATACTTCATGATGAACTAGACATCTTTGTGATAGTCTATCTGAATGACATACTGATCTACATCTTCAAGAACCTACTGAATCATATCAGAAAAGTCAAATAAATGCTACAACAACTACAGAAAGAGAACATACAGATAAAACTCAAGAAATGTAAATTTCATGTCAAGAAAGCAGAATTTCTAGAACACATTATCATCACTGAAGAGATCAAGATGAATCTGAAGAAAATACAGACAATACTTGACTGATCTACATCAACAATAGTCAATGAAGTACAACAATTTCACAGACTAGCAAACTATTATTAGCAGTACATACACAAGTTTTCAGATCTGGTGGAACCTTTAACTAGATTATTCTGAAAGAATCTGAAATTTACATGGGGAAAAGATGAACAGCAAGTCTTTGAAGCTATTAAGAATGTCTATCAAAAAGAAGACATGATCTATCATTTCAATCCAGAAAAATCAAGCTATCTTGACACAGATAGCTCAGACTACATCATTGAGAGCAGACTACAGCAAAAAGAATCAGATGAAAGAGAGAGATTAATTACATGCTATGCACAAAAGATAACACCATCTGAATGAAACTACAGAATCAGTGACAAAGAACTACTTGTCATAGTCAAAGCACTCAAGAAATGAAGAGTATACCTGAAAGAATCAAGATACTTAGTTACAGTATACTCAGACCACAAGAACCTGCAGATTTTTATGACAACAAAGAAACTTACAAGACAGCAGATTAACTGAATGGAAATACTATCTGTGTATGACTTCAGAATCAAGCATATCAAAGGCAAGAAAAATGCTTGAGTGAACACTCTAAGTTAAAGATCAGATTTCAAGGAGAAACAGAGCATACAAGCTATCATGTTTGAAAAAACTGACAATGGAACATTAAGGTTAAACATCAAACAGACAGAGAAGCTATGAATGATGCAGATTCATGCATCTGAATCTGAACTCTGTGAAAAGATTCAAGAAGGACTTGAGATCAATCAGAAGGCTCAAGAACTTAGAGAATCAGAAGTCAAGAAAAAAGACAGACTGATTTTATAAGATGAACTCATCTATGTATCAGTCAAGTTATAAAAGAAAACTATTGTCAGCAATCACAATTCACTGACTATGAAACATTTTGAAGTCAAGAAAACAGTGGAACAAATCCAGAGAAACTACATCTGAACAGAGTTATGGTGAAACATATGAAGATACATTGTGAAATGCAACTGTCAATGAAATAAAATGACACAACATAAAGAATATGAAATGCTGCAACCATTGCAGATCTCAGAGAAATCATGACAGTCAGTAACTCTGAACTTTATAGTCAAACTATCAAAATTGTGTGAGTCAGAAAACAACATACAGTATGACTCAATCATGACAGTCACAGATTAATTGACAAAACATGCTTACTTCATACTGATGAAGAAGAAGATGAATGCACTGACAACAGTATTTAAAGCATATCAGATGGTTTTTGCAAATCACAGAATATCTAAGAATTTAGTATTCAACTGAGACAGACAATTCACATCACACTTCTGACAATCATTAATGTCATTAGTGAGAATAACACTAAACATGTCAACAGCATATTATGCACAAATAAACAGACAAGATGAACAACTAAATCAGACTCTGAAGCAATATCTACAGAACTATGTTAATTATCAACAAAGTAATTGAGCAGAACTGTTATCAATTGCTCAATTTACTTACAACAACACAGTCAACACTACAATGAAGAAGTCATCATTCTATGTCAACTATGAACAACATGCAGAAATACTGCAAACATCAGTATTCAGAACAGTCAAGACTGAACAAGCACAAATTCAAGCAGATAATTTATGGAGAACTCACAAAGAACTGAAGTACAAAATTCAGTTCATTAAACAAAGAATGATGAAATACTATGATAAGAAATGCCAGAAGGTATCTCAGTTTAAAGAAAGAAAGAAAGTTTTTCTACTGTGAAGAAATATCAAAACAAAACAATCTAGTGACAAACTTGATCACAAAAAACTGAAATCATTCAAAATTCTGAAGCAAATTGAACAATTGAACTACAAACTTCAGTTACTCAAAACAATGCAGATACACTCAGTCTTTCACACATTGCTACTTGAAAAAGCACTTCAGAACACTGAATCAATCAAGACAGAAGTCAATGCAGAACTGAAATACAAAGTTGAAAGAATTCTGAGAGAAAAGCAAGTTAGCAGCCAAAAACACTACCTGATTAAATGAAAAGAATATGATACTTCAGAAAACACATGGAAACCAGAAGAAAACCTCATGAATGCTTGAAAGAAGATAGAGAAACTTCATCAATGTTAAATGTATTCTCAGAGTTGAGGGGAATGTCACTTTTCAAGAACTTTTCAAGATCAAGAAAGAGACTCTTGCTCTCAGCATGAAGATGAGCATTCTTTTCATGAAACTTGAAGTTCTGAATCAAGACTTGAAAAAGAAGATGCTGAGTGAAAGATAACTGCTCTTGCAAACATCAAACTTTGTTTGACAAAAGCATAATCTTCATGTTGAAGTCAAACAACTGACAGTTGAATCATGATGAACTTGATTTTCACTTATTTCACTTCACAGAATCAACCACATGATCAATGCAAGAACAATCTTGACAAAGACAATTCAAACACTTTTTACTTTGAGAACCAGTCATTATAACACACAATCAGTCAGACAGAAAATAATTGTTGCAAGAAAACTTGATAATGCTATCATGACAGTCAACAATGTTAGCTTGAAACAATCATTCATGATTGCAGTTGCAGAGAACTGACTGAGACTTCTGAATGCAAGAACAATGAGACATGATGAAAACATACTTACAGAGAAAGAAACAATCACAACTCACAGAAAGACAAGTCTGATATTTATATTGTCAAGACAACAATGCTAAGAGAAGAAGAAAAGAATGTTATGAACTCTACAGCACAGTCACTAAACAAGCAGCATGATTGACAATGAAAGATGATCAATGTTATAAGATCTTGTACTACCTGAAGTCACATGACTACAGAGCAGTTCAAGAGAAGACTTGACAGAGCAGTTCATTTAGAAACTGCTTCAGACAGTTCATATACAGATCAGACAGAGCAGTTCAATATTGAACCTTCTCTCAGAAAGTTTGTATGAACTGATTCATACAAACTGATCATGTATATAAACATGCTCATTATCTGGTGAGATCAGAGATCTTGTTCTGATCTTTGCAATCACTTTTACTTTCAGTGAACAGAATATCTAGTGCCTTGAATACTATCTTATACACTTCTTTGCATCTTATCTGCTTTTGAGCTCTATCTCTTATTCAAGATCACTTGGATGCTCCAACCTGTATCAACATCTTAGCAGAACTAGTGAACTAGTATATGTGGCCCATGAAGCCAGCAGTTGATCTTTAGATTTTACCATCTATAGACTCCTGAGGCCTAGTGACTCTCACTCACTAGCAGAGCTGTTTGATTACTGAATAGAGAGTTCATGACAAACATGGCTGAACTTCAACAGACATCAAGCTCTGAAAGATAGTGAAGAAGATGATGTCACAGTTTCATTGAAGAAAGCTCAGACATGAAGATGATCACAGTGAAACAATCATTCAAGTTTTTGAGAATGCAGAGACTTCATACATCAAGAAGTTTTTTCAAATGAATCTTGTGCAATGCATACACAATAAATTCAAACATCTGAGCAGTTCAAATCTGCTTGAAGTTCTGCAAACAAGAGAGTACTGACTACATCTAAAGAAAGACATTCAGACTTTCATTCAGAAGTGTCTCAACTGTCAGATCACAAAAGAGTTCAAGAAGTTCTTGAAGTGCAGAAAAGTGCAGAATATAGTAATGACAAAGTTTCAGTCATTTAAACAATGAGAAATTGATCTTATCAGCATTCTTCTGATTATCTCAAATGAGAATCAATGAATTATAACAGTCATTGACTATGCAACAGAGTGACTTTTGACACAAGCAGTTTCAGAGATCATGAATGAGATCATCACAAGATTTATTCATGAGAAGATTTTTGTCAATTATGAAGCACTAAAAGAGATCTTGTTGAACAATAAAGCTAATCTTTTGTCAGCAGTGATCAAGCACTACATTCAGATCTTGAGCATTCATCACTGTATGACAACACTCTATCATTCACAAACTAATGACAAGGTCAAAAATCTCAACAGACTACTGAGCTGAATGCTCACAAAACTTCTCTTGAGTGAATCAATGAGACTATGAGATGAATTTCTCTATCAGACACTTTTCACCATCAGAGTATGATGTCATGCTATGAACAAGCAGAGTTTATTTTATCTGCTGTATGACATTCATCTCTGCATTTCTAGTGATGAGAACAATCTGATTTCAGACAATGCTGAGCCTGAGAATCTGAAGGTTTGTTTATGAAAGATTGACCATGTCAGAGCTTTGATCAATGAGCTTCTCTTGAATTGTGCAAAATGATTGAAGCATGTGAGGAATGAGCTGGTTAGAGAATTCAGTATTTCAGTCAGTACATGAGTCTTAGTGCAGAATGAAGACTCAGAGAAATTTCAATTCAAATGATTCAGACTCTATTGAGTGTTGAAAACTCACTTCTTGAGAATGTACACACTGAAGAAGTCTGGAGGACAGATTCTCTGAAATCTGATCAATGAATTGAAGTTGATCAAAACTAATGTGAATGACCTGAAAATGTTATGGTCATTGTCAGCATTCAATCAAGCTTTGAAAAGAAAAGAACTCAGTATGAAGAAGTCTATTGAAGTTCAACATGTAGTGAATGCATATGAATCTGACATCATCTTCTATTGAGAGCTTTTGACAATTACTTGTCAGAAATGAAAGACTCAGAAATGATTGAAAGAATGTTCTGCTTCAGTAGTGAGAGAGAAGATGATAGTCTGCCAGAATATCATGAAGCAGCAAAGAAAAAATCAACACACAGTAATGACAATGATATCATCTTCTGCTGAGAATAGAAAATTGTGCAGATCTAGTTCTCAAAAGAAATAGTCAGATGTTCAGAGATCTATAGTACAAGTGATTATTCTGATTTAATGATCTGAATAAAAGTTGAACACATCTCTTCTCAAGTGATAAAGCAACAGAGACACTCAGAGCTGCAGCATAAAATCATAATATTGTTCTGAATACATCACAAGACATTTGACACTCAGAAATTTAATAAAGAACAAACAAGTCACATTGCTTGACTCTAACATTACAGCATTAAACTCAATCAAACATGAAGAAAGAATCTTTTAGTGCTCTATTGAGCAGAAACAACAAATGCAGAAACATCTGAAGACATCAATTCAAGAAGTCTTTTTCATCTCAAAGAGTCATGAATGAACTAGCAAAGAAAAATTTATGTGAAAAACTTCAAGAAATACATTGACAAAGAACTCAATCTGAAAGAGTGCAGATGAAAGCTTTAGACATAATCTATTCAGATATCATTTTTCTTCAGAACATTCTCAAACTTGACAAAATGCTTCTTTAGAGCAGAGTAAATGCTTCAAACAGCAGTGAGAGCATCAGACACATTCTTCTCTGATATAAAATTGACTATGTGAAGATAGAATCAGACACAATCAGATGAAGAGACAGTGACAGAGCTCTTTCAGACTGAAGTAGAGAACTTTTGATTGACAGAAGAAGAGAAAACATTGCACTTGAGTTTCTTGATAGAGATGAGCATCTGAGAGATCTTGTCAGAGCAGACATCACAGCAGTTAAAATTGTCTCTTCACACACAATTGACACAGACATTCTTTTCAACAGTCTTCTTAAATAATTTAATGATGATGATGCATTTCTTGAACAGTTTATATTTCATGTGATATTTCTCACACATTATTTCTTTTCTTCTGCAGATCTGAAGAATAACAGCCTCACTTTACTCTTGAGTTCAGATAGACTTCATTTGATACTGTTCATTCTTTGAACATCACACTAGAGTATGATGAAGAGACATCACAGTGATAGTCTTGACAGATTGACTTGTAGAGATCATAGAAAAGTCAGCAGTAAAGTGATGAACAACATCAAGAAATTCAGAGCAGATTGCATCAACATCAACAGCATGATCTACAAAGACTTTAGTGCAAGAAGCTTCAAGAAAGAGTTGAACATACTAACACTCAGAGTGAGCAGCAAGAAGACTAGAGAACACACTAGAAGAGAAGAATGAGATCAGCTTATCTTCAGATTAAATATGAAAGAACATTGAGAACAGAATGTACTGAATGTTTGAAGAAATCTTATTATGCTTGCAGAGAGAACTGTAAAGTTCAACAGACTATGTGACTAGCTCAATAAACACTTTCTCACTTTTATCAGTCTGATGATAACACTGCAAACAGTCAGAGAAAGAGCTGTTAAAGAACACACTCTCACAGTTGAACTGAGCTGCAAATGTAAGCTCAGAAGAGATTTTTCAATAATCAGTTAAATTTTTATAACTTTTATCAGATCAGACTTCACTGAATTCACAGTGCTGACAGCAAGCAGTCTCTTTGTCTGTGACAACATTAGTATCAAGTAGATTGTCACATATAACAAAGTGCTCATATAGTCTACTGTTAATTTTCTCAACATTCTCATCTTTCTCACTTTCAGACCTCTTGCAGACAGCATCAGTACATCTGTTTTGTTCATCAGAATTTTTATTAACAGCTGTTTCTTCTTCAGATACTTCTTTCTTGACATGCTCAGACATGATCAAAGACATTTTGATCTTATGACAGTGCTTCTTTCAGAAGAATTTAAATGAAAACTCATAAACAGAGAAGTCAGCATACTTTCTGAGCATCTTTGATAATTTATTATTGCTCTCACAATGATGATGCTTGTGCTTGTAGAAAGAAATTTTCTCAGAGTGATCACTGATTCTGACAGAGAACTTTCACTTCTTGCTGAAGAACTGTTGAGACAGAAAGAGAATATTGCAGCTGACATCATTGATTAGATCTGAAGTTACATGACATTTCTTCAGAGTCTTTTAAATAACATTATGATTAGCTTGAGAAGATCTTAACAAAGATATATGCTCTTTGTTCATGAAATAGAGATAAAGAGTCAGAAGTTCATAATCTGAATGCATTATCTTTTTATGCAAGCAGCAATTGAGAGAGAAAGCAGCTCTCTTGTCTGTGATAGTGTTAATGTCTTGAATTGTGATGAAATAAAGTCATCTATCAAACTGTTTTGCAAACATTTGAAGCATCATACTGTAAAACTCTTCTGAGAGAGAAAAGAAGATGACAGTCAGATGCTTTCAGAATGAAAAGCAGAGAGAGTAAAGATGAATTCAACAGCAATCAAAACAGTTTAAAACAAAGTGAGAACTTTTAAATGAAATGAAGTGATTGTCAAGAGAGAGAAAGCAGAAGCTCTGCAGTCAAATATTAACAATAAACTTTTTTTTGTCACTGAACACACACAGTAATGATCTCTTACTCTTTTCAGACATAAAATGAACAAACATCACAATAAAAGATAATGCAATTTCAGTCTGCTGAAATTGTGCTTGACAGAAGGTCTATCAAAGCTGCATTGAGATTTTTCTACTTCAAGATAACTACAGAATGCAGACTAACAATCATGAAGAGCTGAATGATCTTTCATGCCTTCTGTCAGACTAACAGCTGCTTTCAAAGATTGATGATTGAGACTATAAGATGTAGTTGAGTCTGATAGCAGAGAATGTGATTTTCAAGTTACATAAACTTCATTATGTAAACTTCAGTACACTGTCAGAGTCAGCATCACTAGAGGTCAATCTGTTCATAAACTATCAGAGGTCAGTACTCTTAAGAACTGACTCTTTGACTAGACAGTCTTGATATTGAAGGCTAGTCAGATTCTATCAGAATCTGATAGTCTCAATACTTCTTTTCATTTGTTACAGTGTGTATATAATCTACAGTAGTTTCTAGCTATTACAGAAAGCAGACTACTTCTGATCACATGGTTACTCCATCAAAATATGATGCACTGGCATTTCACATCACTTGATTTCTCTCCTTCTCTGGAGTCAACTGCTCAACTGCACACTTAACTACTCAATTTCTCAATTTCTCAAGCTTCTACACACTTCTACAGTTCTACATCTCTATTTCAGCTCTGCTCAACATGCCTAAGACTGAGATTACTATGAAGGCTTTTGTTATTCTGCTTAAATCTTCCATGGTTGGCAACACTTCTCTTGAGATTGAGTCTTTAACTGAAATTCCACGGTGCACAGTTGACCATATATATGGCACTGTGATACAATGAGGATTTGATTCAAATGCAAGGCCTTTGGCAATCAAGAATCTGCATGTGGCTGATGCTTCACGTACTGGACAGCCTACTAAACAGACACCAGAGACTATTTAACATGTGATGGAAAAGATGCACCTTGATAGATACAGCTGTGAGAAGACCACTGCTGACATTGCTGAGAATCTCAGCCATCTTGAAATCAACATATCATTCACCACCATACTGAGGATTCTGAGGAATGCTGGATTTCAGAAGACTAAGCCTATACACAAGCCTGGTCTGAGCAAAAAGATGAGAGAAGAACAGTTGAAATGGTGCCTGGAACATAAGGATTGAACTCTGGAGAAATGGAAGAATGTTATATGGTCTGATGAAACCTCTGTTATCCTACTACACCAGCGTAGAGGCTATAGAGTCTGGAGAACCCCTGATGAGGCCTTTGTACAGAGCTGCATTAGTGTTAGAAACCTTGAACTCATAGAGTAAATCTAAGCTCATAGAGCTTGAAGTTGCTGGGGTTGTATAGGGTTTATCACTCTTGAGAGCTAGGCTCAGGCCTGAAGGGTAAGCGGGTGAGGGTCTAGTGGTGGATATAACAGAATAGTGAGCTAGTTGGGTCACAACAGAGATATATTTGTAGTAATTCAAAACAGTCATGCTATGTGTATAGTATGGTCTAAGAGAGTGATAATCACAAAGAACTATAAGAGTCCTTCTGATGAGTGAACTCACTCTTATATACATGATGCCTTGATATGGGAAGGTCCCATATCTTGCCCCTTGATATGATTTCAAAAGGGACCATAATGGTCAGTTTCAAACTGAACTGTTAGGTCAGATTCCATCATGGACCATTCTGTCAAGTCTTAATTGAGACTGTTGGTCATGTGACTTGCTGTGCTGCAGTTTTTCACAGTTGGACCAACTTCAAACTCAATCATCTTCTCAAGATTCAGTCTTGCCTGAGAGGTCTGTAACAATTAGAGAGAGATAGAAAGAAGCTATGAAGTTCATGTTTTGAGACTGCTTTTCTTATGATAAGAAGGGGCCTGCACACTGCTGAGGGCCTGAGACTGCTGCTGAGAAGAAGCATTCAATTGAGGAAGTTGAGAGAATGAATGCAGAGCTAGAGCCAGAGCTTAAGATGCAGTGAGAGCTCACAACTAGAATGAGAAGGCTTAGGCTCTGTCAACTCCCAGGGAAGAAGTCAAGCAGGAGATAGAATAAGAAGACTGGCAAGCTCTCACGCTCAGGAAAGAGTGGAATTGATTGATACTGTTATCAGATTGATTGATTCTCTCTACTCTTTTCTATAGAGAAAACATGCTAACTAATGAGTGTATCCTATCTAGATCAAAGTCCTTATTCCACTACTTATTCCCTTTGCAAAGACATGTGCGAACGATCAGCTGAATACAACTGTGCAAGAGAATAAGGCACCTTCACACAATCATCAGATTCAAGAGCGTGTATACAGTTTATATGGAGTTTAGCAGATGCTCTGATGTGGTAATTCTTCAGATCTCAATTCAATTGAGCTCTGCTGGCCATGAATGAAGCGCTATACAAGTAGGAAGAGTGCTCCACAAACAAGGTCTGAGGTCATTCAGGCTTGGGAGGCTTGCTGGCAGGCTCTTCCACAGTCTAAAGTACAGAGCTGAATTGAACGTGTGTCTGTGCATATTAAGAAGATTATTGAGCTTGAGGGTGAGAATGAGTATAGAGAAGGCCGGGTAAATGATAATTGAAGAAGAATTAAGCCTCAGGCTCGGAAGAAGGCTCAGAATGAGAATTGAATTGATGATATTGAGTAAATAGACTGTGAATTCTCCCATACAAATTAATACAGTGGTAACAAATTTGACTTTTGTGGCGCTATTCTTGACCGGCAAGAACTTTTGAATCCGTCCTCTGTAAGATGAATCAGATTGACTCAGTTTTCAATGTTCAGTCATCAATCTGACATTATATTTTCAAGAGAAAAGTGAAGATTTAGCTCATGATTTCTCAATATTTTTCAAAGATTTCTCAGAGTCAGATGATCTATATACTTTTAACAGTTAAGATTAATGATACAGTTTACATTATTTCATTAAATTATGCAGAGTTCTGTGAGATGATTTCAAAGAAAAAATCTGATAACTTGTCAAAAACACAATCTCACACTCAATTCAGCTACAAAACAGTGCACAGTTATCATTTAAAGTGTTATATAATCTATCAGTACAAAAGCTGAACATTCTTCAGAAGTATTTTAAAAAAAGATTAAGCAGAGCTGAATCAGATCTTTAATAAGCTCAATTAAAACATCAATTTCATTTATTAAGAAGATGAATAACTCTCTCAGACTCTGCATAAATTATAGAGATCTTAAACAAATTATCATTAAAAATCATTACTTTTTGTTACAGATCAATAAAATGATAAATTGATTAATTAAAGTTCATTAATTTATCAAGCTTAATCTGCATGATATCTATCATCACATTTACATTCAGCAAGACAACAAGTGAAAGACAGCATTTTATATATATTATAAATTATTTAAATATTTAATGTTGTTATTTCAATTGTGCAATACTTCTACAATATTTTAAATCTACATCAACAAAATATTGAAAGATCTAGAGAATAACTTCATCATTATCTATTTTGACAATATTTTCATCTATTTTAAAGACTAGAAAGAGTACAAAAAATATGTCAAAACAGTGCTTCAGAGACTAAAGCAGTTTAATCTCTATATTAAAGCTAAAAAGTGTAAATTTCATATGATAGAAATCAAGTTTCTCAGATTTATCATAAGTCACAACAGCATGAAGATGAATTTTAGTTAGATAAATATCATTAAGAACTGATCAGAATTCAAGTTAATTCATAATTTACAGATTTTCTTAAAATTTACAAACTTCTTTCAACAGTTTATTTATAATTATGATGCAATCATAACTTTTTTGATCAATAAGTTCAAGAGAATGATTCACAGCAAGAAATCAAAGTCTTTTTATTTAAACAATTATGTGTGTAAAACATTTAAAACTTTGAAGAAGACTTTTATGAATTCATCAGTACTGATTCATTATAACTCAAAAAAGTCAAGCTTAATTATTATAGATGCTTGAAATTAAATACTGACAGAAATTATTCTTTAGTAAATCAATAGCAACAAGCTGTTGAATCATCAAAATAAAGTATGATATTCAATAGCTTTCTATTCAAAAAAGTTTACTAACACTGAACAAAAATATAAAGTTTATAATCAGAAGCTACTTGCAATTATCAACATTTTCAAGCAGTGAAAGCACTACTTATAAAAAGCTCATCATTCAATAAAAGTGTAGATCAATCATATAAATCTGCATTACTTCTTTATAATCAAGCAGTTAAATAATTAGCAGACTAAATGAATCAAACTGCTTACAGTCTATAACTTTACAATTAAATATAAGTCTGAACAGTTAAATTTCTGTTAACATATAATCAAAATAATTAGATTATAAATCTTTTAATGTTAACAAAACATCAATTAATTGACTTTCAACATTTCAGCATAAACTTGAAAGAGAATTGTGATTAATTCATTTATGTAAAGAACATTCTGAAGAACTTACTTTATCTTAATTACTGAAGAGAGCTAGAAAAGAAAGATCAGACTTTTTTATTTTAAGACTGTTAGTTATGCAGATAACTAGTAGTAAAGACATCTTCAAAAATCTGAAAATTTTAATGAAAAATATTCTCTTGAAACTTCAGAAGAGAAATGCTTCTTTAGAGAAGGTTTTACTAAATCTTTAAAAGTTTCAGATTTTTTGAAAGTATCATCAACACAAGAAAGCAGAATAATATACATTTAAGAACAGTCTTATTTCACAAAATGAAGTTATTTACATGCTATAAAACTTTATCATTAAAGTAAAGCTGCTTTAATAACATCATAACAGTTTATATGCTGATCATTATAAAGCAGTAAGAATATTAAAACTTCTTCATCACAAGTATAATTGAGACAATATATTTAAAAACATTGAAGAATATGTTTTCTTATACAAGTTCTGTTAGAGATTTCAAATGTTTAGACACAAGCTCTACAGAAAGATAACATTATCTTCAACATCTTCAGATTTTTGAAAGAGTATCATCATGAACTTTATTATTAAATTATTAACATTATTTCATCAGAGAAAAGTTTATAATGCTATTTTTATCATGATGAATTATTATATAAAATGTTATGAACCTGACAGCACAGTCTTAGATGAAGAAATTCAATTGAACAGAGCAGCAGCCAATGTTATAAGATCTTGTGTCACTAAAGATCATGTGATCAAGATCACTCAGTCTTGACATAGTTCACAGAGTGAACTAGAAGATCACACAGTGAATCTCAGAGTCACAGAGTGAACTCAAGAATTGCATGATGAACTCAGAATAGATGAAGTGATTCATCTAAAGAGCAACATGTATATAAAAATGCTTATTATCTTAGAACTCAAAGACTTATTCTTCATGATCAACTTGATTATTCAATACAGACATATCTTTGAATTATTGAATAACAATCTCTATGAGATATTCTCTGATTAGTTATTGAGAAGTCTCTCTTGTTATCTTTAATTAGTCAATATCTATTCAGAAGAATTCCTGAAAGCTATATCATGAATGAGTCAGTGTACTCTGAACTTGAGTATATAATATAGTGAAATCACATTCTTTGTGTCTGTATGCATTTAATAGTTATGAGACAAGCTACACTCAACTTCTTCTACCTTCTTGTTGAGTCTAGTGACTATCAAGACAGAGTGAATTGTGACACATTGATCACCTTGCTTTATGACAGAAGATTGATTCATCAGAGAACAATTGACACATTTCTTCACTGAGAGTAAGATTATATCTCTCAGAAAACTCTACAGCATCATAATTCAGATCCAGACTGTGCTCTAGAACAACTCAGTTAAGTATCATCTCTATTTCTTGAAAGTTTAACAAAGTGAAATGTCTACAGAAATACTGAAATCCAGAATCAATAATCAATATCAATTACTCAACAACATCAGACAAAGTGTCAAGTTTATTGACAAACAGAAGCTACTGAATGTCTTCTGTAGAATGAGCTTCAACAGCAAATATATCAAGTCAATTCACCATGAAAGCTTCAGCAGTATCTTATATCTTGAGTTCTAAGAACATCAAGATTGAGAACTTTAAGAGAGAAAGAGAAGAATTGAAAGTATTCTTGAAAAAGATGAATGTCTACTTTGTGATACTATCAAAGAATAGCTTGAATGAGATTCAGAAAGTCATGCTAGCTGAAATCAAGATGTCTGGCAAAGCATTTAAGTGATTTGCAGTCTATTTGAGATTCTGAAACAAGAATAAATGTGCTGATGATGAAGATATGAAAGTCATCATGATCAGCTATGAGACATTCTGCAAAATCTTGAAGAGCATGTTTGAGAATACTGATCTGCAAAGCAAATTGAAACAGAAAGTGATGAGTCTATCTCAACAGAAATCAGTCAGCATCTATGTTGCAGAGCTCATGCAACTGTTTACATAACTCAAATGAAACAATTCTGATATCAACAAAGTGATACTGCTATGAGAACTGAAGTCTGATATTCAGCTTGAAGTAGTCAAGTCAGAACTGTATGAAACTGTGAACAATATGGTCAAGAAAGCAGTGATTATTGACAATCAGATTCATACTTTTTGACAAATACAGCAGCATGGAAAGAAAACCTTCTTTAAGAAAGAAAAGAAGAACAATCAACAGTACTGAGATTCAGACACCATGAAACTTGATGCAATCAAGAAAGAACAAACAGACAAAAAGAGAAAGCTCAAAGAAAAATGTTACAACTGCAGAAAATCTGATCACTATGTGAGAGAGTGCCAGAAGAAGAAGAAAAGAGAAGACAATACAAAGTAATTATGAGTGACTGCAGTACTCAACTGAGACCAGCAGCATATTAACACTGCAGTGAACAACTATTGCTAGCAACACTAAGACACAGTGAAGCAAGAAGGCTGAAAAGTCTATCAGTAGCTTTGAGCAATGAAAGAGATTCTGAATAGTCAGCCAGATGACTTCACTAACAAGAATGACACTCTTAGTCAGTTTGTTCAAGTTTTTGAACAAGCTGTAACTGAAGAGATCAGAATAGCAAACTTCTGCACTATAGAAATGAAAACATGACAATACTGCAAGAAAGAACACATGCAACTACAATCTGATTCTGAAGACAAATGAATTCTACAGATACAGAAATGTGAGTATCACTGAAAGAAGAAACAAGAAGAAATCAAGAATTCAGTGCATGTGAGACACAAGAAATATGAATACATGATCTGCAACTGCAACTACCACACAGAAGTACAGAAAACATTTCATCAATGAACACAAGAAAACTTTAACTTTATGTATCACAGTGATTATGAATGCAATATCAAAAACTGCACATGATGTCAAATGCAGAAGGAACTTGACAAAGAATTTGATGAAGAAACAAATGATGAGTTACTGAATTCATAAGATCTGTTGAGCATCAAACACTTTAATCATGAAAGTATTCATTGATCATTCTGTTACAATGATGACTGCTTTATTCATAAGAATGGAAAAGATAATGAAGAATACTACCCTCAACAAAAGCAGTATCTACACACCACCATGAAAGAAATCAATGAGATATACATGACAGAAAGAAAACAGAATAAACCATCTCAAGAAGAATGAATGTCATGCATTGAAAAACTCAGTCTGTACAAGGTAGATACACAACAGGCCTACTATCAAGTGTCAATTGACAATGAGAATATTCAGAAAGAAATCTTCAACCTACAGAAAAAACAGATGATGAAAATCAATCAAGAACTTTGAGAAATATGGCAACAGACTGCCATCAAGAAAGTTATTCAGAAGAGTCAAAAAAATAAATGCAAGCAATGCAATATTGCAGCAGATCTGATGAATGAACTTAGTAAAGAGTTAACAGAAAAATGAACTCTAGTGAACCTGAAAGCTCAAGATGAAGAGTAGATCACAGGCAAGATTTTGAAATGAAAAATATTGAGTCTCAGCAGTGAGAGTATCAACAAATACAAATCAGCAGTTGAAAAACAACAAATCAGAAAAATCACACTCAGAGAATTTCAAGACATATGGTTGACAGCAGCAGAAAAGACAATAATCAGTCAAGAATGTTGCATGTCAACATGATTAATCTGCTGAGATGAATTCTGCAAGAAGCACAAGAGATGAAAAGACAGAAATGAATATTATTCACAGAAACTCTATGCATGGACAGATGATGATGCTGACAGAATTAATCACAAATCTGTGGTTATACTAAAACATATGCAAATGAACTCACAACTATTAGCAAGTGATTCACAACACTATCAGATATGTTGAAAGCTGTACTATCACAACTACTGCTCAATACATGAATCACTAAAGAAAGAAAACAAGTAGTACTCATCAAAACCTACAGACAACTCTGAAGAAGAAAGATTTCATTGACATCATAAATCAGCTGAAGAAATGCTGAGAATATGCTATGAATCACAATGCAATGAAGTGCAAGTCAGAATCACACAATGATATGATTGACAACAAAAAGTGAAGACTTTACAACAACAATTAGAAACTGATGACAACATTTTTGAATAATGAAAGACAACTGTTTTCAAGTGACTCATCATAAGTTCTAAATCAGAAGATGATTTCAATGAACTCAAGATGACATCATCTGCAAACTCAGAAAATGAATGTGCTCTTACAAATGAAAAGTGTCTATGAGCAGCAGTAATACAGCAGAACTATTAGTCACAAAAGAATGAATCTGTCATCTGAAGATAACAGTTATCATTGCAAGAGTTAATGCACAAGCTTTTATCAACAGTGAAGCAACTGAAATATTCATTGACAGAAGCTTTGTGAAGCAAGCTAACATTGCAACACAAGAAAAGAACAAGCTCTATTCTCTAGAAGAATTAAAAGAAATGAAATTGAATCAAGTTGAGCAAGAAACAAATTAACTTAAAATGAAAATCAGACAACATCACAAATGAGTGTGCTTGAATGTGACAAATCTAGAGAACTATCAGATAGTCTTGAGATTCTCTTGATTTCAGTAACACAATCTCAATATTAACTGAATGAATGAACAAGTGAGGCTAACACAATGTGAATGTTTATCAGAACCAGAAATTCATGCTTTAGCAGCCACAGCTATCAGAAAGAGCATAGAAGAACTCATACAACAACTGCAGAGTGAACAAAGAGTCAAACAAAAAGAAAATGATCAATCACTTCAAGAGAATGAAAAGTCATGAAAACTGAGCCATGATGAAACAACAACTCAATCTGAAAGACATCATGAACCTGAAACAGCCACCAGAGAATGTACAGAAAACAATCAGAAACAATAAATCAAGAAACTACAGAAACAGATATCAGAAGAATATCATGATTATGTCAATGTGTTCAAAGAATGAGAACCAGAACATGTGCTATCAGAACATGAATCATGAGATCATGCAATAGAGCTCAAAGAGAGAATGAAATCAAAAAAGTTCTCTGTGTGAAGACACAATGAGTGAGAATTGACTGAACTACAGAGATATATCAATGATTTTATGACAAAAGAATATCTAGTCAAGACACTAGATTCACCAGCAAGATATCTGATACTATTCACAAATAAAAAGAATGAATTCTTACAGTTATGCATTGATTATTGACATCTAAACTCTATTACAAAAAAGAATATCTATTTGTTATCACTTATAGAGCAGTTGCAAGATCTGATATGGAGAGTCAAATGGTTTACAGTGATAGATATACAGAATGAATTCTATAACATTCAGATGAAGAACAGACATCAATGAAAAACAGCATTTAAAACATCATGGAACAGCTACATGTTTGAAGTCATGCTCATGAAGTTGACAGAATCACCATCAACCTTCTAAGTCTATATGAATAACATGTTCAAAGAATATGCACACAAGTTCATTGTGACATATATGAATGACATCTTAGTGTTTATCAAAGAAACAAGAGACAAGCATGCAGAAAAGATCAGACTAGTCTTGAAAAGACTAAGAAAGCATCATCTATCAGTGAAACTGAAGAAGTGTGAATTCTTCAGACAAGAGATCTCATTTTAGAATATCAGATATTTCAGAAAGAACTATCAATGAATTTAAAGAAAATACAGACAATCTTAAATTGATGTAAATCAAGAAATGTCAAGAAAGTTCAGTCATTTCATGAACTTGCAAATTATTACTGATTGTTTATCACAAAATTCTTGAAAAAGGCACAATCTCTGACAACACTATTCAAGAAAATCAAGAAGTTTTCATGGAGAAAAGAGAAACAGCAAGTCTTTAAAGCAATAAAAAACAAATTTTGAAAAGAAGAAATGAGACAACATTATGATTCAGAGAGACTGAGCATTATGAACATTAATACATCAGACTGTGTGATTGAAGCACAACTGCAACAATCAGACAAGCATGAATGACTGTAACTCATTGCATGCTATGCAAAATCAATGAATCTGACAGAGCAAAACTACAACATTCATGACAAAGAACTACTGATGATAGTAAAAGCTTTCAAGCATTGAAAAGTATGATTGCAGAAAATGAAACAACAGATCACTGTGATATTGAATCATCAGAATCTGATCTACTTTACTACAATGAAAGAGTTGATGTAAAGACAAGCTAGATGATATACAGAAGTGTTGATCTACTTCAACTTTAGAATTAGACACTGCAAAGAAAAAGAGAATGAGTGATCAGACACACTAAGTCAAAGATCAGATTTAATGATTAAGAAAAAGATAAAGAGAGTCATTCTGACATGGAACAATCAGAAAGAGATAGTGCTTGATGAACAAGCACTACAAGCAGCAATTCAGATTGTCACTCTGAAAGAATTATCTCTGAATGAAATCAGAAAGACACTTGAAGTTAACAAGCATGCAGAAAGAGTAAGAAATAAAGACAACATCACAGAAAAAGATGAATTGATCTTATTTCACAAGAAGATTTACATATCACAAACTTTCAGAAAGAGAATAATCTACAACAATCATGATGCATCAGCATCAGAACATTTCAGATTTAAGAAGACAATAGAATAACTCACAAAAAATTACTACTGATTTCAAATGTAAGCAGAAGTACAACAATATATTTAAAATTGTAACATCTGCAATTAAATAAAATCAGACTGACATAAACTCTACAGAAAGCTACAATCAATACTGCAGTTAAACAGCTTCTGAAAATTAATTGCAATAAACTTTATAGTCAAGTTATCACTGTCAAAGAACTCACACAATGATGTAATGTACAACTCAATCTTGACAGTGATAAATAGATTTATGAAGTACACTTACTTCATATCTTTCAAGAAAGCAATTTCATCATCAGATACAGTCTACATAATGTTACAGAACATCTTTACAAATCATAGACTATCAGATGAAATGATCTCAGACAGAGATATGAAATTTATATGCAAATTCTGAAATACACTTATAAATATGATGAGCATTGAACACAAGTCATCAACAGCATATCATGCACAAACTGACAGATAAATTAAACAGATAAATCAGACAGTTGAGCAATATCTACAAGAATATATCAACTATCAGCAAAATAACTGAGTACAGCTACTATCAATCACTCAGTTAGCATATAATAGTTTGAAGAATGTTACAACAGAATTTATGTCATTTTTCATGAACTATAAATGAAAATCAGAGTTTCTACACACTTCAAAGATCATCAAACAGTACACACAACAGATGAAACTCATGACAACACAACTGAAGAAACTGCATCAGCAGATGCTTCTCAACATTGAATTTCTGAACACACAAAGCAAGTACTATTACAACAAGAAATGCAAGAACACATCTATCTTTGAGAGAGAGAAGAAAGTGTTTTTGCTGTGATAGAATATCAAAACAAAATGATCAAGTGATAAACTTGACTACAAGAAACTGAAATCATTCAAGATTTTACAGAAAATCAGACAACTGAATTTTGAACTGAATCTATCAAAGACAATGAAAATTCATTCAGTGTTTCATGTCTTGTTACTCAAAAAAGCACTCCAGAACATCAAATGCTCTCATGTTGAAGTGAATGCAGAATCAGAATATGAAGTCAAAAGAATTCTAGATCAATAAAGAATTAACAGAAAACTTCACTATCTAGTGAAATGAAAAGATTACAATATCTTGAAGAACTCTTGAGAACCACAAGAAAACCTCAAGAATGTACAACAGAAAGTGAAGAAATTTCTTCACCAGAATGTTCATAAAGAAATGAATCAAGAAACAAGTTCAATAACTTCAGAACCTTGAAGGAGAAACTGAGCAAAGAAGGCAAAGATGGCTGAGAAAGTTGATTCTTCAACTGCTCAATCTCATCAAGAATATTGCCATCTTGACATAACAATTCATCAGTCTGTTTATGAAGAACAGTCTCTTGATGACAAAGGCAATGGTGTTTCATCAACAAAGCAATAAGGTCTTTCTCAACCTTATTTAAATCAGCCTTAATCTTTGATAAAGCCTGCTCAAGACAGTTTCACTCAGCATCATTGAGACTCTCATTTTGAATGCATTGATGATCTGCATGAACACACTCATTACATTGACAATATTTTTCAGCTTTAACACATGATTTTTCTTGTTAAAAGCAATGAAGACAGACAGTTGACTCCTTCATGATGAAACCTAATAATTCAATCTTCAAAGCTGGAGCAAGGTGTTTAGCAGCAGAAACAGAAGCTATGATGAGAGAGAAGCTATCACTTACAGAACAGAAAGAGATACAACTCAACAGAGAGACAAGTCTGATATTTATGAAAAGATGTTGAGAACAATGTTCAGCTAGTGAGAGAGAAAATGGTGTTACAGATCTGATAGCACAGTCTTAGATGGGGAAATTTAATTGAACAGAGCAGCAGTCAATGTTATAAGATCTTGTGTCACTAAAGATCACATGATCAAGATCATTCAGCCTTGACATAGTTCACAGAGTGAACTAGAAGATCATACAGTGAATCTTAGAGTCATGAAGTGAACTCAAGAATCACACAGTGAACTCAGAATAAATGAAGTGATTTATCTAGAGAGCATCATGTATATAAAAATGCTCATTATCTTAGAATTTAAAGACTTATTCTTTATGATCAATTTGATTATTCAATACAGACATATCTTTGAATTATTGAATAACAATCTTTATGAGATATTTCTCAATTAGTTATTGAGAAGTCTTTCTTGTTATCTTTGATTAGTCAATATCTATTCAGAAGAATTTCTGAAAGCTATATCACAGATGAGTCAGTGTACTCTGAACTTGAGTATATGATATAGTGAGATCACACTCTTTGTGTCTGTGTGCATTCAATAGTTGTGAGACAAGCTACACCCAACTTCTTCTACCTTCTTGTTGAGCCTAGTGACTATCAAGACAGAGTGAATTATGACAAAAAATGATTCAATATATTTTAACAGCAAAGAAGATTAAGATGACAGAGTTAGTAGAGCTTTTTTGAATGAAATTGTCAAATATTATAATATATTAAAAAGTATTATTTCAGATAGAGAGTCATTATTCATCTTCAATTTCTGAGTAAATTTCATCAACTATTTAAAGATGAAGTATCTTTTGTGAACAGTGTTTCACTTATTGATTAACAGTTAAATACAGCAGTAGAATCAAATACTGAAGTATTAATGACTTGTGATATATTATATTTATAAGCAAAACAATTGAATTAATCTTTTGTCAGTGATTAAATTCTATTATAGTAATATTTAACATAGTATCATAAAGAAGTTATCATTTTACTTACTGTACAGATTTCATTTACAGCTATTACTTAACATGTTTAATAAATCTGAATCATTTAACGTAATTCCACACTGAGCGAACTACCTCACTGAGTGAACCACCAAAATTTCCATACTAATCTCAACTTTTTATGGCTTTATATATCAACAACAACACTAGATGAAAGATTGAGACTTTAAATGAATATATTATAGTTGATTAATAAATAGCTCTGTAACTTCTTTCAGGATTAAATATGTGTCATCTATGAAGATAGTCATCAGTACTAGTAGAATTCTATATTCTAGAACATATCTTCAAAACTATGAACTTTTTGCAATAGTTCTTTTAGAAGAGCATAGCACTGATAATGTAGATACTATAGTCTTTCTGATGAATCTTCATGCAATGTTGTTGTTGAGATATGAAGCCATAAAAAGTTGAGATTTGTATGGAAATTTTGATAGTTCACTTGGTGAGATGGTTTGCTCAGTGTGGAATTACATTAATTAAACTGCAACAGATTAAGTAACTCATCTGCAGAAAGTTAAAGAAGTTAATAAATATTCTGTAAGACATTACAGAGCATCAAACAGCGTACTATAATTATCAATAACATAATCCACAAGCAAGCAAGACACACAAGCAAGTGAGACACTTTTAACCTTGTCCCAAGACAACAACTTGTTTCTTCACAATGTCAATCTGATTATACAGAGTGATCAAGCTTCTAATCAAGAAGGAAGGCTTCTTTTAACCATTCAAGCACTTAATAATGATCAAATTTCAAGTGTACAAGCTGCAGCAAAGCTGTATGATATTCTTCATTCAACTCTTGATCATCAGGTGAAGGGTTGTATGACATGCATCAATATTCCCCCAAAAAACCAAAAACTTAGTCTTACTGAGGAAGAATCTCTTGTTTAAAGAATTCTAGCCCTGAATGAGTGCAGACAGTCACTCTGAGTTGAAACTGTACAAGAAATTGTCAATATTATTCTTGTCAATCAAGAATCCAACCCAACACCAACAGTTGATCAGAACTGAATATGAAACTTTGTCAAATGTCATGAAGAGCTGAAATTCAGATTCTTCTACAAATACAATCATCAGTGAGCTCTATGTGAGAATTCTGAGATTATTCATGAGTGATTTAGACTTGTATGAAATATTATTGCAAAGTATGAAATTCTGAAAGATGATATCTACAACTTTGATGAGACTGAGTTTCAGATGAAAGTTATTAGCACTGCTAAGATGATGACTAAATCTGAAAGAGACAATCATTCAAAGCTGGTTCAGTCTGAAAATCAAGAATGAGTGACTGTTATTGTAGAAACTAATGTCACAGATTGAGCTCTTCATACAATGATCATTCTCAAAGAAAAGATGCATCAGTTCTGTTGATATGAGACAGAAGAGCTTTCACACAACTGAGTGATTGAAGTCAGTAGTGATAATGACTGAACAACAGACAAGCTTGATCTGCATTGACTGAAGAAGATGTTCAACAAGAATATTCTTTTCTGTATGAAGAGCAAATATTGACTGTTGATTCTTGATGAACATGAAAGTCATGTCTCTGCTGAATTTAATCAATTCTGCTCTGAAAACTGCATCATTGCTCTCTATATGTCAGCTCATTTCTTTCATCTTCTTCAGTCATTGAATGTTGACTGCTTCTCCCCTCTGAAAATGACATACAGACAACAGATGAAGAATTAGATGCAACTTGATATCAATTATATTAACAAGAAGAAGTTTCTAGCTCTATGCTCTGCAGCTCAGACTTGAGTCTTGACCGAGAATAGCATCAAGAGTGATCTTAAAGCTGCTGAATTGATTCTGTATGACTCTGAGCAGATTCTCTCATGTCTTAATATTACAATGCATATCTTCACTTTATCAGAGACTTCTCACAGCTCCCAGGCCTTCTGAGCCACAGTCACATTACATAATGCATGCCAACTACAACAGCAGACTGAGAAAGTTATGAAATATATCAAGCACTGTACACAGAGCTCACTCAGTCTCACTCATCAGACTCTGAGTCAGCTGATCAAAGACTGTGAAATGACCATGCATAGAATGGCACTTCTAGAGCAGAAAGTCAAGGAACTAAGAGCTGCAAATGCAAAGCAAAAGAGAAAGTGAGAAAGAGACTGTACATGAGTAACTCAAGAGAGAGCTTTAGGGGTTGAAGAAGACTTGAATCATGTATGAAGAATCAATGAATGAAAGAGAGAGATGGTTGAGACTGCCAACTCTCAACCACAAAAATACACAGCACCATGCTGTAGTGTGTGTAATACTGTTGAACATACTGCTTGTACATGCTCTAGGTGTACATGAAATAATTTATAATATAATTTGTTATTTTTTCTTTATAGTTGAGTCTTTGAAGGCATTCTTATCATATGGCGGGGTGAAAAGTGTCTTGCTTGCTTGTGTGTCTCACTTGCTTGTGAATTACATTATTAATCTCACTACTATAAAGTAAACAACAAAGTGTATTAGTCAGTAAAGAATATTAAGGCTTTATGAGTACATAAAAAGATCAATGATCAGTTTCTGAGATCATTCATCATTATTAATATAATAGAAAATTAAACATACATGTTGAGATTGTTAAAGATATACAATAGAATTCACTCAACATTTTATATCTCTTTGTTGAAACTTTATTATGATCACCTCAGTGAGAAGTCAGCAGAAACTCAGTTAATTGATATTAAAAATAAAAAGTGAAAAGTTAAAAGAATTCTCAACTTTTAAATTTATTACAGCATCAAACATTACTTGATGAAGTGACTTCATTTTTATGAAAATTTTTGAGAGCTCTTGAAGAATCTTGAAAACATTGAAGAGACATTAGAGAAATTTAAACAGCAGTTAATCAACATCAATACATCAGCAGCAAGTCAGCATTTAAAGAAAGAAAATCATAGATTTCACACTTTTTTCTGTAAGAGTTTTTGATTTACTACATGCATTTTAGAGCATTCTTTCTTCATTTACTCTATAATTTCTACAAGATTTGAGAGATTTATTGAAGCTCAGAACCAAATCTCTCTTTATTTTAGACTTAAAGATTAAAGACTAAATAAACAAACAATGCTTGCTAGTAGAAAAAGACACAAAACAATATTGTTTCACTGTTGTCTAACAGTTGTGTTGAAGAATTTCACTTTAAGAGACTCAACTCTTGATACATTTTACATTTTTTTGACAATTCAGACTCTTCAACATACTTGTGACTTATATTAATAAATTAAAATAAATTAAATTATTATTGATTAATTAAAAAGTGCAGAGCAGTTTTGAATTCATCTGCAAGAAGTTGATAATAACAGTGACTTTTATCAGCATGTTCATGCAGCTATATATCTCAAGTTTATTGATGAAATCATACGCAAAGATCTTGAAAACAAAATTAATGACAGAGTTGTTAAAGATATATACATTAAAACTTATGTAGATAGTTATCACAACATCTTCTTCAAACTTTTTAAAGATTTTCAGACAGAGCTTCTTTAGATCAGCATAATAAATGTATTTGCAGCTTTTCAATAAATAGACACAGTAAATGCTCAGATAACTTAACAGCTGTTTAAAGTAGCAGAAATACAACATATAGTTTATCTTTTAAAATCAATTTTTTTCTTTATTAGTGACATTATTTTCTTCAACTTCAGCATCAACAGTGTCAGAAGAGAGACAAGTCAGCATGTTATCAGCAATAAAAATGTGAGAAAGAAAAAGAGTAGAAACAGAAATCTATATTACTACATTAATATTGTTCAGTTACAAGTGAAACAGACTTCTACAAAATTTTCAGTCTCTGAAGAAATAACAGCAGAAGATTCATCAGTTAAAGTCAGAATAAAAGTAGCATCATTATCATTAAAAACAGATATATCAACAGCAGAAGCTTGATCAGTTAATACAAGATTAAAAGCAAACATATTAGTGACATCAGAAGTAAACTAATTGAATATAAATAAATCTAAACTGCAGTTGAGTCTGAGTTAAGTAAAGTTAATAGAGCTCAGAATTGCTGAAGTTGTGTAGATTTATCACTCTCAGAGACTGAGCTTGAGCTAGAAGAATAAGCTGATAAAAGTCTGACAGTAAATATAACAGAATAGAGAGCTAGTTGAGTTGCAACAAAGATATATTCATAAGAATTCAAAAGAGTTGTGCTATATATATAGTACAATCTAAAAAAGTGATAATCATGAAGAACTGTAAAGTTCTTCTGATGAACAAATCTGCTCTTATATATATAGTATCTATCTTAGTGCTCATAGCTTTAGCTAAGATCTCTAAGATATTCTTCATTATAGCTATCATATTTCTAGCTAAGATGGCTCAGATGTTCATATCATAGCTATTTTAGTCACAGCTTAAATGACTATAATTGAGTTCAGAATAACTATTCTTTGAAGCTATTTAATAAAATATCTCCCCACATACTGTGTCACACTTTCTGTGAAATCAAGTCTCTTTAGTTCATAACATCATCTTTTTCTTCAAGCAAGACATTCTGACTTTTTTATAAGCACTTTTCTCTTCATAGTTTTTGTAGATAAGCTTTTTTGTCTTTTTGCTTCATAGAGTAATGTTCTGATTATGATTTTAAAAGTGTCTTTGAATCATTCTGCATGTCTTGACTAGCTGAAAAAGTTTGATTCTGAATTATTTATTTCTTGTGCTTGTTGTATCAAACTAAATCTCATGTGCATCTAAATTGACAAAAAGTTCAAGTGGTGCTGTAATAAATAACATCTGTTATTATAAAATGTCTGCTTCTTTTGATCAGAATTAAAATCATCTCTTGAGTTTATATAAAAAGCTCAATTCTGAGAAGAATTGTATTCAGAAGAAATTTCATCATCTGTTGATTGAATAAAAGCATCTAAAAAAAATAAAAGAAGCTTCTTCAGAAGCATTCTCATAATTTCATGCTCAAAGATGTAAAGACTGTCAAAGATCTTGAAAGAATAAAAGAAAAGAACTAAATAAAAGTCAAGACTGAATAAAAGAAAGTTATCAGAACTAATTTAACTTCATTTATGAATTCTCTCATTTCATCATCTGACAATATTCAGTTATCTAGTTTTAACTTTCTCAGTGATTTATCATTTTGATTGTTATCTTCACAGTTTGACATTATCTGTGCTAATATTCTTTCAGCATCATTCAAGCATTCTGAAAGTGCTCAATAAATTTTCAGATGTTTTTTTCAGTAGAGTAATCTTTTCATTTAATCAAGTGATGTGTTTTTCCACTAATCTGACTCTGTTCTAGAATTTTCTCAATTTCATACTCTTTCTGAGCATTCTCTGTTTCTGTTTGATATTGCATGGTATTTTGATGTGCCTTTTTCCATAATGAGATATGAAAAATCAAATGTATCTTCATTTATGTTTGATAGCTCAAATTTATAGTTAATATTCAATATCTTTTTTGAGATTTTGAACAGTTCTAGTTTCTTATAATTGAGTTTTTCATTTGATTGTTTTATTTTAATATTTCACTATAAAAGATAGACTTTCTGCTTCTTTCTTAATGAAAGTGCATTCTCACATCTTTTATTGTAGTATTCTCACATACATTGATTTGTGAATTCAATATTTTATTGCAGATTTTATTGTAGATTTTTAAGCTTTTTAACTGTTATTTTTTCTAAATAACTTCTGTTGACAGCTTCTAGTAATATTCATTTAATTGTCATCTCTTTGTCATAATTTGCAAAGAATGAGATCATGTTTATCATGACATTTTTTAAGCTGTTGTAGATGAACTGTATCATTGATAGCAGTTTTAATCATTTTGATTATAGCTGATGTAGCTTCTCAGATATTGTTCAATCATCTGATTTAGTCATTTAATTTGTTTATCTGTTTGTGAATGATAGACTGTTGATGCTTTATGCTTGATATTCAATTGTTGCATGAACATTTATTAATGTTTCATAAACTTGATGTTTTAATCAGTTATTCATTCTTTTGATAGTTTATAATTAACTATAACTATAACATTAATCATTTTTATTAAATCTTCTGCTTTTATCTCTTTGAGATAAGAAATAAAGTATGCATATTTCATGAGTATGTTCATTATTGTTAGAATGCAATCATAGTATATTCTCTTGAAAATTGTTTTTGATCATGACAGCTTTACAATGAAGTCTATAACAACTTGTTTCTATACTTCTTTCAGTCATGATATTGACTAAAGTTTTTTGTACTTTCTAGATCTAGATGTCTTGCAGCGTTGACAATTCTTGCATTCTTAAATAGAGTGTTATATGTTCATTTACATCTCTGATTAGTAGTAACTTTGTTGAATTTAGTTTATTATTTTCTCAATCTTAAAGTGTTCTGCTACTGATTTATTGTGATTATATCTCATGCTCTTTATTCTAAGTGTCTTGGGCATGTATATCTTTTCTTAATATAGTATAAGTTTATTAATCTTGATGATACTATCTATTTTTTGCAATTCAGCTGTGTCTTCTTTTTTCATTTCTTCTTTCATTTATTTAATCATGAAAGATTTCAATGTGATTGCTTTAATTGCATTGATCTCTTTTCTTATGAAAATCATATTTTCATCAGCATTTATGTTAAAAAAGTCTGTTCTTTCATTTTCTTTTTCTATATCAGATCTGATCTTTGACTCAATACATTCATTCATGTATTATTCTTGTTTTTACATTATTTGATCTTGATGTTATATTGCATCAATATTTCACACTATCTAGTTTATCATCTGTTAAGTTCTTTAATGATTATAAACATTTATAGATTGTAGTGATCTGCCAGTATTCTGACTTGATATTATGTTTCTTAAAGTTCAATTTTTTATTGTTTGAGTGCTTTAACTATCATAATAGTTTTATATTGTGAATATCATATTAAGTTTTGAATTCCATGAGTGATCAAAGAAAGTACATTATAAATTTAAGTTTTTCATTTAACTTTAACTGCTGTAATCTGACTTTTATAATGTAATCCATAAGCAAGCGAACCAGACAAGCAAGCAAACCACCTCAAAACACATACTAAATATGATAAAATACAGCATCATATCTCAACAACCACATGAGATATGAACATGATGCTTGAATTCTGAGCTTAATATGATGTCCATAATATACACCCTAATTTTTAGATTGATAATCAGTTTCCTTACTCTTTGTTACAAAAATTACTTTACAATTTCTGTAAAATAAAAGAAACTTGGTATTATACCTAGTATTTAGAGGCAATCAAGCTCAAAATCAGTACTTAATAGTAAAAGTCTACAAAAAATACTCTCTATTAATCAGAAATCATAAAGACATGTGGTTGTTGAGACATGATGCTGTATTTTATTATATTTAATATGTGTTTTGAGGTGGTTCACTTGCTTGTCTGGTTTGCTCACTTATGGATTATGTTAGCTACTTCTGATTTATTTATGTTAACTGTGCTTGACTTGTCTGAATCATAATATGCACACATGTCTTCATTTCTAAATACTTTCTTGAATTTTTGAAAGATTTGTTGTTGTCTTTTCTTTCACTTGAACTTTTGTTCTTTTTTTATGAGTTTCATTAAAAGCTTCATCTTTGCTGAGAATTAATTGATGTACTGTCAATAGTAGTTAACTATTTCATGAAATATCTGAATTTTCTTGATATTGATTGATTGCAGTCATTCAAGTATAACTTTTATTTTCTCAGAATTTATTCACAATTCTTCTTTTGAAATGAAATGCTCTAGAAATAAGACTTTTGTTTTGAAGAATTTACACTTTTTCAGTTTTAGAAATACATTATTATTATTATTATTATTCTTCATTATAGTCACATGCAGTCTAAGACTATGATGACTACCAGCTAGATCTAATATTCTGCTGAATTTATCAACTTATTATACAAAGTAAGTGCCAACAAAAGAGTGTTCACAATTTTTCCAAGTCATTAAATCTTTTCTCCAAAGAAATACATGTACTAACTTAGTTTCTTTTTCCTTTTTAAGTTCTCAATAATCAAGTTCTAGTAGCAATATTTGTTTCCAACAAATATTCTCTCAATCACTTCAACCTCAAATCAGTTTGAAAGATCATTTTAAGATTTAGCTCTCTTATTTCTAACTTCTTCTTTCACTTTCTTCTCTCTTCTCTTCTTCTTTTGCAATCTAGAAGTAGATGCTTGGGATTCTCTTTCACTTTGCAAACAGAGCATGTATTTTCTGAATAATCAGGTAATCTTATTAAATAAGATCTGAAGTATCCATGCTCAAGTTTCAACTGAATCATAGTTGACCAAAGTTTTTTAGACCATTTCTGTGATCTAGCTTTCCATTTGGGATGATTCTCATATAAATAATAAGCATTTGGCTTTAAATTCTTAAGTCAAGTCTGATTTCACTGATCAAGAGCAGTCTTCTTTATCTTTCTCTTGATAAATAACAGAGAAATATATCTGTCAACTGCTAGTAGTTGATGCTCTGTCTCCATTTTTGCAGCTTTATCAGCTTGCTCATTTTCATATATATTCATATGAGCTGGAACTCAATGAAGATGCAACTTAATATGCTTATTCACAAGATCTTGAGCTCTTTGTTTAATAAGTGAACAAAGATACAAACCACCACTGAGTTTGTTGTTCTCAAGTCTTTGAATAGCAGCTTGACTATCTGAGAAGATCTATATATTTTGAATAGCTTTATCTTTTTGCACAGTCTTTTGAGTCAAAGTAAAGACTTTCTCAATTGCATAAAGTTCAGCATCAAAAACCTCCATACTTTTGTATAAGTTTCAAAAGAAATCTTGTTTCTGGTTCAAGCAGAAGACTCCAGCCCTCACTAATTCTTTTTCTGATTTTGAATCATCAGAATAATAAATCAATAAGATGTTCTGATTTAAGTCTTTTATTTTTTTCAAGTGCTTTTCAGTTTCTTCTTCTTTGGAAAGCTTACTAACTTGAACATTCACATAATCACTCAAGTTAGTTTGCCATAGTGGGTTCCACTTAAGTATTATTTCTTCAGTTTTTAGATTTGAGAGAAAATCAGCAATTTTTGATGTTATTTCAAAAAGCTGAGTAGAATATTTTCTTTTCTGAGAACCAGCTGAATCTTGAATTTCTTCAGCCAGATTTCAGTCTAAAAACCTTTCTCAATCAATATCTATACCATTATTGAATGGTGAAAAGCTTGAAGAAACTCTAGTTCTTATCACATGATTTTCACCTAACTGCAGAAGTCTGAGTGCATAATTCATGCATATTTTATTAAATCTCACTTGTGAAGGTGGAACTGCTGCCTCAACTTCTATGACATAAATAGATGAGAACTTAAAAGCATCTAAAATCTTTCTAAGAGCCTGATTTTGAAGCTTTGTAAACTTTTCTAAAAGATGTTTTTGTTCTTTCCACCAAATTGACACTCCATAATCAGCCACAGAAGTTAAACAAGCAATATATAATTGTCTCATTGCTTGAAAGAATAAATCTTTTTCTGTATTTGAGAGTCTGATAATTTGATTTAAGACTCTCTCAGCAGCAGCCAGTTTCTTCTCCACATGTGATTTAAATAAGAGCTTTAAATCAAGCCAAATTCCTAGCCATTTCACTAAGATTGTTGGTTTGATAGTTATATCATGTTCAGAAATATTTATTTCAGTTCTTTCAGTTGAAAAGAAGTGAATTAATTCAGTTTTATCTCTATTAAACTGAACTATATTCACTGACTGTCTATTCAACAAAAGACTGACTGCCTTTTTCAATATTTAACAGTTTTTCCTTACTGTTTTTTGAACTAACTATCAAGCTAATGTCATCAATGTAGCTTGAAATTCTCACATGTCTTAAATCTTCATGATTTTCAAAAAGATTTCTTATGTAAATCAAGAAAAGAATAGAAGAAACTGAAGAGCTCTGTGAAATTTCAATCTCAATAGCTTGTTTTTGTTGCTTTTGACCATCAAAAGTTAACTGAATAGTTCTTTCAGACATAAAACAAGCTATCCATTGAATGACACATTTGAGAATTTGCAGCTTTTGACATATTTTCAGCAATTGATTTGCTGAAACATGATCAAATGCACCTTTAATATTCATAAAAACAGCTGAAGTCTTCAAGTTTTCATGTTTATTCATTTGAGTATCATGAACTAAGCTCATCACTGCATCAATAGCTGAATATTGTCTTCTTCCACCTAACTGATCATGATAAAGTAAGTTATCAGTAGCAGAAAGATAAGATAATCTAGTAGCTATTATCTTTTCAGCAATTTTTCCCATGCAGTTTAATAGAGAGATTACCCTATAAGACTTTGGAATTGAGGAATTTCTATTTGCTTTCTTTAATGTAACTTCAATAGCTTCTCTCCAACATTTTGGATGATAACCAGATTCTATCAAAGCTTTATAAAGCTTGAAAAATCTGTTTTTCATGAAATGATTGAGAATTTGACTTGATTTAAAGCTTTTATTTAAATTACATATGGAAAAGAAACTGATCTCTGCTGATAGAGCTCTAACTCAGATTATTAATGTAACGTCACTCCAGATCGTCTCCAAGACCTAGAGTGTCATGTGCCATCAGTCAGAGGTTCACATTGATAGAGAAGATCACCTAAATATGACTGGTGCCAGCAAAGGAAGACTCAGTGACCATACTGACAAGATGCTGACTTTTAGCATGTATTTAGCTGGCTGATCTCCCAGACCTTTTCCTGGAGACCAGTGATTCATCTTTGCCTTTTTGATTCTATATTCAATATAGAGTCTAGTCTTCTAACTTCTGTCTCATTGTATTGAGTATACATCTCTAGAACCTTACTATTATATTTGATCTATGCTATTTCTATTAGTTGACAGCTGTGTAGTAGCTAGAGTTCTTGTTCTTCTTACAATTCAAATCACTTGTATCTACAATGACATCTCAAAAGAAGATCTCTGTCATCTACAATTCTCAAGCAGACAGTGAGTCTGCAGAGCAATGAAATGTCACTGAAAGTTCAGAAGCACTGAGCAATCAGCTCTTCAGAGAGCAAGATACAGCAGCAATGAAAAAGTCTGATCACAAAGATGATAATTTGTGAACTTCTGCTGAGTCTGTACTGTCTGAAAAGTTCACAGCTGGTGAAACACCAGCAACTTCTCAGATTGAGATCAGTGTTGTCTCAGAAGCAGATTTCAACAACATTATGCTGCAAGTCATTCAGATGATGACTAACATTATGAAAGACTTTCAACAAACTCAATGAAATCTCACTCTTAATCTTTCTGAATCAGACTTCTACAACAGTAAGAGTCTTGAAGAGTATAAGAGATGAATTCATCTTGTGAAACAGTACTTGAACACAAAGAAAATGATCTATTTCACTGATGAACTGAAGATTATCTTTGCATCTACTCAGCTTAAGAGCAGTGTGAAGCAGACATGAGACCATCTTTCTGCACATACAAGCAAGAATGAAAAGAACTGAGAGATGTTCAAGAATTTTCTTCAGAATCAGTTCAAGTCTGAAAAGAATCAATTGATCATTCATGCTCAGAGATTGAAGAATCTTCAGCAGCTCACCAGACAGTCAATGCAGAACTTTCAGACAGTATTTCAAGAGACTGTCAGTGAAGTTCAGATGTAAGATGAGATCTGAAAGAATGACAAGTTGTGATCAAAGATATTTTTCACTAAGTTGCTTCTCAGCTTGAAGGCAGAGATGCAGCAGTGAGATACTGTATCTGAAAAGATCAAAAACATTGTAAATGAGACAGACAACATTCATTGAGCAGCTTCAGTTTGATCAGAATAAAGAAATCTTGACATTTTCTGGTCAACTCAACAAGAGAAAATGTGTTGCTAAGAGTGATAATAAAGAATTCACAGACAGCAGCACATGATCTTGCAAGCAGTGAGCAGACAGCAAGTCAGAAGATCAATTGATGAAGAAATCTGCAAAATATAGATGAAGAGACTTTGATCAAAGAAGAAAGTGCACTATTCAGAAGCATCTCTGCTTTTATTGCAATAAAAAAGATCACTTTGCAAGCAATTGTTCTGAGCATTCAGAGCAGAGACAAAAAAATAAGAAAGAGAATTGACAAGTGCTAGCTGTACTAGTCTCTCTCAAGTGACAGTGCTTGACATCAGCTTCTCTTCTGCTTGCTGACATTGAACTCTGACTCAGTGAAAAGATTGTGAAGGTCTTCACACTGTTGAATATAAATGTAAATGAGAATTTTGTCTTCATTGATCTTCTGCAAGAGTATAATCACTCAATTTCAGAGAACTCTATCACAGACTGATTCATGAATGACAGTGAGACTGAAATTGTGAGTAAGATCTGACTTCTATTCAGCATGAAGATGTCAGATGAAGAAGTTAGAAACTTTGAACTGAAATACAACATGATGAAGATGATGAAATATCAACTTATCATCAGTCAGATGAAGATGAATCAGATTGACTCAGTTCTTGATGTTCTGTTGTCTACCTGATGTTACACTGTTGAGGAAAAGGTGAAGATCTGGCTCAAAAGTGCTTGATGATTCAGAAAGATCTCTTGAGATCAGATGATCTACATGCTTCAGACAATAAAGACTGATGATAAGATCCATGTTATTTCAATGAAGTACTCAAAGTTTCATGAGGTGTTTTTGAAGAAGAAAGCTGATAAGCTTGCTGAAGACATGATCTCACATCTGATTCAGCTTCATGACAGCATACAGTCATCATTTGAATCTCTGTACAATCTGTCAGCACAGAAGCTTGACATTCTATGAAAGTACCTCAAGAAGAAGATGAAACAGAGCTGAATCAGACCTTTAACTAGCTCAGCAGAAGCATCAATTCTGTTTGTTAAGAAGTCAGATGATTCTATCAGACTCTGTGTGAATTATAGAAGTCTTAATCAGATCATGATTAAGAATTGTTATCTCTTGCTGCAGATAAATGAAATGATGAATTGATTAGTTAAAGTTCATTGATTTATCAAGCTTGATCTGTGTGACATCTACCACTGCATTAAAATTCATCAAGACAACAAGTGAAAGACAGTGTTTCACACACATTATGAACTATTTAAATATTTGATGTTACTGTTTGAATTGTGCAATGCTCCAGCAACATTTCAAACCTACATCAACAAGATGCTTAAAGAGCTGATTGATGATTTTGTTATTGTCTATCTTGACAATATTTTGATCTATTTCAAGAACTTGAAAGAGTACAAGAAGCACATCAAGACAGTGCTGTGAAGGCTAAAGCAGTATAATCTCTATGTCAAAGTCAAGAAGTGTGAATTTCATATAGAAGAGATCAAGTTCCTCAAATTTATTGTGAGCTGTGACAGCATGAAGATGAATTCTAGTCAGATGAACACTATTAGAGACTGATCTGAGCTAAAGTTAATCTATAACTTGCAGATTTTTCTAGAGTTCACAGACTTCTTTTAACAGTTTGTTCACAATTACACTGTGATCACTGCTTCTTTGACTGATAAGTTCAAGAGAATGATTCACAGAAAGAAGCTGAAGCTTTTTTATCTTGATGATCATGCATGCAAGACATTTAAAACTCTGAAGAAGGCTTTTATAAATTCACTGATGCTGATTCATTACAACTCAGAAAAGTCTAGCTTGATGATTACAGATGCTTCAGATCAAGCACTGGCAGAAATCATTCTGCAGCAGACTGAAGATGATGAGCTGTCAGATCATCAGCATGAAGCATGACACTCAGTAGCTTTCTATTCAAGAAAGTTTATTAACATAGAGCAGAGATACAAAGTTCATGATTAAAAACTGCTTGTGATTATTGAGATCTTCAAGCAGTGAAGACACTATCTACAAGAAGTCTGTTATTCAATTAAAGTGCAGACTGATCATGCAAATCTACATTACTTTTTTATGATCAAGCAGTTAAACAGTCAACAGATTCAGTGAATTAAACTGCTTGTGACTTATGACTTTATAATTGAGTATAAGCTGAGATGACTAAACTTTGTCAACACACTGTTGAGATGATCTGATTACAAGTCATTTAATGTTGATGAAGCATCAATTGATTTGCTTTCAACACTTCAGCATAAGCTTGAAAGAAAATTGTGATCAACTCATTTGTACAAAGAATGTTCTAGAGAAATTTCTTTGCTTCAGTTGCAGAAGAGAGACAGAAAGAAGAGACTGAACTCTCTTGTCTCAAGACTGCTAGTCATGCAGACAACTAGCAGTGAGAATGTCTTCAAGAACTCAGAAATTTCAATGAGAAATATTCTCTTGAGACTTCAGAAGAAGAATGCTTCTTTACAGAAGATCTTACTGAATCTTTAAAAGTCTTGAATCTCTCAAGAGTGTCAACAGCATGAGAAAGCAGAATGACAGATGTTTGAAAATGATCTGATTCAATGAAATGAAGTCATCTGCATGCTGCAAGACTTCACTGTCAGAGCAGAACTGCTTTGACAGCATCATAATAATCTGTATGTCAGTCATTATGAAGCAGCAAGAACATTAAAACTTTTCTGTTGCAAGTATGATTGAGACAACATATTCAAAGATGTTGAGAAATATGTTTTGTCATGTGAACACTGTCAGAGATTTCAGATGTCTTGTCACAAGCTCTATGAAAAGATGACATCATCTCTGACATCTTCAGAGCTCTGAAAGAGTATTGTCATGAACTTCATCACTGAGTTGTCAACATTGTTTCATCAGAGAAAAGCATACAATGTGATTCTTGTTGTGATGAATCATTATACAAAGATGGTTTGATACATTTCAACAATGAAGAAGGTTAAGATGATAGAGCTGACTGAGCTCTTTTTGAATGAGATTGTCAAGCATTATGACACACTGAAGAGCATTATTATTTTGAATAAAGACTCATTATTTATCTCTAATTTCTGAATGAATTTCATCTACTATCTGAAGATGAAGCATCTCTTGTCAACAGCATTTCATCTGCAGACTGATGACCAGACAGAGTGACAGAACCAGATACTGAAGCACTATTTGCAGATGTATTGCAATTATAAGCAGAATGATTGAGCTAATCTACTTTCATTGACTGAATTCTCTTATAATAACACTCAGCATAGTGTCACAAAGAAGTCATCATTCTATTTACTTTACAAATTTCATTCAAAACTGTTACTGAATGTGTCTGATAAATCTGAATCATCAAATCAGACTGCAACAGACTGAGTGACTTGACTGTAAAATGTCAGAGAGAAGCTGACAGATATTTTGCAAGATGTCACAAAGCATTAAGCAGAGTACTATAATCATCAACATAAATCTCACTACTATAAGATAGACAACAAAGTGTATTTATCAGCAAAGAATATCAAGACTCTGCAAGTGCAGAAGGAGATAGATGATTGATTTCTGAAGTCATTCACTGTTATCAATGTGATGAACAGTCAGACATACATGTTGAGATTGTCAAAGATATTTAATTATATTCATTCAACATTTCATGTCTCATTGCTGGAGTCTTATCATGATCACTTCAGCAAGAAGTCAGCAGAAACTCAGTCAATCAATATTGAAGATAAGAAAAAGTGAAAAGTCAAGTGAATTCTTGACTCTCAGATCTACTGCAGCATCAAACTTTATCTGATAAAGTGACTAGATTTTTTCTTGTATGAGAACTCTTGAGAGCTGTTGAAGAATCTCATGAACACTAAAGCAGTGTTGAAGAACTTCAAGCAGTGACTATCTGACATTGATTCATCAGCAGAAGGCTGATGTTTGAAGAGAAGAAGAGAATTGTAGATTTCACTTTTTCTTCATTGAGGTTTTTGGTTTACTATGTGCATCTTAGAGCATTCTTTCTTCATTATTCTATGAATTTATGAGATTTGAGAGTTTTATTGAAGTCTGAAAAATCTCTCTTCATTTGATAAATAGATCTGAAGGTCACAGACTAAAGAAAAACAAAACAAATCAAGCTAAAAAGACACAAGATGAAGCTGTCTACCTGATGACTAGTCATTATGTTGAAGAATCTCATTCTGAGAGACCTGACTCTTGCTACATTCAGTGTTCTTTTTGAAAAGCACAGAATCTTCAGTCTGTTTTCAACTCATGTTTACAAGTTGAAATAAATTGTTGTTAATCAATCACAATGCATGCAGTAGTTCAGAATCAGTCTGCAAGAAATCAGCTGAGATTTTTGCAGAAGTGTTCATATACTCATAAGTCTCAATCTTATTGATGAAAGATCACAACATGCTCTTGAAGGTGAGAATGGCAGCAGAATTGTTGATGACATGAGTCTTGTAGATCAGATGAATAGTCATCATAACATTATTGATGAATTTCTCTGAAATCTCAAGACAGAGCTTTTTGAAATCAGCACAGTGTATACATTTGTGACTAGCAGACAGACACACACAATGAATACTGAGATTGATCAAAAGCTGCTTGAAGCAGTGAAGACAAAGTGTATGCTCAATTTTTATGATCAATTGTTGTCTTCATCTGTCATGCTGTCTTCTTTAACTTCTGTGTCTTGAGAAGCATCAGAAGAAGAATGAGTCAGTGTGACATCAGCAAGAAGAATGTAAGATTCAGAAAGAGTGAGAGCAGAGATCTATCTCATTACATTAATGTTGTTCAAGTTAGAGTGTATGAGATTTCTACAGAAATGCTCATTCTGTCAGAGACTGAAGTAGTTTTATCAGCTGAAGCTGAAATAGAAGCAGTTATGTCATCAGTGAAAAGCTGAAAGTCAGTCTGCAAATCAGTGAAAGTGTTCTGAAGAGATAACATGCTGATTAAAGTCAGAGCAGAGTCAGTCATGCTAACAGCATCTTCAAGAACATTTTTCTCAGTGTCATTCTGAACTGTTATGTTATCAGCATCAGAGACTTGCTGATGAGAAGCATTTATGTTAATGCAGAGAGACAAGAAGACAAGAGCAGTAGTGTCTAAGATATATTAGTTGAGATCAGACAGATTCTGAAGAGTCATGATAAACTGTTCAGAAACAGAGTCAGAAGAGTGTATAGCTAACTGCTCATTTACAGCACAGCAGTTCTCAATAAATGCAGCAACAGAAATTAATTTTTGATCTAAACTCAAAAAATCTTGTCTGAATTAATCTAAATTCAACTTAGATATAATCTGCTGTGCAGAGTCATTGAAGTGCTGACAAGTAAATGTTTCAGTGAGAAGCTCTTCAACATAGATATTGTAATCATCAACAGTCTGATTATCTTCATATTCAAGTATGTCTTCAGAACTCAGAGACTTAACAGTCATCTTGTGCTTCTGAATGATAGAGAACAGATGAATGCTAATGACATATTGATGCAACACAGAGATAGCAGCAGCACTGACAGAGAATTCAGCAGCATCAACAGAGTCAGAATCAGTGTTAACAGCAGCATTATTAACAGATAACAGAAAAGAAAATGATGATGCAACAGATGTTGCAGTTTCTATTTCTACAGTCAGAAATTCTTCATTCTCTCACTGATGAAATGTCAGCAAATTGACAGAATTCAGATGTTTACTCATCAGAGACAGATGCAGCAGTTACAGTGATGAAGTCAGCAGTCAAGTAAATCTGCTTCTTCTTGCTGATCTCAAAAGTGACATCACAGAGCTGACTCTTGTGTTTTGCAGACTACTTTAAATCAGTGACAGCATCTTGAAGTCAGAAAGCATACTCATCATGACAGCTAAGAAGAGATATTGATTGAATACATATATTTAAATGAAATTGATGGCTTGAGAAGAGATTTAAATGATTTTCAGAGCAATTTCTATGATTAGAATGACTTGATTTCTCTAAGTCTACAATTTCTATATATTCTCTCTACACAGATGAAAACACTTCACAGAGCTGACTTAGCACTGGCTTCTACTATTTCACTGAACAGATTTTTCCATATTGAAGAAATCTCTGCAGTAAATAGTTGACTGATGAATTTATCAATTGTGTTGTGTATAGTCATCACTTCTATTCACTATTCAGACTGAAAGGCTTGAGATGAGTCTTTTGTGTTGAGAGAAGATAATTGTAATGCTGCTCTGAATTGTTGCCAAGATCTAGAGTGTTATGTGCCATCAGTCAGAGGTTTATATTGGTAGAAAAGATCATCTACATATGACTGATGTCAGTAAAGAAAGACTCAGTGGCCACACTGGTGAGATGTCAGCTTCTAGCATGTACTTAGCTGACTGATCTCTCAGACCTTTTTCTGGAGACCAGTGATTTGTCTTTGCCTTTTTGATTCTATATTCAATATAGAGTCTAGTCTTCTAACTTTCATCTCATCATATTGAGTATACACTTCTAGAACCTTACTATTATATTTGGTCTACGCTATTTCTACTAGTTGATGGCCATGTAGTGGCTAGGGTCCTTGTTCTTCTTACAATTAATTAAACTCTTAAATACTGAAAAAGATTTACCTTTTCAAGTAATAAAACAATTATATTTTACTTGTTAATTCTCTCAGTTCAGGCCCCACACCACAGCTCACTGCTGGACAGCTGCTCGGCGCCTCCGAAACGAGCCAGGGCATCGGCACTGGCGGAAACCACAAGACTAGATCGGCACCAACTGCTTCGCTGACCGTTTTGCTCACATTCTTCGAGACGGGACAAATCAGTTGGCTTCTTTATCGAACAAGTCTAGGATGGCTTCTGCCACCCTTCTCAGCTCCTGAAGCCCGTTCGGGTTCAACCACATCGATAACACAAGCCCGTCCATACCCCACAGTGTATTCATCTTGTCGCAAAAAGCCTTAAACCGGACGACAAACCTAGGATTGGTTCGCATTCTCTCGCAGATACGGAGCGGAGTCGGTGCATTGTTGACGTCAGCCTCATCAAAAAATACGACGATGAGCGCCAACGGATTCCACGCCCTGTCAACGGACTGCCCCTGAGTGAGCTTGTCAGTTGCCAATCCGTGGAAGGAAAAAAATACTATATATATGGATCATGGCCTTTTGATACCCCCCATGGACTTATTCCATTGTCGCACTGTTTCCTCTCCTTCTTTGATTTAACAAACACCCTCAATCCTCCAGCCAGGATGAAGCTCGCCGCAGTCCTTATCTCCCTCTCACTCCTAGCCATCGCCCCCGAGGCTGCTGCCGGCAGTACCATCTCTTGCCGCACTCCCTTCAACACCGCGCTCCGCGCACATCCCAACTTCAAATCCAAAGTGCTCGGCCCGCTCCGCAAGGGACAGGCCGGCCACTACGGGTGCTCAAAGAAAGGCGAAAGATGGGATGGCGATAGGTACGTTGCATGGAAAATGCTAATTTTTATATTGTTGTGGCTGCTAGTACCTGGCTCCGCCATGTCGGATCTTACGACGGAAAGAAGTACACCACGGGATGGGTCCACGGACGCAAATCCGGTTGCCCGCGTGAGTATTGAGTTGCTGGGCCCTTACTATTCCGCATTGAGCATCGTGCTAATGCAAGCATAATCCCAGTTTATCCTCCGAACTGTTAAATAGTTGGAGCTGTCCGGGCTGAAGACATGGGATATGATACCAAGCCACTTGGGCGACACTTGATTCGGAGTCTATGTATAATACACTGATAATAGTCACTATTAGGACAAGAATAAATCTCGCCTGCATCAGCCACTCCACGCTCTATCATGTCCATTGCCAGCTCCAGCTTCCCAGCCAAGATGGCAAGCAAGCAGTTGCCTGCCTCCATTTAATCTGTGGAAACTGGTCTCAAAGGCTTCTAAACTCTGATTGTTTCAAAAAGTGAGGGTACTACACATTGTCTCGGAGGTTCAGGCTGGTTGATTCAAAGTTATAAGTTATGACTAGGGCCATTGTTGAATTGTGGTTTCAATATCACTTCATGAGATTATTTTCTCATCAGTGTAGTTTTGTGAACTTGCTGTGAAATAATACTTGCTTTTTCTTGATATCTTAGCAGGGTTGGCCTATGCCTTTGATTCATCAAACTCAATGAAAGTCATCACAAACAGGATGGATGCAGGATGACTTTGACAGAAAGTGTAGGATATTAATGTTAACATCAGATGAACAATTGATTTCTCTTTCTTATCTCCTTCATCAGTCCTGTACATGATTACTTTTCCAAGGTTTTATTTATGAAACCTTTCACTATGCCACTGAGTGCTGATAGACAATAATATAGGCCATCTATCTCACAGTGTTTCTGCAGAACTTGTGCTTTGAATCTCTAATCTAGTACCCTGAATAAAGGCTATTGGCAATTCAAATGAGTTTGAAGGGGAAAAAGACCAGGAATAAAACCCTTTGCATCAGCATTCTCTACACCCACTCAAACTGAGTGACAACATTCAGCTCACTGTACAAGACTAAATCTCAGAACTCCCCAGGGTTATATCTGCATATGTGCCTTTACCAGAAGTGAATGGCTAGGAAAGCAATCAGGCACACTGTTTTTCCAGCCAACTAATTTGTTCTATGTTTGAAATCTTATTTGAGAATGATGATCAGTCCCAAATAGGCTAACGACGGGGAGGGGATGCAGATGGTATAGATCCTGTTCCCATCTTATGAACACCAGTGCTTTTCCCAACAGCCCAGAACTCTGCATGAGAAGAAGGATGCTCCTTCAGATGTTATGCATAAGCTCATGGCATTGCCCCTGCCTCGCATCTTGCCGGCGGTCGCCTTGGGGTACAACACTGGACGGCATGAATCAGACGATCAAGGATCGAATAATAGGGTGAGCGCCTCACGTCCAGGCATACTGGGCGGATCGTCACGCTATCGAGTCGCTCTGAGACTGTGGAAGGAACATCCTTTGCGGCTACCTTTCCGCCAGGGGCCCCAATGGAAATGTTGGCTGTGGCTCCTTGAGCGTTAAGAGGGAACCCAGCTCTTTTCAGACCGAATAGTTAAGGGAAAACGCTTCACCAGGATTCAGGTGAATGTGAGGATATCGTTACTATCCTGACCAATGATCTTGCTTATAAGAGGACAATTTCCAAGAGAAAGGATGTGTTCTCTCTGAACTATAATTAATACCATATGGTTGATAACAGTGCTGCCCGAAATAACAACTTCAAGATCAAAAATATGAATCATAATCATCAATCATTACAGACATAACATCACTTTCTGTCCGGTTTGGCTGAGCTTCATTTTTATCATTCATTCGCGCTCCCGGGGATTCTAACCCTCAGCTTGCTTGAATCCAACTTCCTCCCCTTGGGATTTTTCCTTGTATGCACCAGCGCATATATGTCCGCCTGGCTAGCATCCTCCCCACTCCACCCTACCAACGGCAAATGTGTAGCGACCTGGAGATGCGTCTGGCAGTTCGCGCAGCCCGAGACATGCCAGCGGCTCAGCACAGGCTCCAAACCAACAAGCTGCTCATCTTTTTCGCCCCGTTTTGTAGCCCACGCAGAGATGGTGAAGGAGCCGGAGATGACCCCGCGATTGACTCCTCCTATACTGAGGTGCGGAACGCGACTCGGGGGTGGAACTCTAGGCTCGGGTGGAACCCGCCATTCTGGTGGGAGCTCGTAGGTGTAGCCAAGCCTCCGAATGTTGACGACGTCCTGAGAGGGGAAAGGGATGATGTTAGTCGTACATAATATGTTTTCATGGGGGAAAAAAGAAAGAAAGAATAAGCTAACCCTTGACGTCACATCAAAAGGAGCTAACGTGTCATCTAGCGACAGCCATTTGTTTCCTGGGACGCCAGGCGTAGGCCCCTGAGCGTCTACGGAGTTAGTGCCTGGGTAGGAAGTAAACTCAGGCTCAATCACAAGTTCGTCCGTCTGTCCGTGAAGACTCTGCCAGCGCCAGAACATCAAGTCAATAAAGGCATGATGGAGGAAGAAAATCGGATCAAATCCCGCTGTATCATTTTCGCCCATGTCGCCGTTCGCGTCGTCGATGGCGCTGGCGTCTTGCGCGGGAGTTTGTATACCGCCGATCGCGAGATGTATCCCGTTGTGAGGGGACTCTAGGGAAATAGCTGGGCGGAAGCAACTTAGGTCAGCATGGTCGTCGTTCCATCGTTCCGCAGATGTGGTATTCGAAAACACAGTGTAGTTTGGTGCTTCAAGGCAGCGCTCGAATTTATATTTCAAACCAGCTTTAAGGTGTTTATTTTTGCTCGTTATGTAGTATGCATCGTCGAGCCACGCCCGCACATTCTCATTCAGTTTCTCGTTGGTCCAGTCAATACCGTGCCTCTCCATCTCTTCGTTGTGGGCTTGCGTAGTGACCTCGTCGTTGGGACCCCAGAGACCCGAGAACGGGAAGCGGCAGGTACTCTTGCCAGCAGGCTTGGAGTAATCTGTGTTGTACGGCTCTTCTTCTGGATATGGCACGGACAGACGGTCTTTGATAGTTTTCTGATACGTGTAAGACCGAAGCGGATTTGAAATCACCCTCCCATTGACGAATGTATAGGTCTCCCCAAGGTAGATCTCTGGAATACCTGTATGAGCTGTGGTCTCATCAATCTCATTCCAGTAAGGGAGGGTGACTCCTGGGACCTGTTTCTGAAGCGCCTTCTCGAGACGACTCAGGTACGCACGGTGCCAAGTAGGGAAGAGGATATTGCCGTGGTTGCAGTACCCTCCCCACCAACTGGGGTTCCCATAACCTGCGCCGCGAAAGGGCTCTCCGTGATATCCTGCGATCATGAAGTATGAGTCAGGGTCGTCAGGAGGCAGCTGCTGGATTTTTTCCATCGCCAAGACGAAGTTGTCCGCCTCTACGTCGGAGAGGTGTCGAATATCTTTGCGCGGAAGGGCCATTTTGGGGCGCGGAAGGGTCATTTTGGGCAGATAGCAGTTGCGTAATGGTAGTGTTACTAGATTAGCGATAGATATTAAAATATAAAGGGGGAAGGTTGAAGGCAGTTGAAGAGCGAGAAGTGGGCTCCAGTCGGAAAGTAAGTCAACTAAATACTTCAACCAGGCGCCGACTTCTCTGCATCTCCATCCCTCAGTGACTTTGAGGGTCATTCGAAGTCGACGATCCCCACTGGGCCTGAGGGTCGACTGATGACGTCCCAAGAAGCAATGGTGACATGTTCACCTTCCACAATCGCACCCAAGCTACGTCCAAACGCATCTAGAGCCTGTGCCAACCCGATGAACCTGGCTTCCCATGTAAAGCCACAGCCCAACGAAAAGGCGCGGCACTTGCACGACCCACGGCAATGGCATCGGCTGGCCGGGGCAATCGCATTCAGCTTCTGGATATCAGTTCTAGACCTGCCTAAGAGTCGTCTTGGTGGTGTGCTGGGGTAGGATCGACTTGCAGACCAGCCAGCCATGCTCTAGCATGTCGACTGTTCTAGCGAGAAGATAGAAAGCTTAGCGAGGCGGAGCGGGCCGTTCCGATTGCTGGCTAATAAATGTCACTGCAGAGTGAGTGCGGGCACCAATCTTTTCCCACCCTACCTATGTATGACAGGGAGACATGCATAGTAGTATTAAGTACGGAGTTGTTCTCCTGCCAGAAGGGGGCCTTGGCTAAAATCTGGGTATAATTCGTTTGATATCTATGTAACTGGAAACCACTGAACCAAAAGGAAATTTCCTTAAGGTGCAGAGTCCCCGTACTCGATAATTCAACGATATCAAAGGCATGGCTGGATTGATCTAGCAGTTGATGATTTCTCTATCAGAAACACAGAAGTTACAAGAAGGCAAAAATCAGCGAGAGAAGGCTGACTAAGCCTCAAGTTACGTAATTCCCAAGCGAGCGAACCACCAAAACCACCGTATCCCAACTAGCTAGTTTTTTATTCAAAGTCTTCTGAAAGATCTTCAAATTATTCTCTCTGTAGATTCTGACTCTTAAGAATGACATATGGAGGCAAGACTCAGTCTGATGTGTTGACAGCCTCAATTGCAGTGACTCATTCTCAATTTCAGACTGTAGAAGCTTTGCTCTGTCATAGCACTCACTACTAGTAATAGTTTTAGTAGTGGCACAGAGTTTTATAGCAAAGCCAGTCTCATCAAAGTTGTACATATTCTCTGGCAGAATTCTATGCTCAGTGATTGTATCTCTCAAGATCTTAAACCACTCATTTATAATCCTCTGGTCTTCACATTTAGTCTGTTCATGGTTATAGCATCTAGAATAATGGCTTTGGAGCTCCATACAGTGTTTAATCAGTCTTGAAATTCAGTTCTTGCTGACTCAGAGGGGGGAGGCAGTGGAGGTAGTGGAATTCCATAAGATAAGAAGATAATTAGCCATATCTTCAACATATGCTGGCTGGGGGAGAAATCCTTGTTTAGAATGATCTAACACACATTCAACTAGCCTATTCTCTTCAGCAGAAGATAATTTGTGTGAATTTGCGCGTAAATTCACTGTGAACGCCTACCACTGAGTCTGTAGTGTAGAGTGGTATAGAGCACATTAAATAGCTTTGCAGCTTCATAAATTGAGGTCTTTTCATCATTCTGAATAGATTTTATTGTGAGTTCAATCCTCCCCTCTTTCTCAACTGAGTTTGAAGAATTTTTATTGGAATTTGGTGGCATAACTGTGCGTTGAAGTGTAAGAATAATTAAATTAGAAAATATTTTGAGATGTGGTCTGCTTGATGTGGTGGTTCACTCAGTGTGTGAATTATGTTAGCTAGAAGTACAGAGTAATGTAATTCCACACTGAGCTGTTAGTGCAGACAGTTGTTCACATTATTACTACAGAAGAGACTAGTCTAACTATATACAGTAGAGAGTCACATGATAGGGGTGAGCTGTATTATCTAACACCCTCCATGCAGTGAACTCTCTCTACTCAATCCAGCTCTCTCAAATTGTTCAAATATGCAATAATAATAAAATATGACTCTAGCTGCCTCATTAGACTTAGTCCATATGTTTTGATACTGTAAATATCCCCTGTGGTAGTGTAGATCCACCAAAATCTCATAATCATGATGTATTAGCTGGTAATAGAGTTGTCAGCAGTCTCTATTGTATGAATCTCTAGAGATTCCTGGAATGTCATGTAGAGGTTGATTGACAGAGACTTTGTGAGACCATCAGCTAGATTGACAGTTCCAGCAATGTGCTCAATCTCTATTTCATTCTTTTTCACTCAATCATGAATCATATGGTAGCAGATCTCTATATGCTGTGATTGTCTAGTTAGAACTTCAGCTTTCACTTGATCAACAGCTCTCTTGTTGTCAATTTGAAGCTTGAGTGTGAGCATTCCTGCAGTAAGAATCTCTGCATCAAGTAGTGGATCATTCATTCATACAAGCTTACAGACTGCTTTGAATGCACTGATATACTCAGCCTCAGTGAAAGACTTTGGGACTGAGCTTTGCCACTGAAAGTGCCATGAGACTGAAGCTTCATTCAATGCTATAACATAGTCAGAAGTTAATTTGTGCACTGAGTCTGCATCTGCTCAGTCAGAGTCAGAGTAGGCTGTAGGCTGCAAATCTTTCTTGCTCTCATTTATCTTGTATACTATTTCTTTGTTCTTCATGCCCTTAAGATATTGAAGTATGTATTTGAATGCCATTCAGACTGCTTGATTGAGTCAGAAATTGAAGCATGTCAGATAATTTATTGTGTATGCAATATCAGAGTGTGTACAGATCACTAGATACTGTAGTGAGTCTGTTTCTTTTCAGTAATTGATGAGCATAAAGTCTTGATCTAGGCCTTGATCATCATCAGAGGTAAATTCAATTCTTAGATCTTTTTTCATGAAGATGCTCTTTGAAATACAGTTCTTCATTCTAAACTCAGTAAGAAGCTCCTCTATATAGTGCTTCTGTGAGATAGCAAGATCTCCATTGACTTGCTTTTCAATCTTCATGTCTAGATAAGGCTTGCTGTCATCCACATTTTTGATTTCAAATCTGGTGGCTATTTGCTGAATTACTCAGTCAATATCTTTCTGGTTTGAGTCTGTTATTCAGCAGTCATTCACATGGAGGGTCATATAAACTGACTTGAATTTGTGAATCAGTAGTTCAGCATTGTACAGTGATATTCTGAATTCTATAGACTTGAGATGCTCAGTAGCAGTTGCATATCACATTCAGACTGCTTGCTTCAGTTCATATAGACTCTGTCATAGAAGTCTCAATAGTTTATTATGTTCATGCTTCATGCTGGTAGAAAGTTTTATATATATAATTTCATTCTCAGATAGAGTTTCATTTAGAAAGACAGATATAAAGTCTATGCTTCATGATTTTCAGTTTCTTGCTGCTGTAACTGTAAATAGAGCTTGAGTTGTAGAACTGCTAACTACTGCTGTGTATGTGTGTTTGTAGTGAACTTCTTTCTCTTGAAGAAATTCTCTCATCACTCAGCATGTACAGAATCATATAATTTCTCTTTTGTTGTTCAATTTATGATTGAATACTCATTTCTCACTCAGTATCTTCATCTCTTGTTGACATTTCACAAGTGTGTAGATGTTCTTTGTCTTGAATTTATTCACTTTCTTTTGAATAGCTTGTTCTTAGTGATGTCAATCTGAAAATTATTTCATGTCAGTTAGAGTAGCTGATCAGTCAGTTAGAGTGCTCAAGACTGATTTATTATTCTGTATATTCTTCTTAGCTTCAGGTTCAGCTAGAATATCTTGCTCAGTGACTAAATAGAATGACTCTAGTAGATTAGAAAGATCATCATCAATCAGCTATTTCATGATCTTAGACTTTTTCTTGTGAAGATAGATTAGCAGACTATGCTGTCACTTCTTCTTTGATTTCATAATATTCAGTTCATCTGAAAGTCTAAGCTTGTTTTCAGATCATATGTGCTCAGTTGTCACATTTATAGTTGATAGATCAGTCAAATTTTCATTGAAATCTACATCTCATGTCATGATAAGCTGATCAGTTTCAGAATCTTACAGTCAGTAGTAATGTAGACTGTAGTAGCTCACAAACTTCATCTTCTTAGATCTAAACTCTAGCTTTGAGGTCTTTTTTAGATCTTTCTTTCAGACATTACATCTTCAGCACTGTATTCAATTAATGTTAGACTGTATGTTTATTCATGCTTTAAATGATGTAAGTGACTTTATATTAAACTTGCAGCTGTACAAAGTCATTGCTGTAGAACTGAGATTCTTCATAATAACTGCTGTTGTAAATGTCTCTCTTCATAGAGATGTAGAGAGATCAGCATCAAATAGTAGACTTTGTACATGTTTCATGATAATTCTATTTGAGTGCTCAGTCTGTTCATTGAATTAAGACATGTCAGTGCTTGTGATCTTCATTAGAGTGCTCTTGTTTCTGTAGAAGTTTCTAAGATCTGTATTCACAAATTTCTTGTTTTGATCATGATGCATTATGTCAATCTTGCAGTCTGTAGTTAAATGAATCATCTTCATTCAATGTTTAATGATCTTAACTGCTTTAGATTTCATTTCTAATAGATATCTTCATTTATGATGAATTGCATTATCTGTGAGAATAAGAATATAGTGAGCATCACTGTATGTAGAGATTGTATTGTCATGTTTGTCTGCTAGAGTGTTTTCTTCATCTGCCAGATCAACATAGACACAGTAGTCTGGTCAGATGGCTCTAGTTGCTGATTGAAAGAGCTCTCAGACTTGTTTGGCCTTTGTACAAGTCTCACAGAAATCTAGACATTTCACATCTTTTATCTTGATCTCTAGATGTCAATTCTTCACTAGAATGCATATATCATGAACATTCATGTGCTCTAGATATCAGTGTCAGTTGATCATTGTGTCTTCTTGTACAGTAGATGATTTAACACATTCATTTGAAGCTAGAAAGAAATCATCTACTTTCTTGATGTTTGCAAGTAAAATTTTCACATTTTCAGACTCAATTTGCAAGTTCTCATTGACTAGCATAAAGACAATTATATTTCACAGTGTTGAGACTTGTGACTGAGAGTTTAATGCATAGATATTGTTCTCTGTCAATGGTGTCTCAAATTTAAAAGCTTGATCAGAAGAGATCCATAGAATTGAGTGCTGATTGTTTGATTGAAGTTGTTCAAAAGTATAGCCTTGTCATACAAGCAGTCCAAAACTAATTATGTTCACTTTTAAGCCTTTCATCAGTCTGACTTCATTCAGACATACAGTCTCTTCATTCACTGATAGATTCATTCAGTCAGTTCTTCTTATCAGAGATTTGATGTCATTTGCCATTTGTAGAATTCTAGAAAGCTGAGCTTTCATATTTTGTATGAGTCTTGAGTCTTCAGTTGTGTGGGAGCTCTCCTCAGAGTTCATGATCTATGATGTTAAACTGAGGTTCTTCTTGTTGCTGTAGAAAGTCTCTATGCAGAAATTGATATGCTCATCAGCTGAGACTTCAGTTCTTTCTCTTGTATGACCTTTCTTGATCTGGTGTTTCTTTCACAAGTCTTCAATCTTTGCTGTATTCTGTAGGTGCCATCCCTCATCTGCTAGTGAGAGATTTTTATATCAGCAGTTCTTAATCATATATCATGAACTCTCACAGTAGTGACATGTTCATTCTTGTTGATTGATTTCATTACTTCATGAAGTCTGAATTCTTTGACTGCTGAACTTTCTCATACATTGATCTTTGCTAGTTCATGTATCTAGCTTCTTCTCTGACTTAGGCTCACTCATTGTGGGTAGTCTAGTCAGTATATACTTTATCAGAGTGACAAAATCATTCTCTGGTGCTTTATCTTCATGTCTATCAGCTTGATCAAGTCTAGTTTGCATGAACTTCTGCCATTGTGAAGATAGTTACATTTGCACTATATCAAACATCTTTCAGTTCAGTACTGAGTATTCTAGGTGGTCTAATTTTATCTGAATTGTCAGAACTTGTTTGATCAGACTGCAGTCACTGCTGAGGTCTTTGATGTTGATATATATAAGCTCTCAGTATAGATGTTTTTATACAGTGTATGACTGTTCTGCAAAGATAGTCTCTAGTATGTCTCACAGAGAATAGACTAGTATTTTATTCAAAGTCTTGAAATGAGACTGTGCATCTGTGAATATAGCAGATCACATGAATTCATGAAGCCAGACATTCTGAGCATGTCAAAGCTTGACTACTCATTCATCTGTGCTTGATGGTTCTTTCTGTCATTTTTGAAGAATGTGTTTAATTTCAGCTTGCTTTGCTGCTAGTAGTATGCTGCTTCACTATGCCACATATGTTGAGGTGCTGCTTAGAGTATTTGATCATCATATTGACTTGATTGTCTCATGGAATGCTGTTATATAGCATCTGACCTCAGAGATGGGGTTCACTCTTTATCTAGTATATACTGTAAATTCATTGTTTGGTCTTTCTTTCTGTCTCCAGTGGGCAGGTTGGCTGGCCTGCTGTAGTTCAGCTATTTAGAGCTGTAACCTGACCAGTTCAAGCTGTTTGTCAAGCTCAGTTTGACTTTGCTGCTGAGGCTTGAGACTGCCTGCTTGGCTGCCTCTATTCTCCATATTCTATTTATATTGGTCTGTTCTTTGATCAGTCTTCAGTGTAGGAGGCATTACTCCTGCAGTTTCTCATTCAGAGGTTCAGGTCTTCATACACAATTGCTCATGTAGTTGTGCACCTGATAGATCAATTCTGCCTTCTGTATGTGTATTCACCATCTTCTAGAGTTTCTTCAGTCTAGAAATGCTCAATTCAGGCTCCATCAGCTGCAGCATATGTTGTTGAGGTTGTTGATAGTTGTGATTGATTTGTAGGCTCTAGATCATGTATCTACCATCAATTCATCCTGAATCTTGAATATAGAAGCCCCCAGGCTCTATTCAATTATATTCAATAGTCAATATTTTCTATACAATGCTGTGCAAGGGCTCATAACCTGTTAGTGCAGACAGTTGTTCACATTATTACTACAGGAGAGGCTAGTCTAACTATATACAGTAGAGAGTCACGTGATAGGGGTGAGCTGTATTACCTAACATGAGCGGACCACCACACTGAGCGGACCAGCAAAATTCCCATATAAATCACAACTTTTTATTGCTTCATATCTCAACAACAACATTAGATAAAAGATTGAGACTTGAAATGAATATATTATGGTTGATTAATAAATAGCTCTGTAGCTCCTTTTATGATTAAATATGTGTCACTTGTGAAGATAGTCATCAGTACTAGTAGAATTCTATAATCTAGAACATATCTTCAAAATTATTAATTTCTCACAGTAGTTCTTTTAGAATGGTATAGAACTAAGTATCTAGATACTATAGTCTTCTTGATGAATCTCCATCTAATGTTGTTGTTGAGATATGAAGCAATAAAAAGTTGTGATTTGTATGGGAATTTTGCTGGTCCGCTCGGTGTGGTGGTCCGCTCGATGTGGAATTACGCTACTCCGTAACTTGAGTCGTGCCATTACATAGCGAGTAACCTCAGCTTGGCCCATAAGACACACAGGTGCTCATCAGGTGGCGGAGCTCGTCGGGCGGTGGACTCCACTACTATTGTTCAACTGGGGGAAGGCAGGGAACGAATATCACTGATCACTGATCACTCAGTTTCGTGTTTCTCAGCCGCGGTTGCAAAACGCACTCTCGATTCTCTCCTCTCACTCTCATAGAGGGAGGATAATTAAGCATGATTGGTGAAAGAGCTTTGAGCAACACAAGGAGCAGCGGGTTATTCTGCCAGTCCTGTCAAGGCACAGCCATGATCTGCACTCTGCTTTGAAACATTCGCTCGACTCTCAGCTCGAATTCTTCAGATCAAATCCCCGGATTCGGACCCCGATCAACGGCCGCAAAAACGTCCTGAGAGCAGATGATGCGCAAACCTCCAGCCCTGGCAGCCTGTCCATGAGGCCGCGTGTCTGTTACGAAATATGGACTCGGAACGTGGCAGGGCGCAACAGAGCTTTTTTAGCATCCGCTATCAATGCTGAGCTTCGAGGATGATCTTGAAGTGCAATGATCGGCTCTCGCAGTTGATGAATGCAAATATTTATACTCTGTTGAACCCAGATCCTTGCGGCGGGAGGAGTATTTCTTTCTTTCAGCAGTTTTGTTATTAGCACCATGCACTTTTCAATCAACGCAGCCGCCGCCTTGACGGTAGCAGCCCTCTGGATTTCCCTTGGTGTTGCTCGGGAAGACTCTGCCAAACCCAATATCGTGTTCGTCCTCACTGACGATCAGGATGAGCGTATGGACTCGCTTTCCCATATGCCAAAGGTGAAGGAGCTACTCTTGGACCAAGGCACTCATTTCACCAAGCATTATGCCCATCTTGCTTGGTGCTGCCCAAGTCGGGTCTCTCTTTGGACTGGGCAGCATGCCCACAATCACAACGTCACAGACGTTAATCCTCCAAATGGAGGCTGGCCCAAGATCCAAGCTACTGGGCGATGGAATGATTACCTCCCTGTCTGGATGCAGAAAGGGGGTTATAACACGTATTATTCCGGGAAATTGTACAATTCTCATAACGAATTGAACTATGGCAAAGACGGCAAATATGCTGCTGGCTGGACGGAGGCTGTGAGTTTAGTGTCTCACAAATGAGAAGACACGCGAATAGGCTTCGAATGACAGTGCTAATTCTTGAAGGATTTTCTCTTGGGCAAACGTACGTATACGTACTTCGACTCCGTCTTTCAACACAACAGAGGCGACAGGCACGATGAGCCCAAGAAGGTGAAGGGATATAGCACCAATATTATAACGGAAAATACACTCAACTATATCGATGATGCCGTCAGGGACAAAAAGCCCTTCATCGCAATTGCCGCACCAGTCGCCCCACACGTCGCCATCCTGAACCCAAGCCGCGGCATTCCGGTTCCGGAGAAGAAATATGATGGAAAATTTCCCAACTTGAAGGTTCCAAGAACCCCCAATTTCAACCCTAGTAAGGTAAGTCCGAGCGGAGTCTGGCTTTCTTAAACGAAAGTAGAGTCGACAAGGAAGCAGACCGGTTAACAACTTGTCGCGTGACATAGGCATCCGGCGTTTTATATATTAACGATCTGGAGCAGGCAGATCCCCAGGAAATTAAAAAGTGGGACGAATTATATCAGAAGCGCACCGAAACTCTCATGTCTGTCGATGACATGGTGGAGCAAATTGTGAAGAAACTCGAGACTCATGGCATTTTGGACAATACTTACATCATCTACAGCTCCGACAATGGGTATCACATTGGTCATCATCGCATGGGACCTGGAAAAAGGTGTGCATATGAGGAAGATATCAATGTTCCCCTAATCATCCGAGGGCCAAAAGTTGCAAAGGGTAAAGAAACAGATATGGTGACTGCCCATGTTGATCTTTCCCCAACAATCATGAACATAGTGGGGTTAGGGGGTGAAGCCGACAAGCACAAGTATGATGGCCACGGACTGGAATTTCCTTTGATGAGCAATGAGGACTTTGAGAAGTCAAAATGGGCCCGAGGAGAGCATGTCAACATTGAAATGTGGGGGCGGTTTGGTGGGGCGGAAGGAGGTAGTCCGCGTAAGTTGCATGAAAATGCTGGTGAGTTGCATGAGAATGTTTGTTGCTTTGGAAATGGAGCCGCTAACTAACAGTGGACAAGACAAACCCGCCATACACACGTACAAAGCTTTGAGAATCCAAGGAGCGGACTATGATTTGATGTACACGGTTTGGTGCAACAAGGATGCCCATGAGCTTTATGACATGACGGTGAGCGAATTCCCCCCTTTAAAGCCAGTCCACTGGGAATTAGTATCCAGGATCTACAATATGGCTTAGGCTGACTGTTAGTTGCAGAAAGACAAGTATCAAATGAACAATATCCATCCCAACCCTGTCGATGGCGAGAAGATAACGCATAAAGGCGCCGAGGAGAAGATGCTTCTTGGTCGTCCTCTCGAGCAAGTGCTCAATCGCCTTGATGCAGTTCTTTTGGTCCAGAAATCTTGCAAGGAGGACGAATGTAGGAAGCCTTGGAAGCAGTTGCACCCCGATGCAACGGTCGAAAACCTCAAAGAGGCCTTGGATAAGAAGTTTGATAAACAATACGCCAAATACCCGAAGGTGAAATTTGATCGCTGTCTACGGACAACTTCGTATCGCCCAGAATTAGAAGGGCCACAATGGAGCGACGTGAAGCAAAAGATCTTTTTGGACATGAGGGATACTGAACCGCTGGACTGGGCTACTTGGGCCTAAGTGGTTGGCGATGAGTGTTGGCGCTGGGATATCACCCCCCAGGATTCATTATTGTGCTAGATATGGATTCTACTCCGTAGCCTGGCAATGAAAGCTGACCCATCAAGGCATCAAGCTTGCAGTTTTACCTCACGAATAGCGCCTATGTATGTTACCGCAACATGGACCGCATCGTATACATATAGATAAATACATGTACATACACGTCTAAGCTGTGTAAAAGAACCCGGGCCGTGTTCTATTTGCCAACAGGAAACGGAATGAACCTCCTATGCCCGGCCGCGAGATTACTTATTCCCTCTTTTTAACCTTGCACACGACGTTCAGTCGGGGCTTGTCCTCCTTCGGCCATCGAAACTGAACCTCGCTTCCCCGGAGCGCCCGTATCAAGTGGTCCATTACCTCATTGATATTGATATCCTCCTTCGCGGACGTTTAATTCCAAGAACACAAGAACTCATTCAAGGCACAAGTGATCATAGAAGGCAGGGTCCATCAATGTTGGGTTCGGGTTATTTTTGTAACCAAGACCGATCAAAGTTTCCCCTGGTAAATAGCATCCCAGTTAACTACTGAAAACGAGTTTGGTTCGAGTAGGTGCTTCACTTACTATTTTTCTCGAATGTAGGCCAACCAAGTTTTGATAGGCCGCGTTTAGGATCCGCAGCAAATGTTGCCCAGGCCTTCTGCATATTTCTCTTCAATATTTTCTGTGCCCGCGATTCACGCACGCCGGTCACGCCTTGCGAATTACCGAAAAGCATATGAAGCTCAACACCATGATAAGCGCCGCTCGTCGGGAAGATGCGAGTGTTGTCCCAGTCCGCGAAATAGCGGTATCTCCAGGTTGGGACGTCATACCTGGCCCTGTTTACCGATTCTTTCATGGTGGGGCAGTTAAATACTTCGGTGATGAACTGAGACCATTCCTTGGGGGTGAGGACAGTGCCCTTTGCCCAGGCGGAGATATTGTAAAATGCCGCTTCGTAGTCGTTGTGGCCAGCGAGGAAAGGCTGCAGTGGGAATTAGGCCTGGAGCTGTCTACGGCAAGGGGTAAATGAGGCCGGACTTACCACACGGTTGAATTTGCCTTCTGCGGCAAGCTTATCGTAGTTGTCAAACACAATGTCGCCGTCAGGGGTAGGCTGGAAGATTGGCTGGGAACGAGCAGGGCTGGAGTTTGGCGGCGGTGGGATCTTCGCGGCAGCAGTTTTGATATCTTCCGCACTCTTGCGCTTCATGCAAGCGAGTACATCGCCAGATGAACCGCAACCCACAAGGCTCGAAGCATTGTACCAATGTTGTGATGCGATCTCTTTGGAGTTGAGGGGAAAGCTAAAAATGGTCCCGGACATTGAAATTAAGCCATTCACGATGGGGTTCTCAGGGTAGGCATATGCCCAGGCGTCGACAGAGAGACCCCCAGAAGACTGGCCGAAGATGGATATTCTGTTCGGATCACCGCCGAATCCCCTCACATTCTTCTGAAGCCACTCAACGGCAAGACGCTGGTCACGCAAGCCCAAATTTTGCTTCTCCCCGGGTATACCTGGGAAGCCAAAGATGCTAACACGATAGTTGAGAGTGACGACAACGACATCCTCAGCATCCGAGAGAAACTGTCCATCATAAAATGGGGTGTTTGTATTTCCGGTGGTGAATCCTGGCTTCGCGTTTAGCGAATCCTGACCCACGATGGTTGACTTGGTGCATGGAGTGTCATCGTACTTCCACCATAGAAAAAGACAAGCACAGGTCGGTTTCTGTTGCTGATGCCCTTGGTCCAGATGTTGAGAGTCAAACAGTCTTCACTTTGGCGGTTACCAAGGCCGCCTGTAAAGGCTGTAAAGACCTTTGCAAAGTTCGGGGTGGCATCAGGGAAGTTGGTTACCAATTTAGACGGAGTAAAGACGCAATCACCATGTCCGTCAGCAAGGAATGGATGGGGCACAAAGCAGTCGCGATGCCCAACTTACTCGGACTTCAACATGGATCACGTCAGTCAATCAGTTTCCATCACTCCTGAAGCCCTTCAGACCTGAGTACTTACAAACGAGGAGGCGATAAAATCCTTTTTCTCGGTGTATGGCTGCGGAGGCTTGAACCGCAGTTCTCCAACTGGTGGCTTTGCATAGCGAATTCCAAGAAACTCTTTGACATGGGGAGCAGACTTCGCCGGGTGGCCTGTAATCAAGCCATTGCGGGTGCGAACAGTCAGGCCAGACCCGAGCGCAGCTGCGGGAAGCAGGCATGCGGCTACGATATCGGAAAGTTTCATGGTGTGGTCTGACAATGGGGATCACGACTGGCGGAAGAGATCATGCTGATGAAACAAGAAAGTGGCAAAGAAGAAGAGCTGTCGCCAGCCCATTTTCGCACGCGTCGGCGACAAGGCAGTCATCCTGGGCGACAGGGGTTTCCCCTGCTCGATCGTGCGTTGAGAACGCACCCTGGAAACACTCTGCCTCCACTCACATACTGGGCTCGGTCCAGCGCTGGCAGCGTCTGGCTGCAACTTCGGAAAGGTTTGCGGACCGTGCCGCCGGGTCCAGGGTTTGAGAGCTCCACAGGGGCGCACCAATCCAGAAGCTGAAAACCTCGGCTCTGCGGCGGGGACACCCGCCAACCACCCTAAAACTTCCGCCTTTCGAGACGAGCAGTCAGCGAAGATCAAGACAACCATCGGCCCAAGGCTTCAAGGTCTTTCGCTTGTTGCCAGTTCCGAGCACGTCTCCTGCGTCCTTCTTTTCTTCCATCTCTTTGACTTTGGGGCAATCGGGGATTCTGGATATTCTCACCACTTCCCGGGTCCCTGGAGCTTTTCTTCCTTGGCGTCCTCGAATACGGCCCTGTCCCTGCGCAACCTTGCTTCGCGATCCTTCGCCCGGATCTTTCAAAGCGCTGTGGAAATGGATTGCTTTCTGTGAGCCAATCTCGTCAGAAGCCTGCCAATCATTCCGATTGCGTATTCCTCTGGAAAACGTGAACTGTGCCCTGCTCGTCTTGAAGCCGAAGGTGGATGGCGGGTGGCCTTTGAACGATGCAACTTCCCCGATCTGGGATCGCTCGTCAAATTCATTCCGTGAGCGTGATCTCCCCTGCCATGGCTGGTTCCCGCGCCGCCTATCCATTCTGCCGGGTGAAACGGGCTGGAAAAAGCTGAAAAAATGCGAAAGCCCTGTCAACTCTGATATTGAGCCTGATTACCCCCTATTTTCCTTTTCTCTGAAGCCCTGGCTCCTAGATGGATCCCCATTTCTTGTTCCTCAAGCGATCTTATTGCCAATGCAAAAAGAATGGTCATAAACTATGGCCAAGCCACACCAGATGCCCCCAGTCGAGGATATCAGCTGTATATTGCCGCCCTGGTGATGGTGCTGGCGGCAGCTGTGTCCGTAATTGCGCGCATTGCGTGCAGGGTGACAACCAAGAAGATCGGGCCGGATGACTATCTGATACTGGCTTCGTTGGTAAGTCTTTCCACGGGATGGATAGTTTGAGTGATACCGCCACGACTTCTGCTTCTTCAATGGCTGACGCTCTCGACTCTATCCAGATCTCATCCGCTTTCCTCACGGCTACTATCAACATAGGTAAGCCTCACCTAACTCACACAATCACCCCGATGCTGGTATGTTGGCTGCTAACACCGCCTGAAGCCGTCGTCAATTGGGACGGAGCGCGATCAACGGATCTGTCACCTCCCAAGAAAAAGCTGGCCTTGAAGGTTCGTCCGGCGTTTTCAGCATCGGTCGGTTCTTCTCTGGCCTGCGACTCACAAAACGGCTCCTAGTGGTTCTTCATTGCTCAGCCGATAGACAAAATAGTGTTGGGCTTCACTAAAACTTCGATCCTCGTTCTTTATATCCGAATCTTCATCTCGAAACCGTTCCAACGCGTGTGCTGGGGGATTACGGCGATGGTAATAATCTGGGCTGCCAGCACCATTCTGGCGACGATTTTGCAATGTCTGCCGCTTGAAGGGTCGTGGGATAAAAATGTCGATGCTAAATGCATAGATAAAAACGCGTTCTGGTACGGATTCGCAGTCACAAATACCGTCACTGACTTCATTCTCTTACTTCTCCCGATTCAGCCCGTACTGAAACTGCATCTCCACTGGAAGGAGAGGGTGGGCCTACTAGGAGTCTTTGCTCTGGGAGCTTTGTGCGTGATGCGCTGTTCCACCTCTTCAGGAACGTCAGCTAACCCACAACATAGTGTCTGCATCACCAGCATAATCCGGACGACAGCCGTCGCGCAGACTACAACAGGCCCGAAAAAAGACATCACCTGTAAGTCAGAAACGCCCAACCGGTAGTAGTGTGCCTCTCGCCGAATTATAGACGACAAGAGGACTTCCTGCCTCGCTCCGTATGGACTCTGATTGAAGCCAATACTGGAATCATCTGTGCCTGTCTTCCCATCCTTAAAGGGCCGCTTGGTCGCTTATTCCCACGATTGTTCCGCTCAGCACCGGCCAACAGCAATCCCTACGGAACAGGCCCGACGAATTCCTACGCTCTTCACGGCCGATATGGCCGGAGAACAAGCAGCAACAAGCTGACGAATCTCGGCGAAGACGCGCATAGTACCCGCAAGGGTAGCGCGCAAAACTTGTCTCCGAGTCCTAAAGATAGCCAGGAGCACATCATTGGGGAGCGAGATAATGAAAGGCTCAGAGTAGCCGATATCTCATATGACACTCAGAGGGAGTCAACAAGATCAGTAAAACATGCAGGTGTTGCTATTTAGTCCTTGTTATGGATGGCGTTAATTTTGCCAAGGTCTCAGGACTAGCTACGTGATAATTGTGCAGGAAACTTCAACTAAATTCCATGTTATAGTTATATCACAGAAGCTAAGGACGGCAGTCTAAAGGCTAACCTGCCTTCCTCCAGGGCACGACCCTTTCACTTCAGCTGCTCTCATCCTGTTGATAGTCAACCCTTCAAATACCCTTAAAAACTTATTATAGTTACGTGAACAAGAACGAGTTTGGCAAACGTTTTTCTATCCCGCCCACATATACACCTGAAGCCTGGGCACAACCATTAGCACTGGAGCTGGCGGTGCGCAACGGGGTTGAACGACCTGGTTGACCTCCTGCTAGCTACTGAACCAGATACCCAAGCTTGGATGGTGCCTTAGGAGACCATGCCTAGAGAGCCCTCGCCTTCGTACCTTTCACCATCCACACCACTCCATGCCGCAATTCAGGCGGGCAACATTGACAAGGCAGGACGCCTTGTCACAAAGGGTTTCAGCGTCAATATCTTCCCAGTTGCTGCTATAATATGTTCAATAAATCCAGTCATGGCGACAATTTACAACCACTCCAGACAAACAGGCAGGTTATGAAACTCTTAACCCCTATGCAGACCACTCACTTCACACTACATAAGATGTTTGGCGTTCACATTCTACATCTCGCTGCGGCAATGCACAGTCTACCTTTGATCCATAAAGTTGTACAAAGTGCACCTCTATCATCTGCTGGAACCACAGACCTTGGCCATACACTCCTCCATATTGCGTGTCTCCCACGCGATGAGTGTCAAATTAACTCCCTCGCCTTGAAAATTGACCAATCCATCCATGATACACGACTTCTTCCAAATCGTCGGGTGCATAGCCATCCCTTTCTCGCCGGCATACCTAGTTCATCCCTCCCCTCTGATGATCTGGATTTTCCTGCCCAGCTATCCACAATCACATATCTGCTATACTCCTTGAACCCGAAAATAGAGATATCCGGGCAACAACTCGCAACCACTGGGGTTTCACAGCAGAGGAATTATACATTGATGGTAAAGAACAGCAGAACATTGGAAGGCAGAAAATGGGGAAGAAGCAGTGCTGAAGCTTCCTAGTGCTGGGTGGATTGCGCAGCAGAGAGAGAGGGCGAGAAAATGATGCTAGCCCCCTCCTCTCCATGGGGAAAAAAGGGAAGTGGACGGAGGTGAGAGTGGGGGAGTTAATAAGATTCCACCCTGGAGACAATAGGAACGTATTACGTGTTTACCTAGCGCGCGCCGTCTCTCTCGATTGCATGAGTAAGCCCAAATTTTGAAGCTGATTTTGTGGGAATCTCTCCTGTTCCTTGAATGATAGAGCACTCACTAGTGAATATGCATCTTGATAATGCAAAAAAGTTTCTAGCAGTGAAATTTCACTTGGAATTGAGAGAGGTTTATTTATCCTCCTGCATAAAACAGATTCAGAACACTTCAATTGAACCATTTTGAAGATTGCAAAATGTTATATATTAAAGCTCTATGTTAATACGCATCTGATATTGAACATTGAAGCCAGCCATATCAACCAGCAAAGCGGTAAAGCATGAAAAATCAGGTGAACACAGGAATATGTTTTGCTGCCAGCTTCTCCTGCTTATGTGTTGCTCGGAGGTGGCGTTTTAGTTGATCTGTAGGGCTACCATCAGCAATGCATTCATTTCGAGGAAACGACAAATCCCGAGTGCATACCAGGTCGAGTAAAACTCTTTGTACAATTGGGAAACCAGCATTTATGCTTCCTCTCGCCATGAGCTAATATCACATGGGTTAGAAGATTGATTCCTGGTACAGAAACAGAGAGGACCGGGGAAGAGGAGAGGATAATGTAACGCACTTAGCTTGTGACTGGACATGTTGGATGACTATCATGAACTGTTAGTATTTTAGGTTGACCCGATATATCCAGTAGACAGCACAGTATTCTGAAACTTACATCTCCTGTTTCGAACGAGCAGCCAGGGTAGCTGCATTTAAAAGGCTTTTCGCCTGTATGCGTGCGCATATGGGTTTCTTGGTGCTGTTAGCCAGGGACGGAAGTGACTTATGCTTGGAAAAGTACTCACTAAGCTCGCTACTGTCAGTGAAGCACTTGCCACACTCTTTACATTTATACGGCTTATAGCCCCGATGGCTTCTTTCGTGCCTCTCCAGCGTTGCCTGCCTCGCAAACGCCTTCCCGCATATCGAGCATCGAAAGCTTTTGACTAAACTCCTGTTAGCATGGCTGCAAGAACATGGTCGGATAGTGATAGAGCTAAACGGGTTCATACAATTACTGTGAGTAAGATAATGGCCTTGAAGTTTGGATTTCTGGGAAAACGGGTCATGGAGCCGGGAGCATCCCTCCCAACGACAATAGTAGCCTTGACCTTTGGCTCCTGGAGTCTGCTCCGAGTGCGCCGCGGTGAGATGCTCCTGTAGTCCGCCGGCATTCTGGAATGAAGCACCGCATATCTCCCCGCTTCCATTCTGAGCGGCCCACTTGCAGATATGTAGGGTATCGTTGGCAGAATCGGGGCTAGGTGATGTCATCGAGACCTTGACCTCCTCCTCGGTCTTGGTTGATATTGAGCTTGAGTTAAAACTGAAGCATGAGGTAGACCGGGTAGACGGGGACGCCGAGTGTATCGTCGTACCATTGGAAGGACGGGGAGAGAATGAGGGTGGGAGCATGTGTAGCCGACAATGTTGATGATGATTGATGTTTGGGGACAGCGCGTAAGAGGAGGTACTGGCGATATCGTCATAACAATTATGCTGGGAATGGATGTGCTTTTGCGGAGCCAACCCGATCGCATAGTTCCTCTGGAGGTGGTCGTTGCAAGGAGTGAATGGAATTGGCTCAGGGTTCGACCTCCCAGTAAAATTGAGACCGGTTTCGAGGGGGTAGGCGTATCGGGCAGCGCACCAAGGATCCAGGGGTTTTGCTGGGCTAGATAGTTCTAAACCGCTGAAGTCGGAAACTGGCTGCAAAAAGGGATTTGCTGTGTTTTCGAGTGCATGGCTATGCGATTCGCACGTAGCTTGGTCCATACAGAGGTCCACCGACGCCCAGTTGAACGAGTTTTGAGGGTTGAGAAAGCCGCCACAACCTTCATGGCCAGGTATATCATTACCTTCACCAATACAGTTCTGATCAAAGCAAGCAGTGGCTGTATTCTGGCAGGTCGAGTCATCGCAATGAGGCTCAGAACACACGGTGGACTGGTCACAATCGACGAACCCATCGCAGACAGTCGTGCACTCAGGAGGGCAGTCATTAATGCCACAGTCATCTCGGCCAGGACTGCATGGTGAAAGTGACCGATGGTGCGCCATTCCTGCACTCTGCAAGCAATGCGTATCAGGACAACTCGGCGCGGGGCCTAAGTTGGTTCCTGGGTGTGACTGTTGCCAGTGACATAATAGGCAGAATAACTCGTCTTCAAACTGCTGTGACATCGATAGCCATTCATCCGACAAAAAGAAGAAATTTTAGGGTGCAAATTCATTGGCACCAGGGCCCAAGACGATCGACGTTGAAAGCTGTAGCCCACTTAGGGACGTCTGCGGTATAGAGCTATTCGACCCCTACGATCAAAATCAGCATCATCCTCGTGTATTTCCCTTTTTTTCCTTTTATTTTGGCAGGAAAGACTCACACACTGGCATATCCTTCCGCAAGCCCTCGAAGTATTCTGTTGTCGGCAGACTGGTTGTAGGCGCTGTGAGTGTTTGATCTTACCAAGCCCTTTGGCGCAAAAAAGCTGCGCTGAGGAGAGGACCTTGGTGGCCAAGCGCTTGTGTCGTCACTTGCCCGCATCGGATTAGGTAAGCGGGCTCACGATAACTATCATCATCGGCGTCAATGGAGGCCGCCTGCATTGTACACTGACACCTCGGAACACACCGTCATTTTTTAATGGTATCTGACTGGCTTTAGCGGATACATCTTTATAAACCAGGTTTGTTTGAGATGGGAAATATATGTTCAAAATCATCCAACCCGCCAGATCCCTTTGCGCAACCAGGCCGAGTCCTCGGAACAGATGCAACCCCTCCGTCCGCGCCGCGCGCTTCTGTGCCACAGAAGAATGTGAACTCGCCGAAGAAAACATATGATCGGGGACGGAAAACACTAGGTGGGACTACATCGGGTGGTGGAGCAGAAGACGCTCGACAGGCCGCCGCCCGCGCTGCCGAGGTGGGTCAGGTCTCATATATAAACGCCCCCTTTGATATCTATTTCAATGTTTTATTAGTATTTCACGCCCAATTATAGTTACAGTCTTAACCTTTGGCTTTTACCTTAGGAACGTGCATCGAAACAAACAGCTACTTCCGGCAAGGGAAAGCTGAGCGCCCAACTAGCAGCGCAAAAATCGAAAACACAGAACAGCACCCTCAACGAACTGAGCCAGACAGAGCGTGCAGCTAGGAAAACGGACGATGCTGAAGAAGTGAGAAGATGGGATTGAAGAAGCCCCCAGGCTAGATGCTATTGTCTATCTGCCATTCGGCTTCGCCTTCGTGCCTGTGTCAATAAATCCTGCCATAATCCCAGGTATCAGTCGTATAAATGGCCTGGTTCCGAACCGATACGGGGCGATACCTGCTGGAAGGAGAAGAACCGGACTTCGACTTCCAACATTGCTTCAACCCTTTGATACCCTCTCTCGTGGCACCGCGGCTTTGGGGGATTGTAATTACATGTATTTAGCCACCTATCACATAGTGACAGAGCCATCAAATGAAATCAAGGTCCATGCTACACCCTGGCTGTAATCATCCTATGATCGGCGAGGTCAAAAAAAAGCTTGCGTGTTCTGCATCTCGCACCGACCAGGAGGATATGAACAAAGCACTGGAGACCGGCCACATGGCTGCATGTCTAGTCCTCCGTGAACATGTCTGAAATCCAAGCGCATCGCGACTTCGGACAAGTGCTGAGAATTGTTCCTGGGTATGGATATATTAGACAACGTTGTATCTGCCACTAGCAGGAGCACGAGATTCGCTGTCTGCCGCAGCGATCGTTCCCTCCTTCAAGAGTCTCATAAGCTCGCGCATCGCATTGGTGACAACCAATTCCGTGTCGCCTTCGACCAAAATATACAGCTTTGCATTCTCGCCAGGCTGAGGCTCCTTGCCATGCGGATAGTAACTGCCCTTAGTCGTGATCGAGGTGCCGGTAGATTCCAGAATTTTGGCGACATTGGTTCGATTAGTAACGGCCCATCTTGCTTTTTCTGTAAAGACGATACTTGTTAGAAATTGTTTCAAGGATTAGGGGTATAAAAAACTTACGTGGGAAGTCGTTGATTTCAAGAGTGGCATGGAAAGCACCCGCATCCGGGCCTTTGTTGTCAATCGGAACACCAGATCTCATGACACCCGCTTTATTCAAGCGGGCATGGATATCCGCCACGGCAGAGCCAACTTTATCAAGAGGATTCGCGCCAGCCCCAGCGGCAGGTCTCTCAGTCTTATGGACAGTGATCTTCCCGTCAAGGTCGATTCCCTTGGGCACGCCGGGCAGGGCTGTTGCGCTCGTAGTAGTCGATGATTGAACAACCGATGCAGCCTTAGAGAATAAATCTTCTCCTTTATCCTTCTTCTCTTTCTCCTCTTCCTCTTCGCCGTCGTCACCTGTCTTATACGTCTTCCTTTCGCGATTACGGGCTGCGTCACGTTCTTGATCCAGCCGTTCCAACCCCTTTCCACCAAAGCCCGAGCCACTTGCTTTTTCTTTGCCCTCTCTGACTTTATCCATAAAGGAGTCAACCAGTTGCTGTACGTCCGGGGGTATGGGTTGTCCACTCTGCTTCAAAGCTTTGGCAATGTCGACCGAGTATCTCTCCTGGTCTTCGGTAAGAAATGTCACCGCCGTACCCGTATTTCCAGCTCGGCCGGTGCGGCCGGCACGGTGGACATAATCCTCCAGATGATTAGGTGCATCATAATTGATCACCAGTTTCAGCTGCTTCACATCTAACCCGCGCGCGGCAACCGAAGTTGCAATCAGAACAGGAAATATGCCGGCTTTGAAATCATCTATTGTAGAATCACGATCGACCTGGTCTTTCCCGCCGTGGATCGACATGCACGGATAACCTTTGCGCATCAAATCTCGGAGTAAGCTATCGGCAGCTTCCTGCCGATCAACAAAGATAAGGGTGCGCGCGTCTTCGTTGCTCTCGTCCGAATAGAGATTTCCAAGAAGTTCAAGTAGCCTCAAAAACTTTGTATTCTCGTTGCGAACCTCCACAATTTGGGTAATCTCGGGCGCAACAACGCTCCGGCCACCAACAATGATCTCCACAGGTCTGGTCAGTGTCTTACGTGCGAGGGCTTCCATATTCCGGGGAAAGGTTGCGGAGAAAAGGACGGTCTGTCGGTTTGGGCGGATATTGCCGATAATCTTCATAACTTGCGGCTCGAATCCCATGTCAAACATCCTGTCCGCCTCATCGAGGACAACGTAAGTTACTCTTCGTAGGTTTGTAACTCTCCCCGAATTTGCAGCTAGCAGATCAATCATTCTACCCGGCGTGCACACGATGATCTCCGCTCCGCGTTTCAGCTCAGCGATCTGATCCTTTATCGGGGCGCCTCCATAGGCACAAACTGCTCGAAGATTAAGGGCTTTCAAGAAAGGTTTGCATTCTTTGTGAATTTGCGTGGCAAGTTCTCGCGTCGGAGTCATAATGAGTCCAACTGGGCCCTCCATATTCTCGAGTGGCCGTTGATCTTTGATATGGCGAAACATGGGAAGTAAGAAGGCAATTGTCTTCCCGGAGCCAGTTTTAGCCACGCCAATTACGTCCCTACCAGACATAATAGCAGGAATAGCTTGTGATTGAATAGACGTAGGGTTTTCGTATCCAAGCTTTCGAATAACGTCCAACGTTTGGACTCCGAGGCCACACTGAGACCATTTCTCGACCGGCTTGGGTACGTCCACACCTCGCACCTTTATACCGTCCAATTCAAGTCGCAAGCTAGCAACCTCCTCCTCCGTCATCGCTGCAAGGTCCACAGGTTCGCTATAGAAATTCTTTCGAAACGGCTCATAGTTCATCTTCTCGTGGTTCACTGCTGGGAGGTCCTTCTTCTTTTTGCTCTTGCTGGCGATGGCCAAAAAGTCGTCGGCTTCTAAATCAATGGCTTTCAAATTGACGTCGTCCTCGTCGCCAAATATGGCCTCTGGCTGCTGGTGCTGTTTCGATTTCGCCGTAGGCTGGGTTCTCAACTGCCTTTTAGCAGGGGCGGAATGCAGATCAGACATGAACGCATCAAGCGGGTCAATTTCCTCGTCCACTTCCATCAACTCGGGGTTCTCTCCCGGGATCTCAACAGCTGGTTTTTCTATTGTGGAGCCGTTTTCTGGTGCCTCTGCAACGTGGTTCGCCTCATCCATACCATTTTGTATCCTTTCCTCACGTTTCTCCGCAGCAGCTCTTGCGGCGGCGGCATTCTCTTCCTCTGTCCCGCCGTCTTGCATGTCAGTATCAACGTCATCATTGCCTACATCAGCCGGCGGCTCCGTGTCTTCGAGCGGCTGATCTGGAAGCCTCATCAGCTTTCTCCGACCAGATTCATCATCGTCAAAATGTAGCGCGCGTTTCGGTGTTGTCTTGTCGGGTTCCGGTGCAGATTTTGCTCCAAGGCCGAAACCACCAACGTTACCCCCCGCTCTCAACGGAACGGCAGCTGCATTGAGAAATATAAAGTTAGCACAGACATTTCGAAAGAAGAACGGGTATAGAACGGTTCATGCTTACAAGTGGGTTTTAGATTTGTATCCGGGGGTGGTCTGTGCGCAGCAGGTAACGAAGCTTCCTTTGCCCGTGAGGGAGTAGGGGTTGTTCCTTTGGCTTGATTTGCCTCTGGTGCACTCTTCGGAAAATGCGCAGCAGTCGTCGCTGCGGGTGACTTCGGCAAACTTGTATCTCTGTCCGGCCCAGCAGTCTTTAACCCAGCCCTTTTATCGATTTCGTCAAGAATGCTCCGTGCACCGCCTACGGAAGCCAGCTCCTTTTGTTTCCGCTCACGCTCTGCAGCCTGCTTTTGTTTCCAGGCTTCAAGCCGCGCTAATCTTTCGGCCTTCTTTTCTTCATCCGTTTGCGGGGCCGATTTGACAGGTGTGGATGTGGATGATTTCGGCGCCTCATTAAACCGTTAGTCGAGCAACACTAGAATGGGGAGTGTGTCAAGAAATCCTTACCTCTCGGGTCCGGGCGTGGGTAGTTTTGGTACGATCTCTGCTTTCGGCACGTCTGGATGTACGCACAGAGTCAGCAGAGCCATCCTTGCGCCTCCGCGGACCGTCCTCGTCTCGCTTATCCCGGTAGTCTCGTTCCCGGCTTCGACTTCTGTGGCGACGATCTTTTCTATCGCTGTATTCTCGGGAGCGGTGCGTGGACCGCGACCGATCCCTTCGATTTAGACGGTGTGAGCCGCCATCGCGCGCATCATCCCGATAGGGGTCTCCTCTGTCAGTTGAGCGATCGTGGCGACGATAACCATCTCGACCCCGCTGCCGGTCCTGATCCCTGTCTCGGTATCTGTCTTGACCGCGGTCCCAGTCTCTGTCACGATGCCGCCTCTATACATGAATGATTAGCACCACCAACAACTAAATCGTAGCTCACAGTATCAAGGAAGCTTACCTCGGGGCTCTGCGACCTCCTGCGCCTTCGGCCCTCGTCACGACGCGCCCGATCGTGGTAGTCATCGGCCCTGCGGCTCCGTTTCGACGAGGAGTGTGTGCTGCCTACAGGTGATGGTGAGCGTGTCTCTCTGGCCATTTCCCGGAGGCCAAGTTCTGACTATTACGGTATCTATAATATGACTGCAGTTGCTCACAAGGCCGGCGGTTTCAGGCGCAGACGGGTCAATTCACAAAAGTATAAGAGAGAACGAGTTATAAATGCGCATCGAGAAGGGCCTGAATGGCTTTGGCACGATATCTTCAAAATATCTCAAGAGTTGTTCATCTGAGGCGAAGATTTCCTTAGCCAGTCGTTGGAACGATGGAAGCGCCAAGCCTTGTCTGATAAGCTCATGCCAAGACTTTTATCTCCACTGACGTAAGCAGTTTGGACTTTCCCTCTTTCGGACAGGCGTCACGTCCACCAAAACATCCCAACCTCCTTGCTTGACCTCAATGCTTGGAATTGATGCTGGCTCTCTGTAACTACGTTAATTCTGAGCGTCGTGTCGAGCTTTGGTACTGGATCTCGTGGTGAACACGACCGCTAAGCTTTCCTCTTTCACGTTGTGACCTACTAGAGTCGTGTGTCGTGGCTATGATGCTCTCACGTCATGGACGTATTGTCGTCCAGCGACTCAATCTTCTCAAACCTCGTGCTGCTTCCAGCCAGCTTCATTTGAAACGAAATAAATGGCTCGCGACTTCCAATGCAAAGCCCAGCTTTTTAACCGGCACCGAATGTGGAGCACTCAACCTTCCCCTCCGTTTCAGATCTACATTTGCGACCGCGGCAACAAAACAGACCAAGGCGCATAGCGAGCAAGGGACCCAGAAAGCAGGCACCAAGAAAACTTCAGCTCGGAAAACCAGGGCGAAGGCGACCAAAGGCACATCGAAATCTACAGCGAAGGCTACCTCTAAGCCCCAGCGAAAGAAGCTTACGGATGAGCAAAAGGAGGCCCAGAAGAGGAAGCATCTCAAGGAGGAAATCAAGAAGTTGAAGGAGGCAGCTTTGTCGCCGCCAAAACTCCTCCCCGCAACGCCATATGGAATCGTTCTTGTCCAACATAGCGGCCCCATCTCGAGAAAGGTCGAAATATACAAAAATCTACCAGAAGCGGAGCGCGAGGTAGGTCCCAGTCTTGGGCATTTTGAACGCTTAAGGGACTGTTACTTATCAGAGTGATAGGAATTGTCGAAAATCGCACAAGCAAATCGTGAGACGAACAAATCTGCTTATGAGGAATGGGTGAAAACCCATAGTGCAATTCAGATTAAAAACGCCAATGATGCCCGGCGAAAGCTCCGCCGACTTGTAAACCGACCTCGACAGTTCAGCCTGATTCAAGATGAGAGGCGGGTTAAACGGTTCAGGTCCGCCTACGCGCTCTTCGCTGCCGAACAAGTATCCCGTGGGCACCTCACCGGCTTAACCGGCCCGCAACTATTCAGTCAGATCGCCCAGGCATGGCGGAGTCTCGGGGAAAGTGAACGTCAAGTAAGTGCGCTGTTCATCCTTTGCAATCTGCTTCAGCTATTCCAACCAAATCCATCTCCTTCACTCCTGCAATACCCCCTGAGATTGCATCACTAATACCTCCTTTCAGCATTATCGTCAACTAGAAACCGAAGATCGCAAGCGATATAACGAAGAGTACGCTTCGGTGTATGGTGAGCCGGCCCCCAGCGTCCAATCGACCTAGACACTCTTCCGATCCAGCGAGGCGACTACCCGAATGTCCTGGGGTGATAATATCCTCTTCACTGTGAAATGGGGTGCCTTCAGGATAATATTGTGTTGCTTCCGGCGGTCATGTCAGTCGAGATATTGGCAAGCTTCACCCTTGGCCAGCACTTGTCAGAATAAGCGCGATGCTTTGAAGCCGAATCGATGCGGCTTTCAAGAACAAACGGGCCGGCTGTACAATTCTTTTTCTTTTCTTTTCTTGTTTGTCATTCGCCTTTCTTTACTTTTTTCGGCTTCACCGCCTTGTATGTACATGTATGGCTACTACTAGTGTTACGGAGTACCGAGTTACGGAGTATGTCAACGGCTCGCGTGGTGACGGTTACTGCGAAGCTTCCGCTGGTTCCTTTCTCAACCACCTCAATGCCGATGCAGCGCGGGAGTGTTTTCATGTATGTATGCCCATTTGCGCATGGTTCAGGCATCTTGAGTGGGCCTTGCGTTGGCGATGAAGATGCGACATCAACGGCGGTGAGGGAACGAGCCGAGAGTGTCTTCAGAGAATTTTTCGCGCCATGCATGCTCCCCTAACTATTCCAATTCACAATTGGCTCCCAAGGGACAAGCATTCCTGGGCCGTGGCGGCTGGTTGATTGATACTCGCTTGCTTGGCCGTAGATGAGGGGCAGCCTGACCGGCGATCGTTCACCACGAGACTGATGCCGCAGCAGAATTGTGTTGATTAATCGTACTCCGTAGAGTAACTTTGCTACCCATCCCATAATTCCCTATTGCCGTTCGCTCGTCTGACCCCGGACGCGCCGCTACTCCCACCGCAAATAAGAATCCCGACGCGACCGTGGATGTTTTTCCAGTGGCTGGTCCCTTGCGTGAGGTTGGGTTGTTTCTTCACCAATCAAACACTCAAACTGTCCGAGTCGCATTCTCGTTGAATCCTGGCAGTCCTATCAGGAATCTCTCCTCTGCCCACCCTGAACTCGGTTTGGTCACAAGTCTTCAATGCCGCCCCGGGACTGGCAATCCACCCCCACTAGCCGTCAGCAAATGTCAGTGAGCGCGGAGGTAAGTTGCAAGTATGTCGTCCGCCACAAAATTATCGTTCTCTGGAGATACTCACGCGTTTTCTGTGTTGGTATAGATTTTAACTCTGGGTTCGTAACCGCGAAGCGCCGTCGCGACTGTACCGACTTTTCATTTCGAGCAGCGTCTCGTGGCCGAAGCAACCTATTCTTGGACAGAACACCAAGCTGCAGGCCCCGACATAGACTACATTATTTTGTACCACCAGCCGTTTTTTTACTTACGTCCGAGCCTTGCCACCATTCTCGATTCTGCATCCCAGGGACTGATTACGGCGTTATATCACCTGAATCATAGGAAGAATAGCACCTCGCGCCACGCCATATCCGCATGTCTGCGTCGCCGTATTCCTTCAACGCAAGAGCAGATACCAAGCGCGGATAGCTCGTGATACAGGTTGATGGTCCCAAAGAGCCAATATCGATCTCTTCCAGAGTGCGAAACGAAGCGATCCTTTCACCCAGGCTTGGAGCGGCGTATTGATGCAGTGTTGATGAAGCTTTTAAACTCCTGGACCTGGACGTCCTTCTTTGGTTGACGAACTGGTGGATTCGGTTCATTCATACCTTGGAAACGCCTTTGATCTTCCATTCTTTGGGAAACTTAGTTCTTGGGAAGTGGAATATCCGAACGCGATGATCGAAGACGGGGAAATCCGCCCGCCGGAGTTCCTTGGTGAAAGGTGCTGGAAGCCCGGCTATCTCTCTGACGTGAGCACTGGTAACTGGGGCCAGGTTTGGCCGAAATATGATGGAGAATCGGTTTCGGTACGCTACATATTTACCCTCCTCCCCTGGTTTTAGCACTTCTTCCCTTCCCTACATCTATAGCATTACTTTACCCAGACCGAAGCCATGCCTCCAATAAGCCCCGCTACCTTGTAATATTCATTAAGGTCAGCGGCTAGTTACTGTGTTTACCCACCAATACAAAGCTATTAGTGTTTATACTCTGACTTCTACAGTCCTTCTTCAATAAGCCCCTCTCTCTCGAGGCACCATCGACATTGGCCTCCGCCGCACCGACTAAAATCCCGGGATTCGGAGACTCCATCCTAGTTTCATATCAGCACGGGGTAGACTATTCTCCAGCCCCATATACAGACCAACAATTGTTATGGTCGCAGGCCATTACCAACGCCCTACGCTCCGTTCGATGTATTCTCAATGAAAACCGCAAGGCAAGACCAGAATCGGCAGGGCTTGACTTTTTTAAAGTATCAGTTGACTTCAAAGACACTTCCCGCATAAAGGAGCACAAAGGAAAGAAGAAGAAAGCTACCGCCAAAAAACAGAACAACAGTCCTCCGGAAGACAAGAGCAACAAGGATACTTCCCCACAAGAAAATGATGCCGGCGAGGGAGGTGATAACGGCAGAGAAGGAGGTGACAATGGTGGCGGCAGCGGAGACGGTGGTGATGGAGGTGGTGACGATGATAAGGGAAAGAAAGACAAGGGCGAAAACGACGGAGGAGATGAGGACGAGGAAGCGAAGAAGGCGAAGGAAGAAGAAGAAGCAGCACAGAAAGCCAAGGAAGAAGAAGAAGCCAATGCAGCTGCAAAGGCAGATCTCACCTGGGCGGATGCAGAACCGGCCGCCGAAGATGACTGGGGCGGATTTCAGACGACTTCAAAAAAGAAAAAGGGGAAGAAGGGGAAGGTAGGGTTAATCTGACTAGCGTTGTAAGAATGCTAGGTTAACGATTTGGGTACGTCTAGGCCGCAGAACCTCCCGCTGATGACCCGCCAGCTGAATCCTTTAAGGAAGTCAGTTTGGATGACCCAGCTCCTCAACTTGACCTTTCATTTGATACGGCACCAGCCGGCAATAACTTTGGTTTTGGCGGGTGGGGGAAGAGTTGGAACACAGGCGGCAGTCTCAGTAAATTAGATGAGGATAAATCCAACGCTAATCAAGATGCCCAGGAAGATAGCAACCCATGGTCCGCCGCTGGCAAGAAAGGTAAGCAAGTGGAGACAACGACAAAAACACTCGATATTAATAGATTTGATACAGGAGAGATTGATGAAGCAGCTGCCAAGGAGGCTGAAAAACCGGCAGAGGAGGAGTGGACAAGCTCAATACCGACCAAGAAGAGCAAGAAGAAGAAAAAGAAGGGAGCTGCTGAGGAACCGCCTCCCGTAGAAGAACCCGCTCCTTTGGAACCCGAGCCTGAACCTGAGCCTGAACCTGTACCTGAGCCCGAGCCCGAGCTCAAACCGGAACCAGAACCAGAAACTAAGGATGACTGGTCATCATGGCCGGCTGCGAGCGAAAAGAAGAAGAAAAAGAAAAAGGGCAAACAGGCAGAGGAGCCGGCGCCCGAACCGCAGCCCATACCGGACCCTGAACCTGCTGTTGATGTTTCCCAGGCTAACGACGCAGACGGCGGTGCTGATGATTGGGGGGCGTGGGGCCTACCGGGATCCAAAAAAGCCAAGGATAAGAAGGGCAAAGGCACCATTGAAGAAGCTCCGGAGCCTCCTCCTCCCGTCGAGGAAAAACAGGTTCAAGAACCCGCAGAGGAGTGGTCCGCCTGGGGCGCTGTAAGTGCTAAAAAGGGAAAGAAAAAGAAGGGGAAAACTGCCGTGGAAGAAACACCCCCAGCCCCGCCAGAGCCTGTCAAGGAGATTGAAACGCCTGGTGACTGGCCTTCCTGGGATTCCAAAGAAGACAAGAAACAGGAGATAGATGTGGTCGAGGAACCAGCGCCACCAGTTGAGGTACAAGCTCCTGTAGCAGAGTCACCGGATGATTGGGTGGCATGGGGTGCAGCGCCGGCCAAAAAGACGAAGAAGAAAAAAGGCAAAGCAGTCGAAGAGGTTCCTCCAGCCCCACCAGAGCCACCGGCTCCAAAGGAAGAATCGCTAGACTGGGCAGAGTTCGAGGCAGAACAAAGTAAAGGGAGCAAAAAGGAAACCGAACCAGTTCTGCTAAAAGAGGAGCTCGCCGTTGTCGAACCCCCAGAAGAGACAATCCCACCTCCCAAGCTGTCCAAAAAGGAGCGAAAGAAGGCAAAACTTACCGGTGCGAAAACTGAAACCGTGGAACCACCTCCTGCGGCTGTTGATCTGTTAGATGTGGATGCTGGAGATGCCGTTTCAAAAGAAGCCCCGAAAACGGAAGATATACCTGCCACCGAGGATACGTCGTGGGGCGCTTGGGGTATTGGAAGTAAGAAAAAAGACAAGAAAAAGAAGAAAGGCGACGCAGAAGAGCCCAAACCGCCCCCTGAACCCGAAATTATTGAAGAACCGGCAGGCCAAGAAGACAAAAAGGCCACAGAAGATACGATTCTAGATGGTGATATTCCGACGGAGGCCGAAGCACAAGCAGTCCTTGATGCCGTGGATTCCCAGGCCAAAGACCCATGGAGCTTCTGGGGAGGCACGAAGAGCGGGAAGGATAAGAGAGGGGCGAAAGCTCGAGAGGTTGTTGAAGCGCCGCCAGCACCGCCATTAGATCCTCTACCAGAACCCACCGTCGGTGGATGGGGGGATAGCTGGGGAGTGTCTACTACGAAGAAGAAGAAACAAAAGGATGCCAAACCTAAAGAAACTGGAGACTCTGCTTCTGGGGATATGACTGTCAAAGCAGCAAGCAAGTCCTGGGACTTCTGGGGCTCATCCGGCAAAGACACTAAAGACAAGGACGCCAACGAACTTCCCCCTCCGGCTCCCACCCCGCCAGCTCAAGGCTTGACTCCCGAGCCACCGGTCATTCCCAGCCTAGATGATCCCGGGGACAATACGTGGAGCGCCTTCAGTGGGACCGGTAAAAAGTCGTCCAAAAAGGCTTCGGCCACGTCCACCGCCAAAGTATCAGGTTTTGGGGATAGCAAATTAAGCAAAACCAAAACCCGAGGACTAGAAGTCGTGGACGTGACCGATGAACCAAAGACGGAATCGACTGCCACAAAGACTGCCACGAAAAGCTTCTGGGGTGGTTTCGGTGTCGTCGGGGGAAAATCCAAAGCCACCACCAAATCAAAGGGGGACAGTTCTTCAGCAGAAGTCAAACCAGATCCCATTGAGCCATCGGGGGAGTTAGATGAACTGTCAGAGCCGACCAGCACAGCAAAGGATGACAACAACGACGTCCCGCCTGAAGACGCTGCCGCTGCCGACCCGGAAGCGGCTAGTGCGGCGGCTGCTGACAAAGATGCCGCTCCGTCAGCCAAGAAACCAACCTCAGCCGCGAAGGCGCTGAAGGCTGGCAGCAAGTCATCCGTCGCCGAGCGCATTCGATTACTCGAAGAGAGTAAGAAACAGGCGAAGATCGCCGCGAAAGAGAAGGAGAAGGCGAAAGCAAAGGAGCCAGATCCTGAACCGGAACCGGTAGCCCCACTTCCCGAGCCGGCCGAACCCCCGCCCGAACCGGCACCAGAAGAGCCGCCTGCATCGAAGAAGCGAACAACTGCATCAAAATCCAAGTCGAAGGAGTCCTCCAAATTAAAGAGCAAGTCAAAGGCTGTTCCGATCCCAGATTCCGACTTGACCGGTGACTCTAAGACCCCGCGCGATTCAGTACCCGGAAGCTTTCCTGGCGCAGACGATGACCTCGTCGATATTGTTGCTGTACCTCCGGAAACGACCCCGCCAGCCGCTGGCCGTCCTGATGAACCAGCAGCAGTAAACAACGACACCATGCCAGAAGATGGGCCTGAAGCGACAGACGTGGCATCGCCGCCACCCCCTCCGACAGGCGATGAGATTGCCGATGGCGCGGCCGGACCTTCGAGACCTGCGAAAAAGGAACGCGCCAGGGTTGAACGGACCGCCGGGGCCTCGTCATGGGGGTTTTGGGGCGCTGCGCCGCCTAAAAAGACTGTCCCAAGAGAACCTAGAGCAACTGGTGAATCAGGAGCTCCGCGGGAGGATAAAGAAAAGCCTCGTGGTGTGGCAAGGTCCAAGTCCACCGGCACCAAACGTGTGAAGCCGGCAGCAGACGAAAAGAGCGCCGAAAAATCTTCCACTTCCGATAAAGAGAAGCGGGCGTCTACGCGGCCAGCTCGCCACAGCCGGGGCATAAGTTTCACAAACTTCATGTTAGCCACTCCTCCGCCAAAGCCCAAGACAAGCAAACGAACTGGCGCCTCATCAAAACCAGCCTCGCGCCGGCCCTCTGTGGATATAGACGACTCCGGCATTATTTCACCTACGGAAGGCAAACCAGAAATTTCTGCCAAAGCTGCCAAAGTAATGGGTATTTCTACCAGCCCGAAGAAATCAAGGCAAGACAAACATGGTAAGAGACTGACTCTTCTGTTTCTCTTGCGGCCTGAAAACAAGTTCTAATTTTTATCAAGGTGATCGCCGTTCGCGGAAGATAAACGAACCTGGCGATGCTGTGATGGGGGACGGAACGGACAGCCCTGATGCCACAAAATCAGGTCGCAAAAAGAGATCTGACAGTAGGCGGAAATCTAAATCTGAAGTAAGCTGTTCGCGTTTGATTTCATTTCAACCAGCCTGCCGCTCCTCCAAGCATCCCACATGGTTTAAGGGGCTCATACTGAACTCTCTAAACAATTTAGCCAAAGCGTAATGACCCAGATATGGATGATATTGTGATGGTCGAGCCGGGTTCCTCCAGTCGTGAACCTGACGTAGTTTCCGGTCCAGATGATATCGCATTCGTCACAGTACCCAAAGATCGCACACCGCTACGCCGATCGAATACGTCGCCAAAGAAACCAGAAGGGCGGGAAGGGCTCCTCGGGTTATTTTCGTCCTTCCGAAAACCACCTACTCGCGGCCCCGAAGAGCGCGAACGCGCCAAGTCACGGCCTCGACATGAGGACAGCAGCAGGAAGGTAGTCACTGATACAGAACGGGAAGATCCCAGGCGTGTGAAACGTGACCATAAACGAAGGCGCTCAGTGAAGCCTGAAACCGATGGAGAAGCGGAAGCTATGCAGACAGATGCTGCCATGACCGATGCGGAAGCAGCCGAAGCTCGCAAGGCGGAACGAAGGGCTAAAAGGGCGCAGTTGGCCGCTGAGCAAGCTCGCGAAGCTGAAGAAAGGCGTGCCAGGCGAGAAGCTGAAAAGGCAAGGATCCGTGAAGCCCGCGAAAAGCGCGCACGGGAAGAAGAAGAACGGGAGGAAAAACGACGGAAAGAAAAAAGGGTCCGTCGCAGTTCACGTGTTCCACGAGAAGACGAGCGCGGTAACGGGCAGGAGGAAGGTCGTCATGGGGAAGTGCCGCCGTTATCAAGACGCCATAGTCGGCGTGCTGCCGAAGCAGACCATATCCCCGGGTTTGAAGCCCAACCTACTCCAAAGCCAGAACGCCGCAGATCGTACGCACCTGAGAAATCTCGAGACAGGTACGCACCTGACGAATATGGCCCAGATAGTCGTCGTCATTCACAGCGTCCCGTCGACGAAGCAATCAAGTCGAAACATCGGAGGTCTGCTATCGTTCCAGAACCGGATGGATATCATAATTCCGACAGGCGACGCTTTTCTCGGCGCCCTCCCGAAACGCCCTATCCCGTGATGGTGAATGGAGGCAAAGACAAAACGTCCTCGTGGGTTAACTCGCAGCTGACGGATCCCCCCGAAGCACCCCCGATCATGCCGACCGTTATTGATCTCCCAACCCCTGGAAATGGGCCAAGTCACTCACTATCATCCGACGAAGAAGCTCGAAGAGCCATCCACCGGCGGACGCATCGACGTTCCAAATACAATGATGCTAGTGATGCTGACGTTGAAAGGAATACGAGGCACCGCGCATCTCGCAAAGAAGGCCGGGGAACTGCAAAGAGCAGCGAAGAAAGCGGTGGAGTCGATCGATATATCGACCCCTATTATTCCGATGCTCGTTATGGACATGCTCAACCCAGTTCTAAACGAACCAGCTGGTTCAAGAAGATTACCGGATTTTAACATTCTCTAGGTATTTACCTCTAACCCTTTCTCCTAAGCCTTTTTGTACTTTCCTTTCAAGCTAGGATGTTTCCATTTATTTGAAGTTTTGCTGCCAGGTGAGAGCAGCCAAAGGTGGCTCTGGTTATGTCCTGCATTGCCCCTGATTTCAGTTTCGATGCTCGCAATGAAGTAATGAAAGATGCCCAACCCCTGCAATATACCCCTTTTGTCTTTTCCTATTCCTTTCCAGCTCTTCCTGCAGCCTTGGCCTTCCGATTGAACAGCGTCGGGCATCCACTGCGCTTAGCTTAATTGCTATTTCTGGTCAACAAGCCTTCGTTTTCTATAATTACGAAGCGGCATCTAGCTATATCTAATCTACATTTACTTATCCCCGGCCAAGCGGGTCAACTGATCATTCGCCTTATACCAGAAAAATAATAACGTCAAAGAGGAAAGAAGATATTAATGGCTGTGAATCGGTTTAAATATTTGGCATTGCCTCGATCTATCAAGTCACACCAGTCGCCAGCACCGCCTTTCCTACTACAATCCCGCACGCGCATGGATTGCATGCACAAGAAAGTTTCGGTGAAGTGGGAGCGGATCAAAGCAAAAATTCGGCCATTTCAAGAAAAATCATTAGAAATCAACAAGTACAAGGTGTCCCATCCGCTACGCCATACACTGATGCAACCGAGACTTAATTCAAAACCAAAAGAAAACCCGCGGTGGAGAAACCGGATTTACTTTTCTTTAAATCATCAAAAGAAAGAAAAATCGTGTCAAAATCACATTTGCGTCTCGGGTAACAAGTTGCCCCGAACGGCGAACATCTTTCCGGTTGTAGCAGATACGAACCCATCAATCTGTCGAGAATATTGCTCCACTTGTTGTGTGTTGAGCATGCTCTCAAGTCGGCTCGGTTCCTGGGGAAGCTTGAAGAGGCGTTGGTACTCATCCTCTGGCAAGAGAGGTTGCTTCAGTTGAGCACGCGTAGCGTTTTCGGCCTTCCTCTTCGCCTGCCAGGCAGTAATCTTGGCTTGTTCGCGAGCAAGCGAACGCTGGTAGTATTGGAAGTTGTTGTTCTCCGTGTGGTGGGTTTCGATGCTCTCAAGAAGCATATCGCAGTTCTTTTCCAAGAACGGGTCGATGCTGAGCGACAGGTTCTCGAAGTTCGGGGTGAGTAAGAAGGAGGATTTAAGCGGGTCGTTGTTCAGCGCGGCGAGGGAAGGAGGCAAGTCCAAAGTTTCTGAGGGTGGCGGAGCCGGAATTTGGTGGAGATAGGAAGTTAAGAGGTGAGAATTGTGGATTTGAACTGGAAGCTCAACGAAGATATCCTGGTATCGAAGATTCGATCTTTGGAGGCTAGATGGGAGTCAACAACTTTACTTGACCTTATACTACAAAAGAGGCACTTACTTCTCAGCAGTAAACTTGTTCTCTTTGAATGCAGTCATGAACTGAGGAGATAGGCGGAAGGCTCGTAAGCTCAACGCTCCCTGTGAGCTTCGGCTAACATCATGCACCAAGGCGACTGTCCGCTCGTTGATCTCCTTCTGGTAGTAGAATTGGTTCTCGATAACATTCATGTTGACGAAATTGCCCATGTTCGCGCTCGTATACCATCCGACGTTATTGGCATCGATGTTGACTTCGCGAAGCATCTTGATCATCTCGGTTTGATAGGCAGCGTTCGCCTTTGCTCGAGGAGCTGCGGCGGCAGCATTCGGCGGAGCACCATCCAAGTGAGAATCCGCGGGAATGTCGACTATCGGGAAGGGGAAAGAATTCGTGATCTGGAGGGTGCCGCGCGCATCCATACCAACCAGGGATCCGGTGGCTGTTGTGGGGAAGATCTGGGTGCTGTGTTTGATGATTTTCATCACCACCTAGCGCAAGGAATCAGCACAAGCCCAGCAGACTTATTCTTGCCATGCGGACGATATTCTTACCAGGGCCTCGACCTGGACGGCTGTGAGTGGGATTTCCGTTCTGTTGAGTCCAGTCATTAGCAAAAAACCACTTCCGGAAAATCGAAACTCGGCACCTACTCCGCCATATTGAATCGCAGTGGACGTATCGCGAGATGTAGCCGTTTGAAAGAAGCCGGAATGTGATGTCGTCGCTTTGCTCCCCTCGTCCTCCTTTGTGTGGGCGGTTGAATCTGCCAAAATAATTTCGATCGCTAACTTCCGGAAACGGACTAGCCTGGAGCAGGGTCACGTGAATTTCAGCGGCGTTCCACTGGCTTCGACTTCACGAGACATCATGACAGTTTGTATAGGGTTGGTGGTAATTTGATTTAATCTTAGATATGAGTAGTTCTATGATCAGGCTCTGTGAAAATTGGTCTCCAGTTTAGTAAATGACTATGGGCATGTAACATGCTGAGGCGGGAAATATCCTCACACCCGCGTTTATACCCCAGACAAAGTACTCTCGTTCACCTTCAACATCGGGAAGATCAGAAAGTAAGCCGATCATAATGTCTACAAATTCTGGGTATCTCAGCGTAGAGCATCATCGCTATGATACGCAGCACGTCCTGCAAGATCTCTACGTATACTTACCCCAACACCCTCACACCAATCCCGGCTACTGGGCAATGTATGCATCGATTCCACCCCATCGTCCGCGAAATTGCCCAAGGCTCACCACTGTTCCAGCTACATACATGGAGGCGCATGGCGCGACCCAGCCATACTCGCGCCCAGCTTCTCACCTACAGCGGAGCTGTTATCCCACCCCGAGTCAGGGATCGCATCAGACATCGCCGGCTATGCATCCCTGGGCTACCGACTAACCGCACATCCCAACTTCCCCCAGGACCAAGAAGCCATCCGGCCACAAGGGCTCAGAAAAGCCCAACATCCCGACCATCTGCACGACATCACGCGCGCCCTCAGCTTTCTCCAGCGTAAATACGCGATTGGAAACCGGTACATCCTCGTCGGACACAGCTGCGGAGCCACAATGGCATTTCAAGCCGTGATGCAGAATGTTCCGCGTCGAGAACTGAGGCTTGGAGATGAAGATGTTCTGCAGCCGTTGGCGATTGTTGGCGTTGCGGGTATCTATGACCTCCGGCTTCTCAGGGATACGCACAAGCAGTACAAGGCGTACCACGAGTTTATCGAAGACGCTTTCGGGAGCGATGAAGGCTTGTGGGACGGGGTTTCGCCTGCGCGAGCGGCGGATGAGGATGGGATTGTAGAGGGATGGAAGGGAGGCAGGCTTGCGGTCATGGCTCATTCGGTAGGAGACGAACTCGTTGATCAAGATCAAGTTGAGGCGATGACCGGACCGCTGCAGCGGTGGAAGGCAGCTCGAGAAGAGCGGGGGCTGCCAAGGGAGGTTGTGGTGCTGACGGATTTGAAGGAAAGTCACGATGATATATGGAAGGATGGAAAGGAGTTGGCAAAAGTCATATCAGAAGTCATCATACGATTAAGACGTATGGAGGTGGCTCAGGGATGACATCCGTCCGTACCTGTTGCAGTTATGTATTCTCCGTTATATCAACTAAATCCTGTCGGGCTATGTACTTCGTGCATACGTTGGGAACCAATCTAATAGTTTTGGAAGTGAGAAAGATTACAAGAACCCACATCTCCCAGTCACATTCTCAAAGACTTCCTCCCACCACCATAAGCGGTTTTCACCACGATCCATCCCAGTACTGAACCGCTTCCACAGATTCATCAAGAATACACTTTCATCCTTCAGCGTCAAACTACCTACTAACTTACCGAGATGGCGTAACACCTTTTCTACCGAAGCTCTTTGCTCAGAGTACTCAGAATCCAAGGCTGCCTCGACGCCAACAATAAAGAGTGGCCAGGTTATGACCTTTCCGAGACACTGTTTCGAGCCAGTTCCGGGGACAACGGCAGAGAGGGAGCCAAAGAGGGTCTGCCTCGCAATGGCTTGCACTTCACCGACAGTAGCATAGGCACTTGTAGTCATGGAGGATTTTGGGATACATTGGAAGTGTAGCAGTTGATCCTGAAGGTCCAGGGCCAAGCTCCGAATCGAATAGAGTATAATAGCAGCTTGGTAAGTTCGAGCGATATATTCCCAGTCATCCTTGCTGGGGCGGATAAAACCGGATCTATGCTCTCCGGTAAAGGTCTTTGCTGCTGTTTTCGAATAGTGGTCTGACATATCAGAAGCCCATTGGGCCACAGAGAAGGATAGAATGCGCTGTAATACGCCAGTGATATCAGACTTGTAAGCACTATTCGGGGTGGCTTGAGCATCGCTGATCGCATGTGCGGATATAGACCGAAGGTGGTTGACTTGGATGATGGAATCGAAAAGGGCGTTGGGACAGAGAATGAACGTTTCGAATCCATTCTGATATAATGTGGGTATGAGTTTGCGGTACAGCAACTGCTGCTTCGCCTCTATAACGGGGACAGCTGGTGCCGTTGCAGCACTGAAGACATCGGTCCTAATAGGGAATTCTTTAGCATTGTCAAAGCAGGGTATAGGGGCAAGTGCTTACAGCATAAAATATGACAGATTGCTCCGTATACTTGAATTTTGGGCAGCCACCACTTCAATCCCCCCGCGAAGATTTATAATCCTCCTAAGCCCTTCAAGATGAGCCAACCATTCTCCGGAGGCGGACAGTTGCATCTCAGTTTCGGTTAGAAAAATACACAGAGGGGGGTTGAGATTAGCGCCTACCTCGGCCATAAAGAGGGCCACGATGCAGATTAATATTACATCTCCTAGCCGGCTATCCGAATTGGCAAGTTCTCTGTTGAGTGTCCTCAGAGCCTGGCATTTGTATTGGTATGTTTCCTTGGTAAATTCCACCCGATCAAGTGGTTGTGTCTGTATGGCGTGATGTGTCGCAACAACGGAGATAAGAATTTGCCAAAGGAGGTGCGACGTATCGTTCTGCCAACTTGTCGGGTCCAACGCATGTGAACGAGGAAAATAGAGGATCGGATCCACATCGGGGAATATGTAGTTGTCGACTGCGGGGATGGTATTAGCAGGTGTATGGTTCGGGGGTTGGTGGGACAGAGGACAAACTAACAGTACCACAGGGTGCGCACGATCAAGGTAACGTCCGGTGGGTAGGATATCTTGAGGGACTGCGGAATTTGATAGCGAGTGTCGTTCGGTTGGTCTGGTCTGATATGTCAATCACTATGACTTCAATTCGACAGCAGAGACGATACGTACCTGTTTTCTGCACGCGCACAAGAGACTGTTCCTGTTCCCGGCTCTCTCCACCACTGACAGACATGTCTTCAGGGACATCGCTTTTTGCGACGCGTAACTTTGGCCTCCCCTTGGCTCTTTTCTTGCGCCCAGCCAGGTAGCGGTTCTGCTCACCACCGTCCGCTAGCCATACAAGCGGTTTTTGAGGGTTGTAACCGGAGCATGTAATGCCTTTCGAAGTACATTTCCGACAGGATGGACGAGTAGAATCGCATCGGACTCTTCTTTTGCGACAAGTATGGCACGGAGTCGGGGCCGGGTCGGGTGAGGGTGAGACGGATGAAGAGGCACTCATTATGAGGCATATAACCGATATCAGGTATCGACAGGTCAAGGGAAGTAGTATATTGAGAGTTGAAGCAAAATCATCGCGGCAAAAATGAGCTCGAAGCCTGGGACGACAAGGTAGTCATTGTGAGTAATAAGAGGTCGATGCACAGCCCACCAGAATGACGATGTGAGGGAAGAGTGAGCTGTGGCCAACAGCTAGGAAATGTCCACCAGCCAGAATCTTCTTACTATGTGCTCCAAAATGAATGAGCTGTTCAACAACAAAAAATGTGAGGCCTCAACCCTCTATGTTCACTCACCCATGCTGTTTGTGCCGTGTAGACTTGAATACAGAATCAAAAGGAGGATAGTCTGGTGCTCCCAAGGTCCTCACCTTGCCAGGTTCATATATAAATTTGTATCCCCAACTATATTCACAATTGGATTTTCTTCTCTTCATCTCAATAATGACAAACTATTGAACAAGATGAATGCCCATCATATGTGCATAATGAATGCTGTAGATCATGCATCCTGACATGACCCATTTTCTTTGTTTCCCATCTGACAAGCTGAATATTTTTTAGTATATTATTCTTCCTTTTTCTTATTGATTTCATGTCAATCACCTCTGAATATCCTGTGTCCACCATGGACACATTGGTGGTTGCATTGACGCGGGTGAATTGCCATTTTCTTTCTGTGTCCCTCGGATTATCAGCTTGCGTCCGCACCGACACATGTTTGCCCTACGAAATGTGTTCCCGGCATCAAACTCGCAACACCCACCATCGCGTCATCAGATATTGACCTTGGGGTGCTCGCGAGTACACCAGCACAGGGAGATTCCTTTCTTGCTCTGCTCGTCCGAGGTCGTACGAGCTTTCGGCCTCATGGACGGCGATGGAGCCAGCAACGGACTTAAGAAATTACCCAGCCTGGCCTAGTACCTACCACCACAGATGGGACTCGCAGGCCGAACCACCTATCAAACACCTATGAACTAAGTTAATATGTGCAGACTCGGGATTTCTTGGGATTATGGGATATCAAACGGCGTCATTCCTTCCCGCAGCATCGGGTTGGCCTGCAGCACGGACCACGCACACGCCTCTTTTACTATATCTTTTCTCCCTCGATCCGTTTGCTTCTTCTACTTCTTTTCTGTTTCTTCTCCTTCAAGTTCTCTGATTGCGCCAACCATTCTAAGCCGTCTCCTATTCTTACTGCTCACTTCTTCATTCGTTATTCTGCTCCTAGAACTTGCTCTTTCCTCGACACTTCGACACCATGGCCTGCTGCTCCAAACCTACGAAACCCAATGACACCGCGGATTCCGCCGGTGATTGCAGCACTGACCATCAGGTTTCAAGCTGCCGTTCTGCTGGCCCGCCAGAACAGCCGTTAAAGGCGTGTCAGAATGCTGAAGCCTCCTCGCAGCCATCTTCCCCCCAACCATGCTGCCAGTCCACCAGCCAGGAGCGTTGTGATGGTCTGTATTCCTGCTCCAACATCGCCCAGCCACTCAACTGATTGCGTTTCAGAAAGTTGCATTGAAAATGCCGCTGCTTATGAATGTCAGCTGGCCTGCGAAAAAGCAATGGCCCAAGGTATGTGGGCTCGATTATACTTTCTCCGGCTTGCTCTAACCCCCAGGTCCTATCAGCAAATACCAATGCCCTCGACTCCAACCCTCAACAAGGACCTGCACATGAACATGAGCACGACGGACAAGGTAATCATGCCGACCATGCATGCAGCAGCCATCTCCGCGCAGCTTTCGACCGCTACTCCTCTTACCTCGAATCAGCTCGCTGCATCTGTCGCAGTGTTCTCAATACTTCTATGACGTCCTGTTGCTCTCGCCAACCCTCCAAAGCTCCCAGATCCTTGCGTGGTCCCAAAGCAAAGGCCTGTCCCGTTTCCAAGCGCCGTACTTTGCAAGACAGCCAGGAAGAGGAAAACCTGATCACTCCCCACCGAACCACTAGCTCGGATTTTGGACAATCAGGCCCTTGTTCTGGCAACCACTCGCACGAAAATATCCTGCCTGGAAATGAAAAACGCACAGCCGCCGTTACTGAGCCCAGAGATGTTGAAAAGTTGGCCGCGCACGAACACGTCGTACTATCCGTGACTGGAATGACATGCTCCGGCTGTGGGAATAAGCTTGCCAAATTTCTGCAAGAAACTCCCGGCGTGTTCAATGTGCGCGTCAACTTTGTCATGGGAAGCGCGGACTTTGACTGGAATAGCCCCGACGTCCAGGCGGAAGAGTTGCTCCCCAAAATCCAAAAGGCGACGGGCTTCCACTGCACCAGACTTACGAGCGGCGACCAGTATATCGACCTATTCATGACCAAGGAGGCCGTTGGCAGGATCTCTGGCAGATTGCCTTCCGGGGTAACTCAGGTTACTATGTACAACAAAAAAACAGCTCGGATTACCTATGATCCTCTCGTCATCGGGGCCAGGTCCTTGGTATCATCTCTAGGCAATCAGGCAAACTGCCTGGCTCCACCGAGCAACGAGGACCCTTCTACTGCTGCTGGGAGGCGTAGGTTATTTGACATGCTCGTGAAGACATCCTTGGCTGCCGTGTGCACCATACCTGTCGTCGTTCTAGCTTGGGGTGATCCAGCAGTCGATGGTCGAACAAAGGCTATCGTGTCTCTCATCTTGGCCACGCTTGTGCAGTCATTGGCAATTCCAGAATTTTACGGGCCGGCGGTATCATCCTTGATTTTCAGCCGCATAATCGAGATGGACATGCTTGTCGTTATCAGCATCACTGCTGCATATGCCTATTCCGTCGTTGCATTTGGCTTTACCATGGCGAAAAAACCTCTCGAAACAAAAGAATTTTTCGAGACTAGTACTTTGTTGATCACCTTGGTTCTCTTTGGCCGCCTGGTTGCTGCGTATGCCCGCAAAAGGGCAGTAGCCGCGGTTTCCACGAGGTCCTTGCAGCCGACGACGGCCACTCTTCTAGATGGGGATGAGGCAAAAGAGATAGATGCACGTCTTCTACAATTTGGTGATTGTTTTTTGGTTAAGCCACATTCGAAAGTACCTACAGATGGACAAATCATCGATGGGGTAAGTGAGGTTGACGAGTCTATGTTAACCGGAGAGAGCTTGCCGGTGCCTAAGCGAGTGGGTATGCCGGTCATTGCAGGGACTATCAACGGATCCGGTCTTCTCAAAATCCGCCTCACGCGGCTTCCTGGGAAGAATACTGTCACAGATATCGCCGGTCTGGTGGAAGAGGCCTCAAATTTGAAGCCCAAGGTGCAGGGTTTGGCCGACAAGGTGGCAGGGTGGTTTGTTCCAGTCGTCTCTGCGATTGCCCTTATTGTGTTTGTGATCTGGCTCGCGGTATGCCTCAAAGTTCGAAATACCTCTGCTGGTGGTGCTATCGGTACGGCAATCACGTATGCAATTGCTGTCTTTGCCGTCTCATGTCCGTGTGCCTTGGGTTTGGCAGTACCGATCGTTCTGGTTGTTGCAGGAGGCGTCGCTGCTCGTGGTGGTGTGATCATCAAATCGGCGGAATCGACCGAAAGGGCTTTCAAGATAACCGATGTAGTGTTTGACAAAACTGGTACCGTCACGACTGGGGAACTCGAAATTATTTCAACCGACATATTATCTGAGGATCGTGCCGCCGCTATTTCCATTGTCAAAGGCCTTGTCTCCGACAACAAGCATCCGGTTTCCGTTGCAGTCTCCAAGCATCTCAAGGATGTAGCCGGTGATCAACGCCTTGAAAATGTGCGTTCAGTGCCAGGAGCTGGAATCGAAGCCACCTTGGGCCAGTCATCCCTCCGTGCCGGCAATCCCCGTTGGTTACAGGTCGAAGATCAGTCCCAGGTCGTTGAAGTTACACAACAGGGCATGACCGCCCTCTGCGTTGCGATGGACAATGAGCTACTCGCTGTATTTGGCCTGAAGGCTAACCTACGCCCTGAAACTATCCCTGTCGTTCAAAATCTGCTGAAGAGAGGAATCTCCGTGCATCTTGTTAGCGGAGACGAGCAACAGGCCGTAGAGGATGCCGCAGCGGCTGTCGGCATTCCCGCTGAAAACATCGTCGCACGCAAAAGTCCCGCCGAGAAGCGGGTTTATGTCCACAGCCTTATGGATCAGGGAAAAACGGTTCTCTTTTGCGGAGACGGAACCAACGACGCAGTCGCCATTGCGCAAGCGGATGTTGGTGTGCAAATTGGATCGTCATCTGACCTGACTCGCGCAGTGGCTGACGTTGTTCTCCTCGCTGGACTTGAAGGCCTTCCTTTCCTCCTCGATGTATCTAAGGCATCGTTCGTCCGCATTACCTTCAACTTCGTATGGGCCGCAGTCTACAACGTGTTCGCCATACTGCTTGCAGGCGGTGCTTTTGTTCGTATCCGGATCCCCCCTGCCTACGCCGGACTAGGAGAGATTGTGAGTGTCCTACCAGTGATTATTGTCGCTGTTAGCTTGGCTGGCATGAAGCGATCTCAGAAGAGTTGAAGTATCTATCGCAAATAAGTTATCAGGCCAGCAAACACACAAGATATCACGCTTGGAATGGGCTTTTCATTTTGGACATGACCCCATAGTCAGCTAGGTAGTGAGGAGGTGCGGTTGCAGATAATCAATTCTTATCCTGGAAATCAAGATGTCAAGAAGTATTTTGGCAACTTCTTCGACTCTCGGACAGTTGAACCGGGCCATAGATATATATACACGAGTGCACTTTACTAAGGCTGTGAATATTTAACTTTGCATGGAATAGATATTTGTACACAAGCAAAAAGGTATTGGTCAAATGCATGTTCCTTATGACAATGAACTCCAACCCCGAATTCCCTATGCCGAATACAGGTAAACAATCATGTATCGTCCAAATCGTACCGCACGACTAACGCCATACTGGATCAATGCCTGCTATCATAACCCTGGTCTCCCACATAATCTAACGTCCAGCATCACGGAGCGACGAGGTCCGCTTTCCCTCGAGCGGCACCAGCCTCAACCACCTCGACATCATCATCCCCCTCCTCCTCATCTTCCTTATCCTCCATAAAATGCGTCTCAATCCCATTCTTCTTCAAACGAGACCTCATATCCTCCCTTTCCCGATCCTGCCACCTCGTCAACGCCGCGCTGGCATGGACCCGGAACCCAAAGACCTTGGGCTCATGGCGCAGGATAGATTTCTCGGGTAACAGTCCCGGATAGACCTGGAAGAGAATATTGTGGAACGAGGTACCGAAGTAGGCGCCGTCGATGGCGGCATGCCGGGAGGATTTGGGGTTGTACAGGTCTTCGCATTTGGCGCAGTAGAGTTTAACAGGTTTCACGCCTGCGACGTCGGAAAGGCCCATGGGCAGAAGGGGGTGGAGATTGCATAGGACTCGCGGACATCTGCCGAAATCAGCGCGTTTGTATTTCTCGAGCTGTAACCAGATAAAATCAGTATGTGATCGATAGGGATCCAGAATCGGGGGACCAGTTACCATCTTCGCCAAACCACGAGTCGTCACGATATACCGCGCGTGAACCAGTCCATAGAGATGCCTGGCTGACTTCTCAATTTGCTCTCGTAGGTCATCATCCGCGTCGAGGTCGAATACATCCGTCACTAAATCCAGCGCATATTGATAGTACTGCACTTCTGTGTTGAGGCCCGTGAGGTTGAATCGATCGGTCATGTAGTCCTCATCCACCTCGCAAAAGTATTCGTTTCCCCTCGACGATATAAACTAAAACCACCAGAACGAATTAGCCAGAGCTTCATCTTATGAATCGATAAGAAAGCATCGTTTCTCCGCTGAGAAAATCACCCTTGTGCTATATGCAACCATCGTATCCGCATCCTCGCCTCCTGTCAGGAAATCAATAGCCAACATCGCAACGGTGTGGCAGTCCCAGGCAACGAGACGAACAAGAAAGAGAGAGAAGAAAAAAGCAAACAGGGTACTCGTATATGAAGTGGTGAAGTCACACGAACGAACTCGCAAAAAAGATCACCAGCACAAAAAAGCACACCAGGTGAATCTCGACAAAAGGCAGGTTGTTCAGAGAGGGAGAAAAACAAAACTCACCCAGTCCCTCCAGAAGCTGGTGTAATCGCTATCGGATTCGGTGTGGAAGTCGTCCATCGCGCCTGCGGCGACGGAACAGGCCTCGCCTTCTTCGCCTGTTGCGAATATATATAGAAGAATATATATAGGAGAGGGTGAGGAAGGACAGACAGCGATTACGGTAGGGGGCCGAAAAGCGTGTTTTTCTTTTAATGGCGTCTCATTCTTGGGATATTAGCTAGATGTGTCTCGATATTATGCGATTTTGATCGATTCCAACATTGTTTCTGCCAATTCCAGAATTCGGTCGATGGCGGGGTATGTTTTGCCACGCACTCTGCTCTATGCACACACGGTCGTTGGCTCCTCCAGAGCTCTTATCATTCGAACATCATCTAGTATTGTTTAGAGAGGAGTGTCGTTCTACCTAGGAATTCAATGTCGGGAACAAGATGACGTTATATTGAAATTCAGAAACTGAAACAGAAAACGCCCAAGTGGTATATAACGAAATTGGCTGTCGAAGCCGGTGATGTCAACGAGTTGCTTTGTCGCATTGCTCAAGAAACTTATAAACACCTTCAAAGCCTCCATAGTCAGAGCCACTGCTTGCCGCGTGGTCCTGTGGCAAGTCGGAGAAGAACGCCCGATCTCCAAGCTCACTAATATCCATACTCGAATAGCTAGATTGAGCTCGAACCCAAGGATTCTTCTCGACGCTCGACACATACTGGTAGTCCTGCCAATTCGTGCTGGCGGATCGCTGCATGGCTTCTGACAGCATCATCTCACGCCAATCGACTTTTTCCGGCGAAGGAGCAGATGCCTTGGGATCAAAGTAGAAGTACTCGGATTCTGACTCCTGGTGGCTGGGGGCAAAAGGAAATAGCAGGGCCATTTCTGCGCCGGTTCGAGCCTCAAAGTCTTTGTCTTGGTATATGACGCCACGTTGGACGCCAACCTCGACACATAGCCGCTCTACCGTGTCTGCATCGCAACCCGGGAATCGAACGCGTAGAGTTGATTCGTTCTCTAATGATAATGGCAAATCACCTAATGTGGAGAGCTTTTTCAGATCGTTCAGAGTCGCAGCAAGCTCTTTCAAGGCACGCGCGAAGTCGACTGAGAGGAGATCCATCACACCCGCAGCGTTCAAATGGATCTGCTCACAACTTTCAAGAGATGATGTTTTCTGCAAGCCTGTCATGCAACCAAATGCGGTAATTGTCGGGGACAATTTGAAGTCGATATAGGAACCAGGTGCGGCGGGGATGGAGGAGTGCATTTTTCGCCTAGCTTCCTCCTGCAGCGCGGTTACGGTTTTGTACTGCTTGTTGCCGCTCCTGTTATCGATACCAGCAAACCTGGCTCTCTGTCCCGAGAGCCAGAATGCCCGGACCGCTGCGGATACATTTTGCACGACTTCCGCTGGACACGCTGGGCTACTGGAAAAGTACCTCGCTCCACCAACGCGGCCAGCGCCAACTGCATACCCGCCAGCAGTCCGGCCCAATGTACCGCCCGTAAGATTCGGTCGTAGGGTCGATGCAAAAGGGGTTCGAGTCGTAAGCCGACTCACCGCAGCGCGAACCTTTGATCCCTGGACAGTTCGGGAGAAGGCGGCTGGGAACCGTGCGGTCGAAAAATATCGACTCTGGCTTTGGCGAATAGCGGCAATTCGGTTTATTGGTTGACGAGTTTTAATACGGGCGTAAAGCGGTTGGAGTTGGAAGGGAGCCGGTTGCCCTGACTCAACCAGCCTGGAGCGGACAGCCCGAGATGCCTTCTCAAAGGCAAACCTAGAAGGCGTTAAAGACGGGACGAAGACCTTAGAGACAACGCAAAACTTACCTGGCTACCCGCCAGACCTTCGGGAGCAGCTGGTGCCCACTTGAAGGCGCCATTGCTTCAATCTGAGAGTCTGATGGCTTGGATGGGAATGACGAAAGAAGGTGCCTGGGCGGGCGGAGCCTTTTAAATAGACGGGGTGGGGATGTGGCGTCCGTTCCAAGCCTGAGCCACAAGCGGCTTGGCCTGGATAAACTATTTATCCGTTGAACGTCGCCGGAGCGGAAAATCCTCTCTCCGATTTTGATGAAACAGCGACGTCCGGAGGACCTCAGTCAGATTCCTCTACATCTTCAATATCAAATTAAACCTGGGAATAATGTCTTCGGGGTTTTTGTCTGCAGGCACTGTGGAGGGGGATCAGCGCTGTGATGAGGAATGGCTGAAGGCCCAGCAAGATCTCGAGGAAACGCGAAGACGGAAAGCAGAGGAGGGAAGGCAAGCTGGTGGCAAGAGTTTGTACGAAGTGTTGCAGCAGAACAAAGGTATGCCAGGCTGAGTGGTTCCAATAAGAGATTATCTATCCCCCGGTGCTATAAGCTAACTTGCTTCTTGTGTCGTAATCGCCAGCGGCCAAGCAGGAGGCGTTCGAGGAATCAATTCGACTAAAGAACCAGTTTCGATCGCTCGATGAAGACGAAGTCGAGTTTCTCGATTCCATTCTAGAGTCCACTCGTGCCAAAGAAGATGCATTAAAACGAGAAACCGCGGAGCAATTGGAGGTCTTCCACAGGCAGCGGCAGGAAGCGGAAAAGGTCTCGCTCGACGATGCCAACGGCGCTGATACAGGGGTACCGACCGAGGCGGAGCAATGGGTGTTTTCAGGGAAGAAGCGGAGGCGAGGCAAAGAAAAGGAAGGGCTAGGAGGTATAAAGTTGAGAAAGTCATCCTCGGCGAATGCCAATGATAGCGGTAGAAAGGCGGCCGACACGTCTCTACCCAAATCCGCGAAAACGGATGCTCCAACTCTGAAAGCAGCGGAAGGCCCAAAACAGTCCCCTATTTCGCCGAAAGGTTCGCCGGTGAGACCTATTGAGCCCAGGGATTCGGACATAAAACCTCAGACACCCTCTGTCGCATCCAAATCTACGCCGCAGGGTGGCCTAGGGCTGGGGGCCTACAGTTCAGACGACGACTGATATTCTTCCAACACCTTGAAAACAACATAACAAACAATGCTCCACTCGTCCCAGTGCTGAACCTACGGAATCTGCATATCCTACACCCTGCCGACCGCACTCTCGCCGACCTGTTCTGGCTGTGACGGTGCCCTGGCTCCGCATATCTCTATGACTGCTAGACCGGGTTCCCGCCCTGTGTTTCCAAAAATTACCTCAGCCGCATACTGAGGGTGCATTGCCACACGCTGCTGGATGCCCCTGGGAGTGTCTAAGATGAAGATCTTGTGGTCTCCAGCTTGCCACTGTCGGTCATATGTTACTTCGTGAAGATTTTCGGAAGTTCAACCGGCGTCCTCCCAAGAGATGGCCGCTCAGCTGGCTTGCGGCCTAATTGAACACTGATACTGGTTTGGGGTTGTTGAGCTAGCCAGGGTCGATAAGGAGACATTGAATGAAGCCAAGGAATTGCCAGGACCTTGATCTTAAGGAATTTCAATTATGGCTACATATATTGGAAAATCAAATGGTACAAGCTGTCAACTCAAAATTGAAATAGGCAAGCGTTAAATCATGAAAGAATCGCAGTTTCGAAACCACACTGGGTATCTCAGCCGTGCTTCACTTTAGTGACGGTCTTGTTTTCGTCGACGTAGATATTCAATCTAAGAGGTAAAGACATCAAATCACCTGCCAATCCAACTCTCATACTGCCAGACCGTACGTACCGATCAGGTTTAAAATCCATTGTGGTGAACTCCCCTGGGCTGATGACCCGATGCTGCTCTGGCAGATCTTTCTTCGCAAAAAACTAGAAAGGAACAGAACTTGGTTAGATTTGAGGAAGCAAAACGGGGGAAATATAGGGGCGGACATACGGCATTGTCTGTAGTTCCTTCGTCTACAATCTTCTTCCCGAGAAGCTTTTGCTCCCAGGAGGCCAGCTGATCCTGGGAAACATCTGGCACGACGAGAGGCATATTGCGTTGTCCTTGGTGATTGCTGTGGTGACGGGAGAGCAGAAGGGTATTGAATTCGAGTCGTCGAGGGGGGATTGATGATGGTTTGATTGAAGGAATGGTTGCTGTTGAGAGTTGATAGACAGGAGGGGTCAGTGGTGGGGAGTAGTTCAGAGTTATAACTTTGTTTGAACCGGAGAGAGGAGTGGTGGGCGATCTTTTATAGGAGATGGAGAGTTGAATACTACGTTGGACAGGCACCAGGATTCCTTCCCCGTTGCTTGTGAAGGGAGGGCAGCCGATGATGAACCGGAAAGTCAATCATCGGCTGTCTCCTCGACGCTCAGCCCACATAACGTCATAGTTCAGTCCACTCCTCACGACAGACTCGCTACGTCACTGGGGTGGCAGACACGGTTATTTCACCACCCATCTAAATCTGACCATTTTGAGGGTTGGAAATCCAGATTCCGGTCTTAGATATTCAAGGATGTCTGACACGGATGATTTCTGATACTGATCAAATGGCGCTTTAGAATTCTACTCGGGAACGAATAACCTAGGAAGTGCTCCTGATCAAGGAGTCATTTTGACATGGAGACAACTTGCAATGCTCATTCAACCATCCTGGCCGTACCCTTTCAGGGGGGATATCTTTCTTTGGAATTGCCCAAATCCTGCTGTCCATAATTCGGAGACGATGGAGCGAATGATGCCGGTTAAAAATGGAATTCAACTTCCAGGTATCTGCTCCTCTTGATCTTGCCTGACACTGCTCTATACCTACTGTGATTTTGGGTATCAACTTCCCTAACACTATGATGTCCTTAGTATCCACCCCAATCCCATTGCCAGATACATGGGCCGGCTGGCCTCCACGCGCTTCAGAGGGTGCAAGGGTTCAGTATAAATCAGTATAATGGCTTCCTGTGAGCCACTTTCACGTTCTTCGTAGCATTCTGCACACCTCGTTGAACCCATTCAGGTGTGGCCCGCTAAGAAATTCACCAAGTTAGTCCTTGTAATACCCTTCCCTATCAAGGGGTAATACGGGAAATCCAGTAACTCACCAATCCAGCTAAAAACCTAGCAATGCCTGGCAAATAGATAGTACGGCTATACCCGCTGTACAGTGTATCAACAATCGCCTCGCCGACAGTGTCGACATGTAACAAGGGGGAGGTAAAAGGAGACTGGCCCGTTGAGGCCAGAAAGCTATCAAAGAGCGGTGTCTTGATGAAATTCAGAACTGCAAGCGATGTGCGGATTTTGGGCGCATTGTGAATAAATTTAAGCTCGAGGCCGAGAGACTTTTGACCAAGTTAGTTCTTACTTCATTAGACATACTTGTAGACCAACGTACATCGTGAAAGGCCACCATGCCAGCCTTGGTCGCTGCATAATCGGCCATTGACGCAGGAGATATATAGGCACTCAACGACGAGACGTTGAGGATATGACCATGATTTCGGCGGATCATGGCCGGAAGAAACTCCTTCGTGAGGAGGAACGGTGCGAGGAGGTTTGTACGAATCGTGAAGCTGTTGTCATGATAGGAGGCTTCAGTGATTGTTCGGGCACGGCAGAGGCCGGCATTGTTTACTGGAGTGGTATTGTTGTTAGACCTAACGTGTTTCCTTTCGAGGGTCCTTTTCGAATCTCGAGTGATTCTACATACCTAAAACAGTCGGATCGCCTATCTCTTTGCGGATGCACTCGCAGACGTCCCTGACTGCTGCTTCATTGCTCAGATCACATTGATAGTATGTGACAGGTTTGCCTTCTACATGTCCATACACTTGTCAGAGACAAGATCCAAGTTTAGATCTGCACTACTGGCTCACCGATGCTGAATGTCAGGGGAATGATATCAAGCACAACCACTCTGACCCCGTCGCTGGCAAGTCGCTGGGCAATATTCGCACCAACGCCTCCGCTCCCGCCAGTGACCACGACAACCTCCTTCCTCCAGTCCCAGGAATCGTCCGTCGTCCAGTTATTCCTGGCCTTGAAACTAAGCCAGTCATTGACCCAGAGCGCGAGAGAGAAAATGAACAGATATTTCGCCGGTGTTTCCAGAGATGTCAAGGAGACAAAATATCCGTGGACAAGCCTCCATCCGATGACATTGAGAACTGGATTCAGAAACACTTTGCGGAGACCGGCAGCAATTGGGTCAAGGTAAAGACCCTCTCGGGGCAGAAACCGCCTTTGATTCGGCATTGTAACCAAACCCGATATGTGTGCTCCCAACTGGGCATTTGCTGCCGCCGAGTCAACGTCGCGGTGGTGATCTGGTGCCGTTGCTGTCCTCGAGAGCTTCGCTTTTGAGAGACCGCCGAGCTGAACAGGGACATTCCGACTGGCCCCATATTAAACGCTTGCAGAGACACTACTTCCTCCGAGCAAATAATAAGCGCTCGACGGGGCTGAGATATATGTAGCAGGCTCCATTCCCGGATGCTCGCCGAAAACCTGAGCGTTGAACTCGCCGATGAGGACGAGGCTATGCCCTATGGCGAGGCGACACAGCGGTGTACGGATGGCATAGTTCGGGCTTCTCTTTCTCGTGCGCGTTTTTCAAAATCTCGAGGAGGATATTCTTGTCGTTGATAAAGTTGATACCGCTGAGCTTCAACAATTAACTTCATGGAATGAGAAACTCCCAAGACCATGGATCGCCGGAACTCTACACGAGCAACCTCAGGGGTAACTTGGTTATCATTCTCTTCACGATGTGCTTGTCCCATCATTGCTGCTGATGCATGGGATGGAAGATGGGCTATTCATAGTAACAGGAGCCACTCGCTTTTACCATGGACCAAGATGGATGCTTCACAGCCACGTCGCTTGTCCTCCACGCTTGCTGGACCGACATTGCACAAAGTGCCTCATTCCAAGAGCTTGTGGGCTCGGCATCGGGCTTGGTGATGGATCTTATTAGCGCTAATTAGTTATTTTAACTCCGAACATCAACGCCCCAAGCTCCCAAGCATCATCTCATGGCACAGCTCTTGGTGCTCCAGGACCACGGCAGATGAAACGCGGCCACGCGAAGAAACGGCGGAAGATCCACAGCAATGCCCCAATTTCTCCCGCTCGCTTTCTAGATCTTCACATAGCGAGCTGATAACTTGCTGTGGACGTCATCCACCGGCTGCAAGAACAACGAGGCTGTGTTGGGTGCCAGCTTTCACCTCATCAACACAAAGTCGAGAAACAGGCAGACAACCTAAGGAAGAAAAGAGCGCGTCCTTTCTTCCTTGCCTGGGCTCCTTATTCTTTTCTTCCCTGTCGATTGAGACTTCGAAGGGCCTTGAGACAATTGTTTGCGTATCTCCATACTGATAACTTTAATTAACCAAATCTCCTCCAACCGCGCAGCACCAGCACCGCCCAAAGGCCTTCCTAGACCTGGAATTCGAGCCGTCTACCTTCGTACGGCCAGAGAAGAACCGCGTCGTTTCATAATCCCCGAAACCGGGCGGTGGATCGCCAGCCATCCTGAACTTCCGCCTCGATAGGCCGCCGTCAACTTCCACAACTACGACGCCATGAGGCTATTTGCCAATCTCTTAACTCTGCAGGTCTGCGTTGCGGCTGCCGACTTCCTACCCGCTCGTTCGTCCGATACTCATCCCCCGGCACCGGTCGAGAAAAGATGGGGAAGAAGGCCACAGGGCGCCAGAGACAGATTTCCTCAACCTGCCGCTCGTCGAGAGCTACCACATACCTTGGAGGCGAGAGAATTGACTAAAACCGTTATACTTGAAGATGCGGCGTTCATGACCATACCAAATGGCGGACCCCGGTCAACTCCGGACGCCGATAGCCCTGGTTCAGGAGCACAGAAAAACATTCACAATGGAGTGCCAATTAGAAAACGACAGGGTCGCGATGATAACAAACAAAAGCCCAAAGACGACAATGACGATCATGACGACCATGATGACAAGCCAGGTCCGCCGCCAGGTCCCCCTCCAGGTCCGCCTCCAGGTCCGCCGCCAGGTCCCTCGCCAGCTCCCTCCTCCGTTAATAGACCGAAGAAAAACCCCCCAGCAAAGACTGAAGATGATGATGATGATGATGATCCGCCCACTAAAGAGATCCCGTCACCTACTCCGGCGCCTACAACAAGCGACGAAGAGACATCCACGCAGACATCTGAATCCTCTACCGTGACGGAGACGTCGACAGAAACTACAGAGTCGTCCACTACAGAATCCTCCACTACAAAGTCCTCAACTACAGAGTCCTCAACTTCAGAATCCTCAACTACAGAGTCCTCAACTACAGAATCCTCAACCACAAAATCCTCGACCACGAAAACCTCGACCACACAAACCTCAACCGCGCAATCATCAACCCATACTAGCTCCAGTGTAACGCCCACCAAAGCTTCATCAACAGCATCCGCCTCAGCGACACCTTCTACAACTCCCAAGGAAGATGGGGGTATGAATACAGCCGGTATCGCTGCGGGCTCCGTCTTTGGTGGATTCGTCGTTATTGCCATAGCGTTCCTTGGAGTTGTATTCTATAGGAGATGGCAACACTCCCGGGAACAGAAAGATGAAGAAAGGCGCAAGCGTCGGTCTGCACCATATGCTGCCGTGCCTATGGCTGATGACGCAGAGAGTGGTGGGTCGCAGATTGGTCTGGCAGCAAAGCAAGCCATGCCACAATATACCAATACTGGCTCAGACGCGCCTGACAGGAGCCACCTATACGCCTACGAAACCACGCCGGGCAGCCAAGATTCATATTCTCAGGGATCAAATACATCGGGGAGCCGGTTCTATACCTCTGCTTCACCAGACGATTCCGGTTACCGTCGCCACTCGCTCGCCCACCCAGGACCAGGTGCAGGGGAACTTCATCTTCCGAGTGAAGCGCTACACCCACAGCGACCAGTGTCCATGGTAGACGCAAGCTATCAGACACGACACTTTGACCCATACGTGCCCTCATCGAATTCAAACGAACACGACCCTCTATACGGCCCACCACCAGTGACCGGCAACTTGTCAGCGGTACCAGAATCTTCGCAGGAGAATCTTCCATACCAACCCTACCATCCATATAGCTCAGAAGCGGCTCCGCCATACACCGCTTACCACGAGCGACGGGCCTCAAGAAACGGTTATCGAAATTCCATGGGTGGTCAGAATATAGATGGGAACTATTACCACCATCAATGACGTTCCACGCTGTTTATATTTAAGGGTGCATAGCTTCTCTGCTTATTCGGCCGCATTTCATATCTATCGACAAGCATGTCCTTGGGGCAGGGAGATTTTTATCTGATCTATGGGGATTTATCACCTTTGTTGCAATTTCTTTTTATTATGTTTCTCCTCCAATTTATTATAGAAGATACCACTTTCCCTCCCATGTTTGTTTGATATAAAAAATTGCCTCTGATGGGAGTACATGATGTTTATGACCATGATGAATTATTAATTGACAGATAGTCAACCAGCTCTTAAATTTTCGCCACATTTATAGCCTTGAATATAATCAACATTTTTGCATATTAGGTGGATGTATTTATTGTAGGCGAGATGGAAAGCTTTACAACACATTAACTTACTCAAAAGGTAGTCATTCTATCATTCATATGCTACTCCATACACAAATAAAATAATTGCAAGCATCCATCTATTTATCCCAAACATTCAGCATATAACATAATGACCCAATTCTCATACCCCAGTAACCCACATGAAAGATGAACATCATGAGCAAAAATCCCCCCCGCCCCAAAAAGTAAGACATGGATATTGAATAATAAATCCCATGATTAAAAGGCTGTACATCGCAGAGTTATAAGAGCATCCATCTCACCAATTGTGGCAGATAGAAAGGAAGAGTAAGCGAAAGGGAGAGATCATTTAACCTTCGCCCCGTATACTCCGCAAACACCTCTCCATCCTCCTTCCCCTCTCTTTCTCCCTGACAAGCGTCGTCCTCACAAAATCCCGAATCGCATCCCTCCCCACCTTCTCCCTCCACGACGTCCACCCAGCCAACTCGCCCACAACCACATCTTTATTCCACGCAATCTCCTTGCCCACCTGATCAATCTCCGCCGTCAACGCCGCAATTTTCTGTTCTTGCTCGCGAATCGAGCGCTGGCGCGATTCTTCAAGGCCCGGGAAATTGAACTTGCGTGGCAGTGAGGAAGAAGCGAGGGTGGAGTGTGATCGGGCAAGAGAGCGGGTGGCGGAGCGGAGGTTGGAGATTAATTTTGTGGGGCGAGTGAGGGAGTTGAGCATTGCGGCTGTGGTGTTATGCGATGAGCTGGTTTCGGCGAGGAATTGGGATAGGGCGGAAGAGTCTGGGGATGAAGAAGAGTAGCAGGCCGCGAAGCGGTTGAAGGCGTTGATGTGTGATTGCGGTAAGGCGTGTGTGGGTGGTTGTAGGGATGAGATCGCAGAGGCACAGAGGTTAACGGCATCGGCAAAGTCGGTGGATGAGTGTTGTAGATCGTGCCCGGATCGAACGAGGTGTCTAGTTTTCGTGTTCACTGACCGCACGGCATTGTGGGCATGTGTGACGATTTGCTCGACATCCCGAATGTCCTCCGCAGTGGCCGGCTGGTAATCATCGGCAATTGTCTCAGCTAGTACCGCTGCCTTGTGGCGTGAACGCTCCGCGACCATCTCGGTTTGCACTTCGGGGACAAGGAAAAACTCCCAGAGCATTTCGTGAGTTGCAAAAGTTGGATGAGCGAGAAGGGATTTAAGTAGCCGATCCAGACGTTCTTGCGCTTCATGGACGACAGCCCTGGACGGCTTCGAGGGGATCTGGAAAGGAGAGCGAAGGAGAGGGGCATCGGGTATGTAAGACGCGGGATGCTCGATCCGCAGGAACTTGACAAGGTTTTCAAAATCATCAAGGCTACGTCGACACGTAGTTATAGTGTATGTCAGAGCATGGCTGGGGTGTGAATCGGCAGCCGATGGGAGATTGGGAGCAGCGGATTTGATAATAAAACGAACACTCGCATCTTCCACGAAAAGGGACCGGACGACAGCGGTGATACGCCCGGAAGGATCAAGCGGAGAGGAAGGAGGATTAGAGAATAATATCAGATCGTCGATTCTATTCCGGACGTCGTCATCTTTGGCAAGCTCCACGGCAGTGAGGCCGCGTGCCTCTCTCACGTAGACATCTACTCGCCGGTCTGCAAAGAAAGTCCGCACAAGGTCGACGCGGCCGTACTTGCTTGCCATCATCAGAGGAGTAAACTTTTTGTCGTTCGTTGCATTAGGGTCACAGTCGCATTCGTTGAGAATCCGGTGGACTATTTGCGCATCGCTGACAACATGCAGCAGTGTGTTGCCTTTGGCATCAACGTGATCATCAAGCCGAAGCGGCCGGCCGTCTCCTTGTGCATCTCTCGCCACAGACAACGCTTCGTTGACCATGGAATTGTAATCTGGATGGTCATAGGACCTGCAGAGGGCGAAAAGAGGGGTCTGCCCAAGTTTATCCCTTTTGCTCCAAGGAAGGGCATTACCTAGACGAGACATCAGCGAAGGAATACTGAACAGGTAATGTGCCACTGTTCTCCCTCTTGCGTCCGCCTTGCCAAGATAGATGGCCATCTCATGATCATTGCAGTGGCGGAAGACAAAGTCGAGCAGGATGTCGACCAATTCAGTGTGAGCTAACTGCACTGCAGCACTCAATAGTGTCGTCCCATCGCTATTAACATCTTCCATGATAACTCCAGGAGGATAATATTCCTCGAGGCTTAGGAGGTATTTTAACGAGTTGGATTGGCCTGCTTCAACAGCCATCATAGGAATTGAGTCGCCTGCAGGATCTTGAGTCCTCGTCAAACTCTCAATGGACATGTCTCCCTCCATACCGCTCGCGATAGACTCGAAAGTGGTGGATCTTGAGATAAATGAAATGGTAGATGAACCTGACATGCTTCTTGTGTCCATAGAAACCCGTTTGCGAGGAGGTGTGTGGACTTGGGCCGGAGGCTCCTGTGCCCACGTTTGAAAGGGGAATACATGGGCCAGCGGCGGTGGGTCTGGAAGTTCATGCGTCTGCTTTCCTTCAGAAGAAAGAGTACCGTTCATGTAAGGGATGTGGTTGAACGATCGCGTATCTTTTGGGTCTGAATCCCCCAGTAGGGCTGAGTCGTTTTCCTCATCGTTGCTTGCTTCAACATCTGGGGAAAGCGTATGATCCGCGTCCGGTTCGAGAATAAGCTTCATTTCGGGCACCTTACCCAGTTTTGTGGCCGACCATAGTCGCTTGTTCCTTGCGCTGGCCTTCCGAAGAATAGCAGAGTCATTCCGCAGATAGGTCAATACGCCTTCGAATGTACTCAAGGCGTATCCAAACTCCCCATTCTCCACATCGTCGATGTAGATAAAATGTTGCATATACATAAGTCGAGCCTGGAGGTGGCGAACTTGGGATCTGACAATCACGACGACTAGTAGCGAAACCAGGACATCCGCGTTGATGGTCAACACGGAAGAGTGTTTTTCAGCCAATCCCGCTTCATGGCTTGGGTCGTTGGCAACCGTGACGGTCTTCATGGTGGACAGTAGTATCTGAAGCATGTCTTGCGGGCATTTCGCGTCCACCATTTTCCTGAATTCATCAACTCCCTTTCCAAGGCGATGAATGAGCTCCTCCTTTCCCCGTCGTCCACCCTCCACGGTAATTCCAACTTGAGAAACATCGATATTTTCCATTTGGCGAATGCGTGCATCTAGCTCCGCATCGTCGGCTCGGCGACACTTGCATATTCGTGGAAACAAAAGGGATTCATGGACTTGTTCCGTCACATAACGTTCAATGAGGCGTTCCACCATGGGACCGGTCAAATCAGTGGTAGCGCCAAGCAGGGACAGTTGCTGTTTGTCAACCAAGCGAAATAAATCTATCGCTGCGGTAACCGCTGTCTCCAAAGTCCGCCTCATTAAATCTTCATCGTCCTCAAAATAATCCGCCGAATTGAAAGGTAGGCCTTCCTGGATTGTTGACGGGAAACTTCTAACGGATGCCACTTCATTGGCAACAGATTCAGCCTCATCGGTCGGCGTCTGTGTTTCTGAGGGCGGCGGTGGAAGCGGCTTTCCAAGTTCCTTGCCAAACTCGCGGAAGAGGCGTTCTAGCCCTGGCTGCATCTGCCTTGCGATCATCGGGAAATTGGCCAGAAGTTCCCCGAATGACTTGAGCTCTCGTCTTGAAAAGTTTGAAACATGATTTTCGCGCTGCATGTTAGATCCTGCAGCCGGGGCATCCTTTACAGATATGCCTGGTACAATCGCCTGAACTAGCCCTCCCGGATCATATGAACCCAGGAGCGGCCTAGATATATAGTGTATGAGCCACGGCTGCGTATCTATGCTCGGGGAGTAGTAAAGTACATCCGACAATAATTGAGCCTGATTCAGGGTCTTGAATCCTACATCATTTCGTGTCAGTTTCCTCGTTATAGGTGCAAGACATCACTGCGTACCCTTGTTGCTATAGACATAAGATTCTTTAATGGCTACAGTGCGGCCATTGACGGTGGCTATTTGTCTGGCCTTCCCCCTGCTATCTCGTATACTCGGAACATCTTTGGCAGAGGAACCGCGAGGGGAGCTGGGGATTCGCAAGATATGGCTCGCTAAGAATTCTTCCGACAGGACGAGCTCGGAGTATGAGACATTCGACTCTCGATCGCGCGCATTGATAAGGGACTCGGTGATAGGAACCAGTAATATCTAGCATAAATCAGCGATGATTCCTTGTAAACGGATCGCAGTCTCGCGCGGTGGTATACGTGATCTTGTGTCGGAACACATTGCGCCGGAAAGACGCTACGGAAGAAGGCACGGAGAAAAGGGTTTAAGGGGTGCATCCAAACGGCATCGGATGGCCCAGCGGAAGCCCTCCACGGTTCATCAAGCCTTTATGCAAGTCAAACAGAGTGCGTATGGTGACCCAATTGTGAATTCGGAGACGTCTAGCTGTAAGGGCCTCGGAAGTGAGGGTCGCCGGAGTACTGCGGAACGAGGAGGGAGATATTTCAAGAGTCTAGTAGTTTAGATAGCCTATGTAGCTGTAAACGGAGCTTTTGCCAGTAGGAAGAAGCAAAATACAGACAGCAAGATTGAGGTTTCGTCCAGTTCAAAGCAAAGCACCAGGCAGTCCAATTCCCAAGGGCAACATTTCACGTGATAACTACCAGTCAGTTACGTCAAAGCTGCAGAACCACTATCAACTCCATCACAAGGAGAAGCTTGAGGGTATTACAAGTTATTGATGACTCTCTTAGGCTTCCAGAGCTTGCCGTATGTTATGGAGTTCCAGCAATCACCAGAGTTCAAGAGCACGATAGGGAATAGATTCGCCCGAGTAATATACATTGTATCGGAAAAGAGAAATGCCAAAGATACAGTCGCCTGGAACGAAGATGAGGAGATATCCACGCTCTGAGCTACCCCTAGCCCAATCTCCGTGTCCTTTTGCTTCGCGCTCCACCGAATTTTAATCTTGTCGCGTCAGTCACCCGCACCACCTTCTCCCGGATCTTTCTGCCGTGTGTGCCCAGTAAAACTTTTGTGAATGCCTCTCTTCCGGGACCAAAACCTCGTAGAATGACTTCCAAGGATTTAATTTCCATTAAGAACCCCTTTTCGTGTATCTTTGACAATGCGTTCGTTGAGAGCTGATGGGCTGCATCGAAACCATGGCGTTTGGCCTTGCGGAAACCGAGCTGGCCGCAACTTATTGAAAGCATAGGCTCACGATTGGGGCGCGTAAGAGTAACATGTGTATTGTGTTTCGTCGCATAGACATGAAGGTGGTAGGAGGGAGGTTCGGAGTACCCTTGAAGGACGGTGTGCGATATCCGCCCGAGAATCTCACTTGTTTGGCTAGCCAGCGGTTTCGTCTCGTTTGACAATCGTCCCAAGCCGGAAGACGGTATTTGCGAGCCTTGCTCTTTCGCGGGGCTTGTCAGACGTTCCTCCGGTGTCGAACCAGGCGTATTATCAGCTGCAATTGCGCATGACGAGGTAAACGGTCGGAAAGCAAGAGCGCTACGGAGTTGCTGGCACGGGAGCTGCCTCGAGACACCAAAAAAAGTCTTCAGAGCGGTCTTATTCATTGTGTCTGGCAGACCGTTTCGAAGGATCACGGAAAGGGAACTGGATATAGCGATTGGCCTGCCCGAGCTGGTATGCGTGATGTTCGAGAGTGAAGAGGAGAAAGGCGCTAGGATATGGTCGGGTCAACCATTCCAAGAGGGGGTAAAACAGCGCAATAGGATTGTGAGCGGAGGCGTCCTCAGCATTGACAGCCCGGACAGCAGAGATAAGACGGACAGGGCTGGTGATGAAGCCGATGCTCGCGCTCTCTCTCCGGTCCGGTGGTTGGAAAAAAAAGTTCCGCTCACGAGATTTCGGAGGTCTTGGCGTTCGGGCAAAAGTAAAAGTGTTGCCCTTCGAACATTTTCCGTCTCGTTCCTGACCTCAACCCCCACAACCCCGGCTGCTCGAGCCGCAATATCATATTTATCTTTACCGCTGCTGTTCTAGTGATCGATCTGGTGGTTTTTCGTGACTCTACTGCTCAAATTTACCAGCCATCGTCCTCGTCGCAGCCGCATATCACGACCATCTTCCAGCTTCAACCCGCCAAGCCTGTGCAGAACATGATTACCGCAGGCAGGTTATCACCGCAAGGTGCTGTGCGGATTGCTGTCCTTCGTTCCCAGCTTGCTTCTTCAAGCGCCGTCACCGTTCGATCAGCTGGATACCGACGAGCTTTCACCGAATCGTCATCAAATACCTCGCGCCGGGACCTCTCTATTCCCCATGGCCCGGCTTTCCCTTTAGCAACACTCAATTCATTTCCCCGGACTTCTTCCTTCCAGATCGGTTTATTACGACTATCTTCCCCCGCTATAAGATCCTTTCAGTCTAGCAGCGCATCCTGGCAACAACAACAGCAGAAGGGTGAGGAGGGCGAGGCCAAGAAAGCCTCTCACGAGACTGAGAATGGAGACTCGAAAAAACAAGAGCAAAATGAAGGGAAGGATGAGAAAGGCAGCGATAAGCAGAAGGATGCGCCCCCGCCCCCGCCTCACGGTGATAAAACCCCATGGCAGGTCTTCACCGAGACGTTAAGATCCGAATTTAAGGCTTCCAAGGAATGGGATGAGTCAACCAAGGCTCTGGCATCCTCCGCGAATCAATTCACGGAGAGTGAGTCCGTCAGAAAGGCTCGCGCCGCATACCAGGCTGCGTCCGATGCGGCATCCACAAAAACGTCTTCCGCCTTCAAAACCACCGGCAAAGCCCTGGGTAAGGGAGCAGCGTGGACATGGGACACCACTTTGGTCAAGGGGATAAGAGCGGGGGCTACAGTCACAGGAAAAGGCCTCGACAAAGCTACTAAGCCAATTCGGTCTACCAAAGCCTACAAGGAAATGAAAGAGGTGATCGACGACGGCAGCAGTTCTCGATATGGTGGTTGGTTGGAAAAGGAGGAACGACGAAAAGCACGGGAGCTGCGGGAATTGAACGCAGCAAAATCGGGCAAGTTTCAACGAGTGGAGGCGATGGAAGAAGATCCCAAGTAAGTATACCACTTTACCGATTCCTTGGCCTTCAATGCGGTTTTCTAACGCATAGTTCAGTGCCGGAACCAATGTCACTCTGCACAAGGACGCCGCCTGGAAAGAGTCCTGGCGAGAATTTAAAGAGACTAGCCGTATCATGCAGCGCTATTCGGAGCTCAAAAACACGTACAACGAATCCGAGAATCCTTTAATTAGCACCGCACGCAGTATCTCCGATCGCGTGGCTGGGTTCTTTGCCGAAAACGAAACCGCAATGGTGATTAAGAAGTTCCGCTCAATGGATCCCAACTTTCAAATGGAGCCGTTCCTACGCGAGATGAGAGAATATATATTGCCAGAGGTCCTGGATGCCTACGTGAAAGGAGACGTCGAGACCCTTAAACTCTGGCTCTCAGATGCGCAATTCCATGTCTACGCCGCTCTCGCTAAGCAATACACTACTGCCGGGCTCAAGTCGGACGGGAGGATCCTTGATATCCGGCACGTCGATATTTCCCATGCTCGCATGCTTGAACCAGGCGAGATTCCCGTTTTCATCGTTACCTGCCGGACCCAAGAGGTGCACGTCTACCGGAACGCCAAAACCAACGAACTCGCTGCTGGTATGGAGGACAAAGTTCAGTTGGTGACCTACGCCATCGGCGTTACCAGGATTCCGGAGGACGTGAACAACCCCGAAACCAGGGGCTGGCGCCTTATTGAGCTTCAGAAATCGGGTCGCGACTATATATAAGCACCAGCACACATCTCGTCGCTATGAAAACGACCTCCCTTTCCACGCATTCCAACCGCCATCACTACATCATAGCTGGATCCTTACCTGATTTTACTTCGTTTAACCCGAACTTGCATACCTGCATAGCAGTCCTTTGGAGCAAATTAAACCCTCGAGCAATTTTTCATCGCTTTGTACACTATCTGGAGTCATATAGATCGCGAATGTGGCGGGACAATTTATTCCGGCGCATGCTTTCTTCGGTTGAGCTATTATTTACGCCTTTAATGTCTTTGGTTTTCTTTTTATTTCCTGTTCCTGTGCTCCTATCCACTCTTCTCATGTACTTGTAGATACGATTCGTCTCTTTCGTCTTCACTGGTTAACTGGCGATACCTAGTACCCCGTCGAAGTAATAAGAGACTTCTTGGGATCAAGTATCCAATCTAGGCCATCTCAAATGCAAGAGATAAAACGAACTCCAGTTGTAGCATTAACTAGCCCAGCGTAATTTTAGAGACTCAAGTGCAATCAAAATTCATGTATATCGCCCACATTACTGTTATCCAGCGCAAGCATGTTAGAAAATTCGCTTATCAAAAAATCACGACGGAGGTGCTCCTCTTCCTCCACCACCCATGAAATTCTTCGCCCTAACAGAGAAAAGTGTTAGCGGGTATCATTTAGAGCAACCAGAGATAATACAAAACAAGCAGACAAAAAAGACGTGCTGAACTTACATATTCGCGATATCGGGGTCGTTCATCAAGCTTGCCATATCAGGCATGCCTCCACCTTGACCGCCGCCACCGAAGCTCTCAGCCATTTGCCTTAACCGCGGGTTGCTCATGAGGTTGTTCAACATATCTGGGTTGCTCATGAGATTCTGGGCCATATTGGCAAACATAGGGTTGCTCATTAGCGAGCCAAGGTCGGGCATTCCACCTCCTCCGCGGCCGCCGCCACCGCCAAACATGCCAGCCAGCGAAGCAAGGTCGGGCATGCCGCCAGCTCCAGCTCCCCGAGAGGCACCGGCGGCATCGTCAACGTCCTCTGCAGGCGGCTCATTGTCCTTCTTCTCCATCTCCTCGATTCGCTTCTTTGCAGTCTCCAAACCTCTGCGCATGGCCTCGCTTCCACCGTTACCCTCCGCATCCACGCCCTTCTGATAGGCCTCCGCAGCACCTTTAGCATCTCCGAGAGCAAATTTAGCCAGACCAAGTCTACTCCAGGCCTTGACATATTTAGGATCCGCCGCCACTGCGATTTCAGCGTCCTCAACCGCTTTGGCGTGGTTTCCGGCAGCAGAGTGGGCAGCGGCCCGGTTGGAGAGGTAGATCGGATTCGCAGGCGCAATTTCAAGCGCTTTTGTGTAGGAAGATACAGCAGCTGCATAATCCTTACGAGCCATCGCAGCGTTGCCCTCTGACTTGAGTTTGTCAGATTCAGGTGTTGGGGCGCCGGGTGCAGGCTTCTCCTCCGTCTTTGGTCGCGTTGTGGTAGATGGCTTCGCTTCAGCAGTGCCAGAAGTCTTGCCCTTTAGCTTCTCATATACTGTGTAAATGCTTGCTAGAGATTGTCCACCGAGGGCGTCCTGCATGGCAGCTTTATCTGAGGGGTCGACCTGGAAGGTATCTGCGATACAAGACTGCGCAATCTCCATGGATTCAGCATCGGCGGCGGAAAGGGTCCCATCTTTAACACTCGAGCTTAAGAAATCTATAATGGCGAGAGCCAATCTCTTCTTGGATTCTGTGATAGCCTGCATCGTTGTTAGCATTTAGTCTCCAGCAATCCGCAAACGCGGGGTCATATGGGGAATAGCTGCGCGATGGGGATGAGAAACATATTTACCATGTTGACGGGAGCAGCCAGCTTATTCAAGCAGCACTGCGACGGAGATTCAGTTTTATGGCAAAAAAAGGAAACAAAACGTGACTGTCTCAAATCCAAGTGCTGTCAAGAAGAGGATGAAGCTGTTCACAAGCTACATAGGCAGTTCTGCAATCGATCACATGACGTTGTCGTGACGCTCTAGTTACATCTCCTGGCCCAGTTACGACGTCGCAGTCCATTCTTTACCGACGACTTTGGGCTTGACGATTTACAAAAAAGATATGGCAATTGACTGGCAAGGCTATCTTGCTGTCGATCTCTATGAAGAATGACCTTGCCTCTTAAAGATGATTCCATTCGATGCGCCTGTTCAGCTTGTTAATAATCACGTCCAGCAATGTACTGGCCAAATGGTGTTCCCAGAGCCCATGCAGTCAATGGCCCTGGCATTCGGTTGCCGGAAGTGGACGACAATGTGAGGGATGATGGGGAGCGGGCTACGGAAGAAGACGATGAGGGCCGTGAGCACCTTGTCAACGATGGAGAGGAACGGGCACGGAAGACTGAAGAGGTCAAATGGGCGGAGGAACCCATTACTGGCCTTTGCGTCTCCAAGAGCGGACATCTCTTTGCGTCGATGACGGAGTCCTCTCTTACGATCTGGCAGACAAAGGTACGTTCTCTCCTAAATGGTGGTTTCTCAATATTGACTGAACCCCAGCCCACAGCTGTTATCGCCGCAGTCAAGCGTTCCCGACGTTCCTTAAATAGCTATGGGCCGAACGTGGCCCTTCTGCTACGGCCCGATGCCGCAATTGTCGTTGTACAAACTCTACAAGGATACTTAATTACATATTCTATTGCAATCGCCCCCAATTCGTACGTTTACCAACAGCGTTTTCCTCACACCCAACCGCGGCGACACGACCCCTCCGGCCATTTTGCGCATGACTTGCAAGGTATTAGGGAGGGGAGTATAAGATTTAGGGTGGCCATCAAAGTGGACGCAGGGATAAGCAAGGCTCTGGCCCTGGATAACGAGCTTATGGTGGCCACTGTAAAACCAGCAGCTATTCAATTGATCCGATGGACCCCTGACAAGAGTGGAAATCAGACTACCACGGAACTGCTAAGTCGGCTCCCATGGATTTCGAAGAGAAGCAATATTGTGGATATTGTGCACGATCGAGCGATGAATCTTCTTCTGTGGACATGTGATGACGGGCAGTGTTATGCTGTCCAACGTACAGCAGAAGTACCAACAAGCTCCGACCCGGCAAAATCGATATTCAACGGGCATAGGTTTCATGTCCCGGAGAATAGTGGCCAGAAAGCCATCCAAGTTGCTGTGAATGCACGGTTTTCGCTGCTTGCTGTAAGCTGCGCAAATGGGGAAATCTACGTATATTCTGTCAGGGACTATACTGGGAATATCCATCTCTCCCGAAAGTTGACACTGCCCGCATCGGCCAGTACTATGGGCCGAATATCATTCATGAATTACTCGCCAGATGGTTATTGCCTTTTTGCAGGGTATGAACACGGGTGGACTACATGGAGCGTGTTCGGGAAGCCTGGGGCAACTAGCTTCCATTCCAACCGCTCCTTAAGCTTGACAAACGGTGAAGAATGGTTGGCTGGAGTTTCTATGGGTGCCTGGATTGGTGGTGGATCTGATATTATACTTACGGCTCGGAAAGACAGACGCCTCTGGATCCTTGAAATCGCAAGGAGCGCCTTGACAGGCTGCTTCAGTTCTGCAAATCTTGCCAGGGCTCTTCTTCAAACTGGAACCGAGATTATTTTATACCGTGGACATGATCTACCAGATCTAACAACAATATCAGGCAAGGATTCATTATGGCATCATGCGCAATATCCGTCTCGTTACCTCCATTCGCAGTGGCCTATCCGAACATGCTGCGCGTCTCAAGATGGTAGATATGTTGCAATAGCCGGAAGACGAGGACTTGCTCACTACAGTGTTCAAAGTAATCGGTGGAAGACTTTCGATGATCCTAAGCAAGAAGATTCATTCGCGATACAAGGTGGCATGTGCTGGTATGGCCACATCCTAATTGCTGCTGTCGAATGCAACTCTGCGTATCAGGTATTATCCCGGCTCTCCTTATTATGCCACAGCTAACGGGGGTAGCTTCGAATGTATTCTCGCGAGCTGCCGCTGAGCAGTTCTTCTATTCTATATACCGAAACTCTTCCTGCTCCAGCCGTCTTCATTGGCCCGTCTGGGGAAGACTCTCTGCTCGTGTATACATACGACAACGTCCTATATCACTACGTTATAAATACAGTTGGAACAAGAATAAGTCTTGTGCAAGTCGGCCAGATCGCCTTTCATGGAATTGTTCGCGCGCCTACTCGTGTTCGTGCCATTAGCTGGGTTTTACCCGAAGATCAACTCCGTGAGTAGTAGTACACTGCGCATAATGCCCTTTTAACTGACATGTTAAATCCAGGAAACGGTGACCCGTCTCAGGACGTGGCTGTTGCTTCAGTACTATTCCTTGTCGATGGGAAACTAGTTCTCCTCCAACCGTCCATCTCCGGAACTGGAGATCTGAAATACGATATGCGCATTGTGGCGCACGATGTTGAATATTATACCCTAATGCGTGATCAATCGTCTTTTAATTTCGCACCTCCGAGCGACGAATCCTTACCTCCAAGCCCGTCAGCAATGCTCGCAATGAGTAATACACAATCTGATATATCCTTGAGAGATTCCTTATGGGTATTCGGTGGCAAAGATCTGCTTGTTTGGACCGATATGCAAGATGTGCTCCGGTCTAAAACACCTGCCGGTGAAGTACTGGAGCCCTTACCAATCCCGATTGATTTTTATCCGCTGTCGATCCTCCTTAATAAAGGGATAATCTTGGGGATAGAGCCGGAAATGACTCAACGACGAGATGTTACTTTCACACTGCTTCGATTTGCTATCCGGGTATGTTTCTCTGGCAAGCTAGTTTGCAACCCTAGACTAACAACGTTCTAGAGCCAATTGTTCCTCCCATATGTTTTACAACACAATCTGGCCCACCTCGATACTCCTTCGGCCTTCTCTATCTGCCACCACTTTTCCCACCTATCTTACTTTCCCCATGCGCTAGAAATTCTTCTGCATCACGTCTTAGACGAGGCTGTCGATTACCAGCCCAGTAAAGGCAATGGGACCGATCCTCAAAAACAGTTGCTTCCTGCTGTTCTGTCATTCCTTCAGGCAGCTAATCCAGCAGAAGTATACCTGGATATTCTCGTTCAGTGCATCAGAAAAACTGAATTGCGGTCGTGGCGTACACTATTCGCGTATCTACCACCTCCAAATGACCTATTTGAACAGGCATTGAAATTCAACTGCCTCAAAACAGCGGGCGGCTACCTTCTCGTCCTGCAAGCTTTCGATGACACCGATGACGAAAACAACGATGACAAGATCGAAGACTCTGCGGTCCGGCTACTTCGCCTGGCATCGCAAAAGGGGGATTGGGAGCTGTGCGGCGAACTTGCAAGGTTCCTCATGGCCCTTGATGGGTCAGGAGAAATGCTCAAAAGAGCTGTTGTCAAAGTTGGCCTGCGGCGGGATGGTAATTCTGCTACTAGCTACAATGGCTATAGAGGGGAAGGCCAAAGTCCCCAGGGGCTTAACATCAACCTACCTATTCGCGAACCGTCCGCGCTATCGCCTGCCGATAGTGAAAATCAGGCGACTGGTGGATAGATCTGATAGGGCATCAGTCAAGCCAGCCCTTACCAGATACGATGTAATCGATCTTAACAACCTACAACCCCCCAGTTTCGCCATCATATCTTTGAGCAACCTGCATGTGAAGACGGGCGTGTTCCTGCTTTATATCCTGTTCCGATATTATCAACATACATATAAAACACCTAGAGTTGGTGTCGAGCATTTTCAACCTTTGTCCATCAAAATTTGTCCCAGAACCACTCCATTGTACTTTATGCTCTACCTTACGGGACCTGATAGACTAGGATACGAACAAGCAAATCACTCCGCCAAAGAGGACATGTACAAAATTCGTCTCAAGTAGCAGTTTCTCATCAAAAAGAAAAAAGGTTATAATACGTGAAGACCAAATAGCCACAAAAATGCAAAACGCCCCAAACCCATAGTTACGCCCTAATCAATGCTCATCCAGCAGCCCAAATGAAATTCGAAATCAATCAAAAGCCAACTTCCACATTCCATCCCCCAGATAATGCCCATCATCCATAACAACACCCTTCCCCTTCTTTCTCATCTCCTCAGTCCCCATCTTCAAGGTTCCAACCATACATATCTCCTTCTTGCCCTCCGCCGTGATCGCCACAATCTGCCCCGCCTCTAAATGCTTCTCGTCAGGATTATTCTCCGGATCGGGAAGCCTGCCGCCCGCAGACGTGAGGCCGGGCGCCATTAGCGTTGCGCCGGAGAGGACGAAGCGGATTGCGCCTCTGTCGATGCCGATGGTGGGTAGGGCGGTCGGGAAGGCGTGGAGGACACGGAGATGCGGGATCAAGGGGTCGTCGAATGATTGGAAGAAGATAGGCTTGGAGTCGCTGAGGTAAAGAACTGCGCGATCGGGGCTATTGCGTTTGTTAGACTCGGGCCAGTTGACATGACGGCTTTAAAGTCGGGGGAAGGGGGGAAGGTGAAATCTGATCCAGACGTACAGTTTCATGGCTTCCAAGGCTGCTTTCTTGGGCATAATCTCTTCAATATATGGCTCAAAGCCCGGATAAGTCTCGAGGAACTTGGTTCTTAAATTTCGCTGCACGGACGATTTGACCTTTGATCGGGCCCCGGGTGATAAACTATATACAGTCAAGGTAAGCAGATGACATTGTAGATTGCAAGAAAACAAATCAATGGGGAGACGCAGATTGATGGCAGGGGATCAAAAGACCAACAGAAAGCCAGGCCGCTGGAATTGGCTCCAAGACTTGAAGACTCAACCTCCACATGTACAGCGCGGGGTAAATTCTCGAAGCTGGCAGGGCCCGCAGTACTTACTCTTTCTTGAACATCTTTGCTTCGCTGAAAGAGAGACGAGTAACAAGCCAATAATATAAGAAAATAGGCTGTGAACAGTATAGTAAAGGGTAACAGGAGCGGAGCAGTTGATCTATCAGTCACGCAGTGCCCGGAGGACGCGGGGCCTGATATCCATCCAGATTAGGGCTTCACGCTCACATGATATCAGCAACGAGCGGGAAGTCAACAAGCAGCTGAAGGAAACTCTCTTGTCTTTCGATTTTAAAGCAATTTAACAATTAAGATCAGGTTCATGAAGAAAAGACCATTCATAAGTCATCATATTAAAATTCTATGTTCATGTTTATGGCTCGAAAACCATTGACCATTCGTCTCCAAGCATAACGAAGCCGGAATCGTGCAGTTGCGTAAAGGAGATCATTCAAATCAACCCTTTGCAGCTCCAGCCTTGATAAGTACGATGTCACCATCTTCGACAACATAGTCCTTGCCCTTGGTAAGGACCTTACCCGCCGCCTTGACGGCAGCTTCGTCTCCGTATTCCCTCAAGACGTCGTAGTTGAATGCTACGCACTGGATGAATGTCTTCTCGAAATCTGCAAAATGGTTAGAAACGGCATTTTTTAGGATTTCCAAGGTTTATGATCACTTACCAGTATGGATAACACCAGCGGCTTGGGGTGCCTTGGTTCCCTTCCGGATTGTCCACTGTCTGACTTCATCAGGGCCAGTGGTGAAGAAGCTGCCGAGATTAAGGCTTTGACGCATAGTTGTGATGATCTTTGGTAAAGCGGATTTGGTTCCAAGTGCCTTGCACTCCTCCTGAGCAGCCTCTTCAGTCTCGAATCGCGTCAATCGCTCTTCGAAAGAGACGGAGACCGGAATAATAGGATCGCCAGGAGAGTTCTCCTTAATCCACTCGGCTACCTTGGGCAGATACTTGTTCTTTTGTCGGATATAATCTCGTTCACTTAGATTGACGAGATAGACGACGGGTTTGGCGGTCAACAGGAACAGAGGGTTAATGACCTCAACCTAATACCAGAATTCTAGTTAGTCAATTGTATCGAAACAGGATCGATTTCAATAAAGTGAATATGGTAAAGCGGAATATCAGGGTTGGACTTCATCTCAATATACCCTCAACGTGAGTTTATATGGGAGGGTATTCGACGAGCTGGGATTATTCGAGCTTATAGCTCTTGTTCATCATAGTAGGAACCGCATTGGAAAAAAAGAGAAAAATATCTGTCACGTACCTCTTTCGGTGACCAATCACCCTTTCGGATATCATTACCATCCTTGAGGAATTGCAGGACCTTGGCAACGATAGCCTCTTCTTCCTTTAATTTCTTCATCTCCAACGACTGTCCACCGCGCTTTGTCTGCTTGGCCAAGTTCTCGAGATCCTTCTCCACGAACTCGATATCCTTGATGCGCAGTTCCTCGCTGATAATGTCCAGATCACGAACAGGATTTACATCTCCCTCAACGTGAATAATCTCTGCATCATCAAAGCATCGCACAACCTGGAAGATAGCATCGACGGCACGGATATGTGACAAGAAAGCATTTCCAAGACCAGCACCAGTCGAGGCGCCACGGGTAAGACCAGCAATGTCAAACACAGTCAAGTTTGCAGGAACTCGGGACTTGGGCTTGTAATGTTCGCATAACCACTCATAACGAGCGTCTGGAACAACCACAAGAGCCTTCTCCGGGTCAATTGTGGCATATGGAAAGTTCGCAGGGTTACCTAGCGAGCATTTTGTGATAGCCTGGAAGAGAGTAGACTTTCCCACATTGGCGAGACCAACCTGTGAAAGAATAACCTGTTAGCAAACAAACCGAACATGAAAGCGTGTAACGAAACGGAAATATCAAAAAAAAAAAGATGACGGACAGAGACTAAGAATCATTCGCGATTTCACACGGAGTTCGCACGTACGATGCCGCTTTTCAAGTTATTTCCCGGACGACCCAACAGGATCTTCTCTTCCTTGACCTGCTTCTTCGGCGCCATCTTCTTCTTGCTCTTTTTACTGGCGTAGGTACGGTAGGTCGTACAATGAGTGGAGAGTGTGACGCGTGCAGCTATGCAAGTCGCGAACGTAAAAGCGAAAGCAGGACCAGCTGCTACTTTGGTAAATTGGAGGGAGAGAGAAGGGAAAGATATCCTAGATATCGTGAAGGTAGAAATGGTGAAGTCGACCCAGACGAAGGGTCTAAGAAGGAAGAGGTGACGGAGAAACGAAAGTCTGCCAGTACAAAAAGCAAGACTTAGGATCCGGATCGGTGGAAGGTGAGATTGATGGTGTGTGAGAGGCGGAGAGGAGAAAAAGTTGAGGTTGTTGTGAGAGAAAAGTTCAGAAGAGAAAAAAGAAAGACGGAAAATTTTTAAGGTGGAGGCGGGGAAAATAAGGTGCCACGTGACCATTCCGCTTCCCCTTGAACCTCGCCTCAACATCAGGAGAGAGTGACAGTGACAGTGATATGGGTGGGACTCGTGTGCCACTGTTTTAAGAGTACACTCCATACAGTTTTTACTGATAAACCCCAGGATATCCTTTATTACACAGATAGAAATAAAAGTATAAACGCCCAGATACCCTTGCCTCCCCCCCTTCCATTCCGAAATAACTTATCACATTGAAAACACACAAGACAGTTACCGACAAACACCAGGCCGCACCATTCTGAAATGAAAATAAGACTTCTGCTCGGTTTTAGGTAACCATGGCATCAGTTTGGTCTTCATCGTCGCCGAGGACTCCGAGTAATCGGGCATAGGGAACCGTAATCCGTTGGAGATCTCTTTGCTTGCCTGTGACGTGACGATCAGCATCTGTACCTTCACGACGCAGGGCAATACACGGGAAATCAGCTTACCTAGAGCAATGACTACCTCCTTCAACAATTCACGCCTCGGCCAGCCGCATATGGTGTCTGAGTCCCCCTGCCAGGGTCCTTGTTCCACAGCGGAAGCTTTCCCCTGGTCGACATCCTGTGGATTATCCTCAAATAGGCCCCCAAGTAGTGCTTCCAGTAGCTCTTCAGCTTTCAATTTCAATCCCTCCGCTGCCAGACGTTTGGCGTACATCGAGAGGTACAATCTGAACTCGTCCTTTGCTCCCAAGGAGAGCGCAGCCGCAACCCGATTCTCCAAATGGGCAATCGATGCACTGGCCTCGAAGCTCTCAAAACCCTCCCTGGAAAGCAACACTTTTACAAGACGCTGTAAGAAGTATCCGCGACCACGGGTGAGAATCTCATGCGTAGTGTTCCTTTCCAGGAATGGGATTATACCAGCAGACGTAGGAACCATCGAGCTAGCATTAGCCTGATTATTCGACAGCTGCAAATCTCCAACCGATGCCTCCGTTGAGTTCCAGTATTGACTAGCAACACCCCACCAGGGTTCTGATAACCTTTGCCAGGAGTACAGCATAGGGGAGTAGCTATATCCATCTCCGTTTGACAAGGCGACAATAACACGGCCCTCGGAGCTTATTCGGGCACTGGTTATCGCAGGAGCAGCCGATGGATGGCTGACCATGGTATGAAGTGCTGCGTCAAGAATGGGTGCAACTGATATCGGGGGGTGAGGTGATGCGAGGGTCGTAATATTCCATACATAGCACATTCCCACAGCCGTAATGCATAAAAGCCAGGAATCCTTGCATTCAAGGATCACGGGCTGGGCTTCGAGGACAAGAGCATTCAAAAGACGGCGTCCGGCCGGTGTCCAGATATAAATCGAGGCATCTTCAGAAGCGGCGGCCCAGAATTTCTTATTACCTGTCACGAGGAGGACAGATTTTGGAAGGAAATCCTGCCATAGTGGTTGATCCCCTCGAGAGAGGCCAATTCGCGCCGGCTCCCGGTCAGCACTCCTACCCGTTAAACTAGCCGCAGAGGGGTTTCTCGCTTCGAAAACAATATCTGCTTTTGACTTCGACGTGCTCGAACTGGAGGACACATCTGTCGGATTGCCTCCATGGTCTATTCCTTGAGTGATATGACTTCTCACTTTGGGAACTGCCAATCGCAACTGGCTCACGGCCATGCAAGGGTTGATCACCGCGGGGCGAATAAACTCGGGAGTCTGCTGCGGGCCATCTGGAGTTGGGACCGCCGGGAGGAGTCCGTCAGGCCCATTGGTAAGAATGGGTGTAGCGCCATTCTGACTGGCTGCAGCGACTTTTTTCTCAACAGAGCCTTCCTCTCCATCCTCAATTTGCGCATACTTGCGCTTATTGCCGAATAATAGCGTCACTAAACCACCCCTTGGAAGTCCATCAAACGGCTTAGATAGATCAAGAATGGATTCCGGGCCTTCGGCCTTCCCAGCTTGAGAATTTGTGGAGGCAGCGACCAGCCTCGACTGCGGAAGCGATGACACCGTCCCTCCAGCACCAGACACCAGCAGTGGTGCGATACGCTTTTTCCCTTCCTTGGTATAGGTGGGCCGTTGCTTGAGCCGTTCCAATCGGGCAGTGTACGGATCAGGCTTGTCTTGCTCCCCCGACGTACCGTTAGGAGCTCCGTTTGGCTGAGTCTTTTGCGGTCCAGTGGGAGTCGGAGCGCCGGCAGGAGTCGATCCGTTCGGGGCCACGCCTACCCCTGCTCCATTGGCGCCCTGATCAGTTGATGCATGGTCGTCTCCCATAAGTGCACCCATACGGCCCTCCACGCCTTTGATCTCCCCAGCCTTGCTCTTCTCCTCGAGTAATAACCCATCAGTAGATTCTAACATGCCCGCTCCTCTCCTGTTCGTTCCAAACTTTGAAAGGGATTTTTCATTCTCTTCGGTGGGCATGGGATACCCGAGCTCCCTGTCCTCAAAAGCCACAGCCAGAATAGTCCCGTCAAGTGCCGTTGCAAATAAAACTTTTCCATCCGGGCTCCATGCAAGGTCCGAGATTGCTTTTGCTGATAAGTCCTGCGTAATTACAATCGGACGCGGGTTGCTTGTAATCCAGACACTCAGAGATTTGTCACCTCCAGCGCACGCAATCACCGTAACAAGGGTTTGAGCATGTCCTTGGTTTTCTGGGAGGTTTTTCTTAATCGGCTGTGTTGAATATAACCTCGGTGAGAAGGCACAGACTTCTACCGGTGCTTCATGGCCAATAAGATTAATATCACTCTCCCAAGATCCCCGATTAACGATTGCCACGGCGCTCACAGGCCCATTGACAGCGTTCGCAGCAGCTATATGGTTACCATCCGGGGACCAAGAGCAGCGCCTGAAGTAGGTTGTCAAGGGTGAATTGACGAAAGGGGCCGTGACAGTCTTCTCCAGGGCGAAATTTTGAGCCGAATCATGGGCCGTCGAGTTTGGCGTCGGGGAAACGAAGCGGAAGATCCTGACGGTACGATCATCGCTTGCCGTTGCAAAGTACTTATTGGCCGGATCGAAAGTTATTCCCTTGACATGACTCTGGTGGTTTACAAGAGTCTTTAACTTTTCAAATGTGTACCCTGACCAAATGACGACCTTCGAGTCCAGACCAACCGATACAAGTATAGACGAATCATAAGACCATCCGAGATCCTGTACATCGTTATCATGGCCAATTAACCTGCGTATGGTACGCCAGTTCTCTACAGGCGCCGGCTCATCGGATCCTAATCGCAGACACTAATGTCAGCTGTATTCACCTAACCTCCGCGTAGACAAGACCAGAAAGATATAACCATACCAAACGTAGCGGAATGTGAAGGAGGATTCGACTCTTGTGTATACACGCAAACTATCTTATCGTCCGCACCGGAAGCCAAATATTTCCCATTTGGAGAAAATCGAACGGTGTGGATCGTGCCGGAGTGGTTGCTCAACGACGCCAATTGCCTCGGTTTGTCCGCGTATGCTGGATCGGCGGCATTGTAGATTGCTTCAGTAGACCATATCCTAACGTATCCATCTAGTAGTATTCCATTAGCTATGCTCCAAGCCAAAATAAACGGCGCCGTAAGATAGTCGTAGTCGAAACGAGCTACAAGCGAGCAAAGGCCCAAAGCACCAAGCTTGCGCGCGCGCAAAAAGGCGTGCAACGTAACTCACCTCCAGCAGCAGTAACGAGTCTCTTCCCATCCGGAGAGATATCACAGCTATAGACTTCGAAATCCTTCCTTTCGCCTACGCAAAGAGGTTTCGCAATTAGCCCTCGACCAAGCAAGCTAGGATTCGGGGGACGAAGCATTTACCTCCGTGCGTCAACCACACGGGTTTTATAATATGCATCTCACAAGACCCGCTCTCTCCACCGTCCCCCTTCAACAATTATATTATGGGTTGCTCGTGTTTTTTGTTGGTCAAGGTTCGTTCGCGTGCGAGGTAGGGTTCTAGTAGGAGGGCGCGGCGGAGGAAGTGGGAGGAGGATCAAGCATCGCCAGACAGTGAAGGTTTCTGTTTCTTTCAAACTGAAAAAAGGAGGGCAAGGGAAGTCAAAGAATTCCACTCGAGCTAAGTAAGGCCTTGTCGATCTAATCTCCGTCACTTGCTGAGGTTGAGGTTTGGCGATGACGGTTCGTGCAGAAGAACGCGGTGCTGGGTTCGTTTCTCCCTGCGCCTATCAGCCAAGGACAAGTGCCTGTTGGTGAGGTCAGGAGCTGTTGCGTCTCTCCGGCTAAGCCTAGGTTGTCTGGAGCAGACATATAGCTACGGCCCGCCCCCGAAACTACACTGACAGCTCCTCCAGCCTGATATTTACGTACAGACAAGTTGGGCCTTTGTAAGTTTCAATTATCTTATTCATACACATCCAGCTTCAAGTATGACAAGAGAGTTGAGCCTATTGTACACTTTTTCCCCTCCAAGCAAAATATGCTATCCTATATCAACCCGCTTGCAGACAAGCCTTCTCCACGAACCAGCCTTGATTTTAACATATTCACAAGACCAAACTCCTCCGACAAATGCTGAGTGGGGGTTACTGGACATCGCAGGCCAAAAAAAAGGTAAAAAAGGAAGCGCTCAATATAGATCATCAACACAGAGTGGAATGCACCACCAAGAAGCAGTCAACAACGTCCGTGTCTGTTGATCATTGTTTTCTCCGGTGGCTCGCTTGCTCGAATCCTTCGAGGACGCTGTCTGCAATTCCAGAGTCGCCTTGATTCTCGCCGGCCTCGCGGGGTTGGTGTTCTCCGGCGGATTGCTCCTCAGACTTCCTTCGGGCAGGCTTCTCAGTCTGCTGTGGCGCGATAGCCTTGGCCGCAATGGTTTTAGCCTGCCCTTCACTAATCTTCCCATAGACCGACAAAGCGCTCGCGATCATCCCGCCCATATCTCCAACATTCCCCGGCACGACGACAGCAGTGCCCTCACGCGCAAGCTGTGAAAATGCCTCAACGTACTTTTCTGCAACGTTCAAGCTAACTGCCTGTGTTGCACTTTCCCGTCCATCTTGAATAGCTCGGGCAACAGCTTCGATTCCACGGGCCGTGGCATTTGCCCTGAGCTGGATGGCCTCCGCCTCACCAGCCGCGAGGTTGATTTGCTCGTTCTTCATAGCTTCGGAGGCAAGGATGACGGATTGTTTGCGGCCTTCGGCAATGTTGATGGCACTTTGTCTCTGACCTTCGGACTCCAAGATCTCCGCTCTCTTCGATCGTTCTGCTGTAACCTGTCGGTGCATGGCCTCCACAACGCCCTCCGGTGCATGGATATCCCTAATTTCATAACGCAGGCAAGTTATACCCCAGTCCTGGGCAGCCTCGTTGATAGCTTGGGTGATGTTGGTATTAAGCGTGGCACGCTCTTTTAGCACATGATCGAGCGTAAGTTGGCCGATCTCCGAACGCATCGTCGTCTGCGCAAGTTGTGAAATAGCATAGTCCGCATCTTCCACCCCGTAACTATAAATCAAAGAGCACCACCCAGGTTAGCCATTCCGCTCAAGCCCGCCCAAGCAACGGAGTCAACTGCTGTCCGCTAGAACAAACACATTGCAACCCACCTAGCCTTATACGCATCAAAAACCCTCGTATACAACACCCCGTCCAGCTCCAACGTCACATTATCCGCCGTAATCGCATTCTGACTCGGAATCTCAATCGCATTCTCCTTCAGACTCTTCACATACGCAATCCGATCCAAAAATGGCACCAGAATTGCTAAACCGGGTTCGAGGATCCGATTAAACCGTCCCATTCGCTCCACAATCCATGCTGTTTGCTGCGGGACGAATCTGATAATCGTGTTTGCGGGGAGGGTCTGCCGGTTGGAGAAATAGGTTGCGGGGCCTCCGCCTCCGCTACCGCCGAAGCCTCCTGGTCCGCTGCCGCCTGGTTGCGGCTGGAAGCCTAGGAATGAGTTATCTGCGGCGAGACGGCGGGAGGTGGAGAAGGGCTGGCTCCGGGTTATGGCTGGAATGGTAGTTGGGCATGTGAGGGCGAGAAAGGAGGACGCTCGGAGGGATTGGGTTGGCTGTGAGGAGAGGAGCCTCCGGCGTATGAGAGATCTGGAGGCAGCCTCCATAATGCGCAGGACCAAATGCGCTCTGCAGAGGTGGATAGGCACTGAATGAAGCAGACTGTTCTGACTCGCCCTCAACAACTGCCTGGCAACAAAGCAGCCGCGGGTCTTGGCAGGTGCAATGATCACATGACCCAGGCTTGGGCCGATTCCGCTCCGTAGCAGCCATCAGTTGTCTCTTGACAACAAGCGATATACTGGATGTACAAAGTACGTTATGTATGGAGTTGAAGGCTTTCATGATGATCATTATAGACTTATTCTAAACATTGGCAATGCTGAGGAAAGCAAAGGTTTTTTCATTATCAATTTTGACACCCAATTCCGCTCGGCAACCCCAACGGGAAAAATGTTTAACCAATCTTGAGCAGTAAAAGCCTCAAAACTGATACAGTCAAGAATAAATGATGATTAAGAAATGTATACTTTAGCGGAAGGATAGCCAAACAGTAGAACCCAGCTAATGTATGCAAGTATCAAATCTGTTTTGACCATGATATATAGAACAAGAAACAGGAAGTGGTAGCAGAGATTTTTTCCTATTGCTTTTTGAAAAAGGGAGCATACAGCCCTGACACTACATGCAACAAAGGGAGACAAGTCAAACATCTGCATGAGAAGGGGGTGGGTCCTGATCAGAACCACGACTGAATCGAGGTCTACCCAGTCTCGGCTACCCTTGCACGTCTCATGGCAAGTAACCACCTCTTGCCCCTGACGGTATTGCGAAGTGTCAAAACGATCAACGTGCAGCTGGACATGAATTATGCAAAAAAGCGATTCGTAATACGCAAAGAGGAGAACCCGTGCGAACAAGACACAAAAACGAAACAACCTTCAGATATCGTCGGATATGCGCGGGAGAAAACTGACGAAGATAGAGAGCCCCAAGCTCATCACCGTATAAGCTTTTCCATTATGATGCAATATTGAGACACGAAACAGACAATTTTCAACCTAAGTTTGCTTTTTAAACCGGAGCATTAAACATGAAAACAGTCGTAAGAAGTGGTAAAGGTGAAATCGAGAACTCCGAGAGAATAAATCTATAACGGCGAGAAAACGCAGATGACGCGCGGGGCCATGTCGAAGAAGAAAATGTGTAAACGAAATTTGATGGTTGCGCATGATGAAACGCTCTCGAGGTCGTCAGGGCGCTTGTAAGGGTCGAACTGAATGTGAAAAAGGACACAATCGGAAGGATGCTGGTCTCTATTCCGGATAGTTGAAGTTGATATTAGGGGAAAGCAGGTGTCGTCGCCCAGGCGCGTTACTTGTCAAGCTCGGCTCGTAGGTTATCGTCAATAATTCGATCAATCTTTTTCCTTGTCATGAGATTCAAAGCGCCGTTCCTCCACGCAGAACGAAGGTGCTGAAAGGCAGGTCGCTCAGTTGCGGCAGCTTCCGATTTCACGAGCTCGATAAAGTCCCGGGCAACTTGATCATCCGCAATAATCTTGTTGCTCGAGAGAACGGCATTGTAAAATTTGAGAAGGTGCCTGAGACCAGCGTTAGAATTTGAAGCGGAAATATCATCAAACGCCAAGCTCCTGAATTCATTGTACATTCCGGAATTGAAATTTCGAACCAAGAAGTGCGACCAGAACTGATAAAGGACATCCATATCCAGATGAGCGTCATGCGATGTGCCAGACGTCCGTTTCTCAAGCGCCTGCTTGCGGAAAGCGCTGTACGATTCGTGAACAAAGTCCGTCGGAAGAGTTTCGTAAGAGCCTTTGCCTTTAACCCAAAACGTTGCCGTGTGACCGCTCGCAGATTCTGGTAGTCCGAATGCGGGAGAATCCTGTGGTTTATTTTCTCGGTGCTCTAACAGGTCGGAATCCGAACTGTTGATATTTATTAGCGGCTGTCTGCGCTGAAATTGTTGAATGGCCTTACCAATCCGAGCCAAGCGAAAGCCCACGATTCACAGGGAGCGGTCGACTGTCGGAATTTACTGGCCCGCCGGCTGCTTTATAACCGTCAACAAATCCATTGAATTTAAAACGAGAGGAAGGGCCGAGAAAAGGTGAGTGCGCTGGGCTGGAGAGACCTGGCTTACGCACCACAATCACCAGATTCTCAATCTGTTTGTCAGGAAAAGAGCTCCCATCCACTGCACTATTGCTACCGTTCACTTCATTCTGACTCGAGCGCGATACTAGAGGAGAGAATTCCGGGGCCGTCGAAGATAACTTGGCGGAACGTGCTGAGATGTCCACATTGTTGACATCTGCGAGGGGAGGATGGGCGGTTCCGTTTGTGAGATGGGCGTACCCTTCATGTAAAGCGGTATTTCCAGTGTTCTCCGCGTCCACATTCGTCGAGGGTGAAGCTACGAGTGCCGGAGGGCCTTCGTTTTGGGCAGAAGCGTCTCGCATCTCCATGCTTAGAACCCATTGCTCCCATTTTTCCTTCTTCCGTAATCTGTCTGTTCCGTCCTCACCAGGTCTGAATTCAACATTCTTCAGTTGGCGGCACACAAGACGGATCAACTCCATATCTTCGGTTAGAGATTTGATTCGCTTGAATGAGGCGATGACACTCAAAAGGACAAATCCTTGTGAGTCCATATGTTTGCGAAGGAAAAGATCCTTGCAAAGGTTGTCAACCGAAAAATAGTATTCCCTTTAACTGATTAGTATTAAGGAGCGCACTTGGACGAACAAACGATACATACAGTTGCATTGAGATCATACTCATTAAGGAATACTGTTCCATATATGGTTGATAGGGCATGGCCGTCATCGGGCCCTGAGGCAGTTGGGGATAGCCGTACACGGCGCTCAAGTCGGTTTGGATTGGATAAGGAGCCGGCCCGTACATCGATGGAGTCGGCATCGAAGGCGAACGTATGCCAAGTCTCGCAGCGGAAGAATGTTGCTGAGATCCATTCTGATGCGCGCGATTGCGGTCGCTATTGAAGTTGTAGCCTTTAGAAGCTGGGAACGGATGCTGCCCAATAGGTGCACTGTGATAGGGAGGGTTTTGGCCACCGGCATAATTTGAGTGACCAGCTCCACCTCTTCCCCGATAACCTCCACGTCCTCTCTCGGATCGGGGTTCCCGACGTTCTTGTTGGGAATCGCGGTCTCGTGAAGGAAATGTGCCAGCCTCCTTGTAAGGATCGGCAGAGCGCGGGCCATTCTCGAAGCGCCTTTCGTTATTCGGGCCGTAGCGTACATGCCCCTGAGCATCAGTGGGAAGGCTGGGGTGCCTCAAAGATGCTTGATTTGGGGCAAAATTAGCAAAGTCGTGCGATTTGCCAGCAGGCTTGAAATCTTGTCGATGGTGGGGCGAAAATTCAGAAGAGCTGGGGTGAGAATGTTGTTTACCATCAGGATAGAGTCGACCCGCTTCATCAGAGGTCCCCTCCGTCTTTTCATCACCGCGAGGTTCATCAGACTGTGAAGAATGTGCCTGTTTCCCATCTGTCGTGGGGGCGGTGCCGTTAGATTTCGGCTTAGAGATATCTCCGGCAGCGTGGGAATCCCCTCGATCTTTGTCAGACGTGGGAACGTGTTTAGACCCTCGACTCGGCACTCCAGCGCCGGCGGTGGAATTGCTACCGCTCTGGGAAGCTCCTTCTCGTGCGTTGCGTGGCGGTCTCGCGCTCCTGCGAGCAGCGGGTGGTAAAGGAGTATTAAACACCGCGGTTGGGACATATGGTACCGGCATCCACTTCTCCTTTCCATGGGTCCGGGAACTGGCTTTCTCCTTGTCAGTTCTTTCAGGCTTTACAGCCCTTTCTTGTGATTTCCGTGATTCCTCCCCTTGCGCTAGTTGAGGAGTTGGCCAGGAGGCTGCATCACCGACGGGTGGTAAATCGGTGGTTTCAGGGTCAGTAGCTCCGGAGCGGTGTGTTCGTACACCTGCCCTCTTCGACGTTGCCGACCCATCTCCAAGCTTCTTCTTATCCCTGGCCGAATTTTCGCCGGCAGCTTCTGTTTTCCTTCTGCTCCCGCTCTTAGAGCTATCTAGACGGGCGTCTGGAGTAGTAGATTTTGAAACTGAATCCTTTTGAGGAGTTGTGACGGGCTGCTGAGTTGCATTGGCCTTGGCCTTGGCTTCCTGAGCTTCCTTCCGTTGCTGCCAAATGTTGACGGCGGGAATAGGGGCGGCCTTGAACTCCTTCTTCACCGACCCCTTTTTCGACGATTTATCTTTAGTTCCCTCCTCCCCTTGGCTTGATCTGTCGAGGGATCCGGAAACTTGCGACTGCTTGTCCCAAGTAGAATCAGATGATCCATTGGGGGTCATCGACGGGTCGTCATCTTTTGGCAAGGTTGCAGTGGTCACTGTCGCAACGCTTGGAGTAGAAGAACCCGACACTTCTCTTTCAAAGTCCGCTGCTTTTAGATCTGATAGCTGGGTTGGTTTATCCGTCGTATCAATTGTCAACGACGACAACTCGCCGTCCGTTGTAGATTCCATGGCTTGGTTACCAGGGTCGACCGCTTCAACCTGGGCGAGTTCTGATGAGACGGCCTGCCTCTCGGGAGTGGTCTGGCCTGGTGAAGAGGAGACCAATCCTTTCGCGGCCTGTGCGTAGGAAAAGGTAGGCATATCTGACCCAGCCTTGCTCGTTGATGTGGTCATTGTTTTCGACAGTTTAAAAGCTACAGTCGCCAAAGAGGCAAAACTGCAACGTTCCACAGGCGCTATGTGACCTCAGTCGGTATTATTATTGTCTCCTAGACAACGTCGAGTTTGCTCCTCCGCCACCGTCCGGAGAAACAAGAGTCAACCACCACCGACTAGCAGCCCCACCAACGACCGGCGTTCTCGAACCGAACAATATGCGGGGGGGTAGTGTGTCCAAAGCCCGTGAGAGATTTCGACAATCTCGTTCGTATACAAGCGAGGGTGTGACGATAAATCGCTCAGAAACAGGCTCGGGTGGTCTAACACAGGGTCAAGGTATGCGAAGGACCAGCGGGCATCGATAAGAATATCGCAAACTTCGTGATGGTCGGTGAGGTAACGGAACGATTCGGGTCTTCGGCTTCTTGAGACCTCGAAATTTCCAAGTGTCGCAATGGCAGCCAACAATATCCTCAGAGGAACCTTTAAGAAGACACACGTGAGCTAGCCTTCAAGAAAGGAACGAAGACGCCTTGAAGCAGGAAGGGAGTCGAAGAGTTGACAAGCTTGTAAAATTTGAGAGCAGTTCGGCTAATTTGCCTTGGGGAGGGGGGGGGTATTTTGGGGTCGACGTTGGCGGGAGGGTCATGCAGTTGTGTGGTTCAAAAAAAAAAAAAACCTGAGCAGTTAAATGGGCAGAGCAGAAGCAGACGCGATTGCACGTGCCATGGGGATGGCAAAGCAAGAAGAGCAACAGAGGAGCACACAGGCGTCACTAACCCAGTAAGAGGCGCGCAAAGCGGCGTAGGAGAGGGAGAATTGAGCGTCTCGCAACGGGAGTTTGGGATGAGGTTTGGTGGTTGCTTCGGAGAGGTGGTGGTCAGTGGTGGTGTGGGATGAGCCAGGGTAAAAAAAAATTGGGAAATCGATTACATCGGAAATGGCGCTAGTAAGGAAAACCGAGGAGGGACCACTCACCTGTGAAATAAAACCGCGTCTCGAAAAACGGCAACGGTAAAACCCGCCGAATAAGGGCAGAAATATTGTATTGATATTGAAATTGGCGAAGATGGACGAGTGGAAGAAGAAGAAAAAGAGAAGGGGAAGCGAGTGGTTGTGGTTGGCAGGCAAATGCGGGGGGGAGAGAGAGGATAAAGAGGATATTTGAAAGGGGAGACAGGGTGTGAGAGGGTGCAACAGGGAGGCAGTGAAGAAGAGAGAAAGATAATAATACTGATTTGATATAATTCCTGTCCTCCTGTTTGTGGAATCTGCACAGGGAAAAAAGTCTTCAAATTCTTCTCCTCTCCGGCGGATGTCCTCGTGAATGTCCATACACAGTTACTGTATCAATCTAACACTCTGTACACATACAACACAACAACTACGCTCCTATCTCGATATCACACTGCACACTTGGCCTCTTCATGAAATGTGCCAGAGAAAATCATGGAACAGTATGTAGTATTAGGACTCTTGCTGATACTTGCCGGTGGTGATAGAAAGGAATCCCATCCAGCTTGGCCGATATCATGTATTGCCGTTACCATACAGCATACACATCCATACCACATGCCGTACCGGTTCAGGGCTTGCCCTTCTTTGTCACGCTAAACATGCCTCAGTCCGGTCACATCGGGGTCAGTTCGGACTATGAAAAAGAGAGACCTGTTATACCACGGCAAGATAATAGAATAATACTCAATGCTAGCGCGTGCAAGCATGTGGTTGGATCGAGGTCATCTTCCCATGACTCGAAGCCAGATAACCCTGTCTGGTCCTGTTCTTCAGCAGTTAATGGCCGTTCCTCTCCTCCGTGACTAACCAGTTGACGGTAGGCCAACTAATCCTCAGGCATCATCCCTTACGGCAGAGAATTGCCGCAAATAAGTGAATGATGCTTTTCTTTCTCCTGCTACCCCAATCCGGTTCAGCCCACATCCGAAATGTCACGTCTGCAAGGGTCAGTAGAGCTTCAATTTGATATTGCCGGCCCGTCACAGGGTTACGGGGAATTCGATACCGAATTCCAATTAATGACGATAATTCACCCAATCAACGCCCTATGAATTCGAAACATTGCCCAGGAAGCCTGTTTATTGGTTGTTACAAAAGTTACCTCGGTAAAGTTGCCATACATCGATACTGAACAACCTCAAGTAAATGCATCACCATCGCCAAAACGCCCCTTCAATCCGACGAAAAAGAATTACCAGTGCCGAACAGTGACCAAAACCTTCTCCCGTGCATTATCCAACTCACTGTTTCCAGGACTCGCACTCACGTCAATCCGCGACAGCAGCTTCCATACCAGCTTCCGACTCAGCCCTTCGCGCACCGGAATCTTCTCCAATGCATCCGTGCCGTTGAAATACTTGGTGAACTGGGGCCAGTGCTTGCGAAGCGAGTTCTCTCCGTCTGCATCTTCAGTATTATTATCATTAGCGTCTTCGGGGAACCGGGTGAGAATCTCGTCGAGCCAGCGGGATTCGAGAGGAGAGGCTCGGTGAGGTCGCAGGATGAATGACGACGTTGGTGGGTAATTCCCGCTGCGCTGGCCGTGGGGAGAGCTGGCGTACATGCCGGGGATAGGAGTTGAATCAGTGCCTTCACTGTCAAGCGATGAGGAGGAGGACGAAGCATTGTCATCTTCATCTTCAAGGATGTCAGGTTCTCTTTTCTGCTCGCCAGCGTCAGAGGAAGAGGTTGCAAGACTCTCCCGTCCCTTCGCGTCTTCCTTCTCTATGGCTGCCTCCACGGCGGCCTTGACACTCGGCTCGACTTTGATCCATCCAAATGTCCGCAGCTGCGTCACCCATCCGCCTCGCAAAAGCCAGGCAAGGATAGCATAATATATGTCCTTATGGCCTGGACTGGGAATGAAGCTGGCATACGGTCTGGGCGTCCCACTCAAGGACGATAGCATCTTCGGAAGACTTGGCAGCGTCGGGAAGGCCGCCTCATACGCAGCCGTGGCCTGGCTCAGTTTACTCAAATCACAGTTCGGGGAGACGATATATGTATCTTGCTTGTTGAGTGGCGGCACAGCTCGCGCACGCCTCCAGTAGATCAGATGGGTGGCTAGAACCTGGATATCGCTTAGTGGGATCGAAGATCGAGCAGATATTTGAGCAAACGACTTTGTCGGTTTGGAAGAGCGAATATAGTGAGCGAGTGGAGGTCCAAGTGCCCCCATGGAGCCTTCAATGTCTTTCAATATCGTATTCTCATCACTTAGGAGAAGTAGCGCGAAATGTTTTGCGAGGAGTTTAGTTGGACCAACGTATTCCATGCCCGGTCCGTCGTCTGTGGCCGAAAGACTATCTGCTGTTGTAAGCCATAGCCCAGGATATGCAGGCTCGGATGGTGAGGGGAGATAGGGGGTAGATGTCAGAGGAGGGATCTGAAGACTCATTGTCGTCTTCGGCGTAAGCGTGATAGAGGCGATTCGGGAGGCAGATATACTGGAATACACAGTCGCAAGAGCTTGCGCGAGGGAAGACTGCGACAGTAATTCATCATATAGCTGCGACAAGGAGGATCCTATGCCAGGTCAGCATCTCCCACCATGGTACGCTAGGTTCGAAACCCACTGTTCTCTCGAGCCTTCTCCTTGATATGGATCATCTTCTGAGCCTCCTTCCATACATAATCCGCCGTAGCCTGCTCGGACTTCAATCCCTTACCCAATTTCTTAATCACATTATCATAGTTCTCCTTCACGCGCATCTTGTACTCCAGCACCGGCGGATTCATAACGAAGACAACATTGAACATCGTCATAGCATCTTTGCCGCCTTTACCGCACTCGGGCAACGGCTGGCCATCGCTCAACTCCTCATGGTGGAGTGAGCCATCATCGCCCTCATCCTCCACAGCGACGTTGGAACCGGCCTCGTGAAGCCTCTCGGCGGTAAAAGCACGTATACTCTCGCCTTTCGTAGTCCCCAATCCCGACTCTGACCCCCAATTCTGCTCCTCCCTCGTCTTCTTCTTTTTCGTCTTCTTCTTCTTCCTCCATGTCCCATCCTCCCTCACAAAGACCGGCCATCCCACAAACGCAAGATCATTAACTCCAACCTCAAACCGCCTTTTATGCCATGACGGCGAAGGGCTCAACAACTTCTCCCACACAGCGACCTCGAGCCCCAGAAACGACTCCCACGGCGGACCCTGAATCCCGCATTTCCCAGCTCCCTTCTTTCGCCTTTCGCTATCCGTCGCCGTGGTCGCGGAATCCAAATCCGACCCGGGCCAGGATGTCTTCTTTAATTGTCCAGAGACTTTCATCCCATGACTTCCAGACGATAGCCTTCTCCCATTCCGATCCGTAAGCCTGCCCCCGGTACCCTGTTGCTGAGCGGTCGTGCCCTGTTGTTCGGCCGTAGGACTCCGATCGGGGTCATCGTCGTCATCAGAGCTGGAGGCAACATCGTCGATATCGCTCGAGGGACTTGAATCGGCGGCCCGCGATGTGCTTTTGGCACGAGAGCTGCGCCGTGAGGTGGCAGTCGTGGTGGTTGCTGGATTGGGTGGGTAATGGAAGACGAATCGCGGACCTGCTCGAGAACGGATAATGAGAATTATTGCGACGAGGCATGGGTCTGGGGGGCGCACGACGGACGACATCTGGAACTACATTGCCGAGAGAGGGTGTTGTGGGTTGAAGCTCAGAGAGCTTGAGATGTGTTCACCCACTCTTTCGTCCCAGGGTCCCCAAACCTCAGCCAGCTTTCACTGTCGACGACAACCAAATGTAGCTATACATAAAAATTGACGATATCCTTCTAACAGACAAGCAGGGGAAAACTTATCAGAACATTGTTTCGTAGATTCGTCTATAGTACAGTGAAGAGAGAAGCTGTTTATATCCATGCATGTATCCAATTTCAAACGCCAACCAGCCCAATATGCATATCTACAAAAGCCGCATCGACGTCTCGTAGACAGGAGCAGCCTTCATCAATCCTAGCGATTCAACCAATATCACAGCAACCCGGCTTCCGAGTTACTTGGCGGGCGCAGACGCTTCTCCCGGTTTATTGACCTTGTTCTGACCATCGTCGAATTCCAAGCCCAGATTCTTAAACTCATCCGGCGCCATCAGGTTACTACAGTCATCAAACCATTGTCAGCTCTCAAGTCTTCCGGCAAGTTCGCAAGTTTTCCGACGGTTCGCGGATCGGAAGCCATTCGCAACTAGGACAGAAAGAAGTATACGCACTTGTCCATTCGGCAGCCCAGATATCCCTTTGCCAATTTCCGGCACGTCTCGTCATTGACCCCGCCCGCCGTCTTGAGGCATTTCAAATATGAGGCGATCAGATGCTTGCAGTCCCCTATCGCCAAGGTGCAACGCAGTTAGCGATCTCTTCGAGCGGACAAGCCAGGCCATGGGAGAAGCCGACGTTATGCAAAATAAAAGGGAAAAGCCCACCATCATGGTCAAGAGGAAAGCTCCCACGCTCTGGACTGAACAATTCAGACGAACATTAGCATTGCTGCGCAGGGCTGCTGGGTCTAGTTTCAACGTACGGCGTGGGTTTGATATTGACGGCGCTGCCACCGGGACTGCCAAAACCCATTGCTCCGGTCTTTTCCCTTGCGCATCGACGACTGTCAAGGTCAATTTGACGTCGATACCCTCAACATGGCGGAGATTTGCGACCCGAGCTGGTGCAAACGGTGCAAATGGAGCAAACACCGTCCGTGCTCCGTGGTTGATGTCATCAGCTTCCGCTGAACCTCGCACTCTTCCACTCCGTCGAGGCCATTCAGCCCCCACTTCACTAATTACAGCATTGAGCAGATGCAAACACCTTCTGAGGGAGCAGGCGAGTGTATCTCGGATACACACTCTATCTTACTGGCGGAACCAAAGCGACTCGAGGCCCAAGATCACCTAGCTAACAGAACTACAGTGACAAACTTGACATTGATGTCAACGCACCTGGGAACGTAAAGTGTATTCACAATAATATGCTTCACTGAGGCCCTTGAATTGTGCTTAACGTGGCCGGGCATCAAGTAGTACTTCCCCGCTTCCGAGCGGCTCATGACGTCTGTTACAGCTTCGTCCAGGAAGTATATAACCCCTTCCCAGAGCTGCTCAGCCTGCATGGAAAGTTAGAACCATTCCGATTCCACTGCTCTAGATGTAAACCCAAAATAATTTACTCAAACATGCCAATGTCAGTTCCTCCGCGTCCATTGCTCCTATCTACCCTCCTCATATCAAGAGCGACAACACTAAGTACATACTCTTATCATGCCAGGCACCTCGACGGCAGCTGTCAATGCGGCAGCATCCAATTCACCTTGCAATCCAACACCCCGGTCCCCTACCAGCTCTGCGCCTGCAGCATCTGCCGCAAAGTAGGCGGATACAGCGGCAGCGTGAACCTAGGCGGGATCGCAGATACCTTGAAAGTAACCAGGGGGAACGAGCTGATCAAGTATGCTTCGCCTCCTTCCTATCGAGAATCATTCTGGATAAAGCTGATGAGGGTAGGAAATACACCGCGATCAAAAGACCTTCGGGCGAGAAATGTTCGAGTGAGCGGAGCTTCTGCTCGAATTGTAGTACCATGCTTTGGCTGTGGGATCATCATTGGCCAGAGCTGATTCACCCGTTTGCCTCGGCGATTGATACTGAGCTACCTGCGCCCGATGAGATGGTGTGCATCATGGGTAATTCTAAGCCAGCATGGGTGCGGTGGCCGGAAGGGAAGAAATCTGTACATGATGAGTATCCTTCAGACAGCCTTGAGGGATGGCATAAAAAACATGGCGTGTTCAAAGAATGATGTGGAAATATGGAGCAATGTTGTGATAACTGGACTTTCATTATGTGCTATGAGGGAATACTATAGCTTAAGAGGGAAGATATAATCTAACTCAAGACATCTGTTCGAGCAGAGTTAGCTCAAGTCCGTCGCTATACGGGAGAAACGTAGTAGCATTTGAAGAATCGGTTCAGTTCTCCAAGGTGATGGTTGTTTCGTCAATGTAAGACTCGGGAGATAACAGCAAAATCAATGGTGTTCATCATACGCTTTCGGTGTAGGGAGGGGCCAAAGGGAAGAGAATACGTACCAAAACGAAGCTTGATGAAATTATGGGAGCGAAGGAACTACTAATCCGTGGAGACGAGTCAGCAATACCTTCACGAATATAGCATCGCTAACAGTCACAGGATCAATAACGGGTATCATCTAATGTCAGGCTTTGAGCCTCGAGTTAGCATCGTGAAATCGTCTCAGGGCACTATCCAGACAACTCACCTCATTAAATCAGATTTTTATAGAGGTGCGTTCATGACCCAACAATTGTCGGGTTCAAACAGTGTGAATATTGTTCATCATATGAAGAGATGATACCCGTGGAAATGCAAGGAAAAATATAAGACAGTACCTAAGCAACAAAAGCTGTCAGTACAAATCCATACTTGCAAATTATTCGCATGCAAAGACAAGTATGTTCAAGGGTCAGGTGACGAATTCTCAACAAGCAAATCCTCCAACCGCCACTCGCAGGTTTGTACAGTCTGCATATAATGAGTGGGGATGAAAGCAGCGATCTGTCCGCCCGTTCGTTCAAAATTCCTCATGTAGGCCTCCGGTGCAAGTATTTGCAATGGAGGAAGGACGGAAATATATGAGCAACGACGTACCTATAGCGCAACTATGTTAGTACATATGGCTATGTGTAAAGTTTGGAGGATAGTATCAAATGTAGGATAAAGGTGCTCAGACAAGGCTGAAACTTATTTAACAGACAGATTCCACATGGAGATTAAGTTTGAGGAATGCCATTCGTGTCATAGTAGTCATCATCGGAAGAAAAGGGGGCATAGGGCGAAGGATGCAAAATGGAGGAATCGCTCATACCTTTTAAGAAACTAGCAGATGTTGGACGAATTAGTCAAAGGGATTCGAGTCGCGCAGCTACAAACTTCATCAGTCAGTAAAGAGGATTCTCGAAAGCATGTCGAAGAACACAGGGCTGATTCATCTCATTTCAGAGTAATTCTAGAGTTAATTGATGATCCTTCACGATGTAATAGGATTTGGATTGTTCGTAATTAACATCACGGAGAGCAACGAGAAAAAGGACCGATATCAGTCAGGTCTTACCTTGAAAGCTGCACAAGAATGCAGAGTCCATCACATTCGGTGGACAGGAGCTGAAGCTGGAATTGAAGCAGCTTTGAAAGGTGGAAGAAGGAGGAGAAGAAAAGACGATTTTCCGAAAATTTAAGCAGTGTGGGCTTCGGCTGCGGGCAGCAACCAGCAACGCAGAAATTTAGCTGATGTAATCACTACGTCGGTCCGTCTTTTTTCCGTGTCTCTGCACAACGCGCGTTTTCAACGCCTCAAATTGCAGGGTAGCCACCACTTCTCTCCGTCAGAAGCAAGAATTCCAATAAACACGATTTCATTACGTTACGATATTCAAGAGGGTCAGAGGATCCATATACTTGTTTAATGATAAATAAATACAAGGTCAGAGAATAGATATCAGGGTATACAAAAAAGTATCGTCGCAAAATGACAGTTTCCCATCCAAAAAACCATTAAAAGAATATTATGTTGCACGGAATCGAAGTCGAAGGACTCGCTTAGAGGGCGATGGCAAGACCAAGGATACCGGCGGCACCAACGAGGGAAGCCATAGCGGCACCAGTCGGGCGGACACCAAGGCCGGAGGAGGAAGGCGCAGCAGCATCATCTTTGCTGGTTCCAGTGGGCTTGGTCTCGGAATCGGTTCCGGTGGGTTTGGAGTCACTGCCGGTGGCGGTGCCGGTGACGCGTGCGGCGATGCTGCTGTAGTAGTCCTTGACATCCTTGGGAAGATCCTTGTACCAAGCAGGAGTCTCGCCGGCCTTGATGCTGCTCTGCAAGCTGCTACCGAAGTTCAGCGGGTCCTCGATCAACTTGCTGCGAATGTCAGAGGGGATAGCGGTGGCGATGACGGAGGCAAGGCTTGATCCTGGCATGATGGCAGAAAGTTGTGACGGGATGCCGTCAACGATGCTCTTGACGTTGGTCGGGATAGAGCCGACGAGCGATGTGCTGTCTCTGATATTAGTAGGCGGTTCTCGTAATGTGCAAACTGGAGACGCTGGAATATCTTACAGGTCATCGAGGTTCTGGCGCTTCTCGGCGGCCTCAGGGGCGGCCATGGCCAAGGCCGAAAGGGCAAGGAGAGAGAAAGTCTTGAACTGCATGTTTGCGGGAAATATCGATTTGAATTGGTAGATTGAAGTTGAGAAAGGAGCGACCTTGGTTGTAAAATTGGTGGGGGAGGAGATGAGTTTGGAGTTCGCTGCCAAATCTCAGGGGCCTGACCCCTTCTTTATATTTCTCTCTCGATCGCTGCCGATCTCGCCTTCAGCCAAGGGGCAGGGGCAGTGTCACGAACTTTGAGCCTCGTTCCCGATTTAGCTGGTGGACCAGTCTGTGATTGGGGAACGGAGGCTCAAACGCGACAATCGGCGCAGCGTGCAAGAGGCCCACGTTTGTGTCAATTTCCGTGCTCACCAATTGCCAAACGGCCTGTGGTGGGCCGGACGCCAATCGGTCAAAGTCAGCCTGTCCATCCTCGTATTTGGCATGGTCTCTTCAGCACTCAACCGTCCGCAGCCTTGCCGCATCTGGCACTGATTGTCGTCTCAAAGCAGCAATCCATGGCGCGCTCACCACTTGATTTGGTCAGCCACAGCGAGGGCTGAAACTTGGGGCTCAGATTTCGATCAGCGCACATCACATTCCCATAACAACACGGCCACTTTGTGCCCCCCGGGCACTCTCAAGCAGCCCGTCCATCACCAAATATCCCGTGCATCTTGGCCTCGAGGCCGTGTCCCAACGAAGAATGGCCCTAAAATCTGACGGCAGCTCTTCATTTCGTCTTGTTTCTCACAACAACGGTGGATTTTTTTGACTCAGTGGAGGAAAGAGAGCTCCTTTTGAACAGAAAATTCCAGATCCAATTGTTCATATGACGGAGTATTATTTGTCAAAAAGCTCGATGATCTGACTGTTTGCCCCCAGGCGACTGAAGATCCTCATCTGAGAAAAGGTTTTAGCGCGGATATGTCCGCGTGAAGCTTCAATCGACAGTTTCCCAAGTCCATGGGGCCTGCATGAGCCTCATCACTCAGGACCGTTTCTTGGCGATCTCGAGAGACCATTTTCTTTCTTTTGACAACTTGATAAACGAACAAGAATGAATCGGAAGCCGTTTCTCACCATTGCTTGGATTTGCACTCGCTTCGGGTGTCGGCTCTTGAGCCAATCATCCCCTTCGATGCGAAAGAACCCCAGCTTGATGGTGACAATGAACAGCTCGGCCTAGGATTGATGCACAAAAGGGACACGACGAGTTCCCAAAGGCAATGCCTAATGAACTCCAGAAGTCAAGTCAAACTGTCTCCCCTCGGTGGCTCTTTTCGCAGGCGTGGCCTTGAAAAAGGACCAACGCTCACCTCATTCCAATAGTGTCTTTCTGTTTACAACCGCATAAAATTCGGTATCCAATGCCGTCATCCTCGTCAAAGCTTCCGGAAATTCCAAAAAACGCTCCTATTCCCTTCTCAATTGGATGTCTATTCCCGATGGTTCCATCAGGGTTTCCAGCTTTGCCAACTTCCTGGCCACTGACGTTATATGGCATACGGCATGTTTCCCGCCTATATAGGGATGCAATATGAGTTCCTTTGGCCTTTTATCAATTCTTGCGCATCGCATGAAATTTCTCCTTTAATTCTACTTGCGAACCCAGCTGCTGTAACCAATTGATTAATTACAATGGCTCAGCGTCATACAACCTTCAAGCTTAATACAGGGGCACAAATCCCAGCAGTGGGCTTTGGCACCTGGCAGGATGCAAGCGCACAAGAAGATGCTGTCCTTACCGCATTGAGTGCTGGCTTCCGCCATATTGATACCGCTGCCGTGTGAGTACATCCGCTTCGGCTTCAGCGCTGTGGGAAAGCTTGGAGGAACGTGTATATTAATTACAAATGGAACAGATATGGAACGGAAAAGGCCATTGGGAGAGCGATAAAGCGCAGTGATATCCCCCGAAACCAACTGTTCATTACCAGCAAGCTATGGAACAATAACCATCATCCCGACGACGTACCCAAGGCCTTGGACGAGACGCTCGCAAACCTAGAACTTGATTACATCGACTTATATCTCATGCATTGGCCAGTTGCTTTTGCTCGAGGCAAGGAGTTATTCCCGCAGGATGACAAGGGCAATCCCAAAACCGCTGATATCGATTACGTGGATGTAGGTCTGCGTCGTTCTGTGATTGCCAATGACATACTAAGAGCTTTCGACAGACATACAAGGCCATGGAGAAGCTACTAAAAACCGGCAAGGTCAAAGCGATCGGCATCTCGAACTTTTCGCGAGCTGAAACGGAGCGACTGCTTAGCAACACATCAATTGTTCCCGCAGCTCACCAGCTCGAGCTTCACCCATGGCTCCAGCAACAGTCGTTCGTCGAATATCTGAAGAGCAAGGGTATCCACGTCACCCAGTACTCATCACTCGGCAATCAGAACCAGATCTATCCAGGCCGTGAAAAGCTAGGGAAACTCATCGAGGATCCCACTCTTGTTTCGGTCGGGGAGAAGTATGGAAAGTCCGCGGCGCAGGTGGCACTTGGTATGTCCGCTCCAATAGCATAAGCACTCCCTGCTCGACTCGAGCTTCAACGCTAATTATCCTTGTTCGACAGCTTGGGGAATTAACAAGGGCCATTCCGTCCTGGTGAAGTCGAAGACCCCCCATCGCATCAAGCAGAACTACGAGGCAGACTTCCAACTGAAGGCCGAGGACATCAAAACGATTGACGGGATTGACAAAAAGGCGCGGTTCAACGATTCGAGTAAAGATTTTGGGTACGATTTTTTCAAGGACCTAGATGGAAAGGAGTGAATGGTTCGCTCTTCTTTCGACAATATCATGTATCGTGTAATAACAAGGTGTAAATAGTACTCCGTACTCCCTCTTGACCTCAATATCAATGCCTGCTCTGGAGGCCTTGGGCATTTGTTCCACCTCCAACCTCGGAAAACATGTAAACACCCCGAACAATCGAATGTATGAAGATAAAAACCAAGCACAAAATCAACCTACTACCGGAGAGTCCAGAAATAAGTAATAATGAACAAGCCGAAATGACTCGGATTGCGCCAGTCTTCATGACCAGCGCAGCTGAAGCTCTGCGGGTGACGCGATGGCCGAGACTTGTGTGCAAGCCAAGGCGTGAACTATGGGCGCCAAAGCCCCCAGGGCTGACGTGTGCGGCGCCAACTAAGCTGCAAAAGGGAAAAAAAGCACAAGACTGGCACAAACCACAAAACAGAATTCAGATACGGGCTGAGAAAAAGGATATGTGGCGGGACTCGTGTCAGCTCGCTGTTTCGCTGGCGCCAAAGTCTTCATGCGGATGCACAGCCGCTGGTTTCGGAGGCCGGCTCGATCACGATGATCAAACAAGCCGAGTGTCCGTGAAACTCAACTCCTTCATTTTCTACTTAATTCTCTTGGTAACCGCCGTCTGATCTCGATTTGCCTTTTCGTACATTTGCAAATCGAAGCCTTGTGTTGAAGTTATTTTGTTGAGCAGGAGTCTTCCTTCCTGCGCATCTCACTATCGCTTGACGGCGGATAATCTCACCTATATTTACGCCTAACCTGTCGGACCCTCGTTCCTTGCCTGGGGCGACGTCCCCTCTATTGTCGAACCCAATGGCTAGCAGCCTCGTTCAGCGCTTCAAATCCTCGGTGGGCGGCGATGATCCCGCGGGCGGAAGCCGATATGTGCTGCCCAAGTTGTTGATCTTGTCGTATATCGTCGATTGGGTGTTAATTCTGTACGTCTACGCTTTCTTCATACCAAATCCATTCGTTGCCGCGTAATTGTGCTAATATTCAGTCGACTTTCTCCAGATTCACCGCAGGCATAGGTCGCATTATGAAAGTTGCGGAACCGAATCGACGTCCGTTCAGCCTCACTGATCCAAGCATCTCATACCCCTTTGCGGAACATGAAAGGGTGCCAGGGCGAATCTTGATAGTCGCGAGCCTTATCGTGCCGGCAATCGTCATTCTCCTAGCCAGTCTGCTTCTGATTCCAGAACCCCGCGCTTTGTCGACTGGGCATACATGGCGGCGGAAGCTATGGGAATGGAATGTGGGGTGGATGGGCCTTGGAGTCGCGTATGCCGGAACCTATGCCGCAACGGAAGCGCTAAAGGTTATGTACGGCAAGCCACGACCGGACGTACTCAGCAGATGTGACCCGGATCTCAGCGATATTGCATCGTATGTCGTTAGCGGCCTCGGTGAAAACGTCAGCGGCGCGCCCTTGCTGGTTTCCTTTGAGATTTGCAAGAACAGATCAGACAATCTCTTGAGGGATGGGTTTGTGAGCTTCCCTAGCGGGCATGCTTCCAGTACGTAAAGTCTGATTCCATTCTTATAACCTGTCAAGGATGCTAACCTCACTTTTTTCCTGTAGCGTCCTTTGCTGGTCTTCTCTATTTGACTCTTTGGCTATGCTCAAAGTTCTCCATCACTATTCCATTTCACCTATCCAACACCCTAAGCAGACAGCGCCAGCGATCCCACTCTACCGGGCCAGATCCTGTGACGCTAGATACATCAGACTCTCCCCCTTCGCTCCGCAACCGTGCTGCAGCGCCGCCTGCCTATCTAGTGATGCTCGCGTTTATCCCAGTCGTGGGAGCAGCCTATATCGCCTCCAGCAGATGGGCTGACTGTCGCCATACCGGTTTCGACATCCTTTTTGGCTCATTATTAGGCACCGTTTTTGCATATCTTGGATTCTCTTTGTACCATCAGCCCCTGAATTCCGGTGAAGGATGGGCTTGGGCTGCGAGGAGCCGCCGTCGGGCTTTCTTCACGAGGATCGATGATTCCAGATATGCGTGTGGTGTCGAGCTGTCAAAGTACAAAGCCAGGCGGCCTGAATCGCCGCACTCTGTTGAGATGAATGAGAATCATGTATGGGCGGGAAATTCTCCGGATCCATCGTCTGGCGCGGTACAGCCCCGAGAAATAATACAAGCATCATAGACGTTGGTTTTCTCAAATGTTACCTCGGCTGGATTGAATGTGTTTCATTTGTCCCCTGTACACTATTCCTGATATCATTATACAGGTGTCGATTTCTCAAGAAACAAAAATGCACCATCATTACTGTTCCATAAGGGTTTCTTCAGAGTACTCACCATTTGGATATGGTGCAACTATTTACAAGCCTATTCAGTAGTTCTAAACCACTGTTCTAATACTATTTGTTTACACTCAACAATAAAGTCTTTTCGCTTTCCAAGCCAGACTATTCTGCTTAAATGTGAAGCCCAGCTATTCGCTTGCTCTATGAAATCAGAACACACACACGCAATAATCATCAAGCCCAACACCCAACGGCGTCAGAACAAGACCAGAATCTACCTCCACCCCCCAACCCTCCCCTCATCCCACCTAGCCCTCGCCTCCCTTCTCCCCTCCAACTTCGCTCCCTCCCCCCTAACCCTCCTAACCCACTCCACCACCTCCCTCTCAGCCGCAACCCCATGCGTCTCCTCCCCCTCCAGAAAACTCTCCTCCACGGCCCTGCAGACAGCCTCTTGCTCCGCAATCGCCGCCACAAGCCTCTGATACAGCGCCTTGGGACTCCAGGGGTCCAGCGCATCGTCCATTTCCGCCTGCTTCTTGCGCCAGGAGAGTTCGAGGGAGGAGTGGGCGAGGAGGGATGAGGAAACGGTTGTGCGCAGGGAGGAGAGGTGGGATTCTAGGCTTTGCAGCTGGGTTGCGAGATGGGTGTTGGAGGAGAGGAGGGACTGGAGGTGTGGATGCGTTATGTCTAGTGTGCGGGTGGGCGATGGGTGTCGTTTTTGTGCTGAAGATATCGTGTGTGTTGAGGTAGTTGGATGTGGTTCTGAGTAGTGATGTGATTGCCCCAGTGTCGTTGTTTCTGTTCTCTCTTGCATTAGTTTTTATATAATTTTATTTAAATCTGAGAGAGGTAGGTGGAGACGATATACGAACGATTTGCCGTTGGAGGTGTATTCGGGATCATAGTCCTCGTCTCTCAGGATTCGGTGTGGGGTTTCTGTGTGTGCATGGTTTTTGCTGTGGTTGCAGCCAAATGCCCTTCTCGCGGCATTGAGTCTCCGGGGCTCTTCTGCGTTTGTATCGGTGTGTTTGTCTCGCATTTTCTCATCATCCCACTGGCGCATTTTTCGGGTGCATACTCTAGGCGCGCCTTCGTTTGTCAGTGTTGTTGTTGTTTGTGATCTTTTGGTGGACAGGAGTGGGTGTTTTGGTGGTGTTGATGGTGGAGGAGGGGATGTGAAGGGTTGTCCCGAATGCGGAGTGCCGTGTCTGCTGGCTTCGTGGCTTGTTGGTTTCGGCGGTGGAGGAGGTGGTGTGCCGCTGTTGAATTGGGGGTCTTGCGGGATGAGAGTCGAAGATGGCGCTGATGTATAGGACATCTTGGGCTGGTTTGATGGAGCTGGGACGGTGAGCTACGGCTTCAATGGAGGATGGGGTGAGGACGACTGTTCCGAGATATGATGTCACCTGATGACTTCCATTTCTACACATTGTCGATGGACTGCGCAATCGAGACACTTCAATGGTATAAAATCGTTTTCATTTAATTCGTTATTATCATGTTTGAGGAATAAATTTCTTTAGTCTGCTTCCTGCCACAAGCCTGTGTGCCTGGGTAAATTCTGCGACATGGAGCTGGTGAAGACCTTCGTGGGAAGCTCATCGATCGCATAGGTAAGCACACGTTATGCATCAATAGTCCCTATCCAACCTTGGTTTCCAGCAAAGGTCCCCGGGAGACTGGCTGCAGATAAGCCAAAAGCGCGCCGCCTTCAGCGACTGTCCAGTGTTGGGTAGCGGGGCGGGGCCGGCAGCTTGGTGGCAGGGACGGGCCGGTGGTCATCTCAGGAACATTCGATCGGCCAACTTCGTAGTTTCATCGTAATTAGAGTACGAGGATATTGATGGAGATATTCTCACTCTAAGCGGGGCCGGACATCTCTGTCCTGAGTCTCGATATTTACCCCCCGGACGACCTCTTGGACAAGGGCGCGCAACTCCCGTTGACCTTCTTCACTGTGGAAATTCTCTCTCGAAGCCAGCTCCTCGATCCTCCGCTTAAGCTCCGGATCAGCCACTTCCTCACCAACAGCCTGATCGCTGACAGCGCCAAAATTGACTCGAACATTCGGAGGGAGCGCTGGCTGTGTTTCGGACGTCGATTCAGTGCCGTTCCCCGCCAATGTACCCTGTAAATAGGCTGCGACTTCTGGAAACGATCCCTCATTTGCGATTGACTCTTCGGCTGTCACACCTTCGTCATTCTTAATTGTCTTGTCTATGCCCAGCTCCTCGACCAGACAGCGCGCGACTGCGACGGTTTCGGCGACAAATAGGCAAGTCTCGCCGTCCTCATCGGTGAGATTGACGTTCACATGGAACTCTTGAACTAAAGCGCGGAGTAGATCCAAATGACTATAAGAGGCGGCAGCATGAACGAGGGAATAGCCATGTTCGTCTTGCGAAGATGCGAGAGAGGGGTTCGAGCGGAGGAGAGGGAGCAACGCTGGTGAGTTGTCGGCGGCGAGGATATACGGGTTCGGACTCATGATGGACGGCTGGATGAGTCACAACAATGCGACTCAGAAGAAGGTAAGCAAAGAGAACGAATGACTGTCGCGGGCTGAGCTTCAGAAAGGAATTGCTGGAGTTTCAAATTTCTTCCTGCGGTGACATCAAACTGTTGCTGACTCACGCGGGCGGGGGCTGTTTGCATGTTTTGACAGGGTGAGCTGTGCAAGGGCACCAAGCTCTCTTTGGAGTCCGACGTCCACCCTTCACTGCTGACAGCTGCTCGTCTTCCTGGCTGGTGTACTTATATCTAGACATTCCCAGCTGCAGCTCCATGTTTTGTTACAGCTTATTGCACTAGCAACCCTTCAGACGACGGGTACTTTACTAGCTTCTGCATCGAGAACTATCCCCTCACTTCAGTCCTCTTACGTCGCCATGGTTCGGCAGGATCCGCACGAGGTGGCAGAGCTCCTTCGAGGCCTAAAGGGCTCCGTGGGTGGAAAACAGTCCGGGAAGACAAGGTTCTCCTGCAAGAAGACTACTTTCGCGGTTGCTGGATCAGATAATATCACCGTCGATTCGTGGAGGTTTCGTGACTGGGACTATAAGCGAGATGACCTTCCTACATATGCGCGAGGCCTGTTCACGACCATGACGAGGAAGAATGTGCCAGAGATCGCCATTCGAGGGTATGACAAGTTCTTCAACGTCGACGAAGTTAGCACGACTAAGTGGGAGAATATCCAGAAGAATACAAGAGGTCCCTACGAACTGAGTGTCAAGGAGAATGGCTGTATTATATTTATCTCAGGCTTGGAAGACGGCACTCTTCTCGTATGCAGCAAACACTCCACAGGTCCCAGACAGGACGCCGATCTGAGCCATGCTGTTGCTGGGGAGCGATGGGTGAGGCGTCATCTGGAGTCCGTGGGGAGAACAGAAAAAGATTTGGCCGAAGAACTGAGACGGATGAACGCCACCGCGGTGGGAGAACTCTGTGACGACGGGTTTGAAGAGCATGTGCTTGCTTATGACCCAGAGGCAGCAGGCATCTATCTCCATGGCCTCAACTACAACGTCCCATTCTTCGCCACTGTCCCTAGTGCAGAGGTTCACCAATTTGCCGACAAATGGGGATTTAAGAAGGCCGAATTTGTGGTGAAGCATGATATTTCGGAAGTCAAAACCTTCCTAGATGGCTGCGCAGAAACAGGATCATGGAATGGAAGGGATACCGAAGGGTTCGTGATCCGATGTCAGCTGCGTGAGACGCCGTCTGGACCCTACAGCGACTGGTTTTTCAAATACAAGTTTGAAGAACCATATCTTATGTATCGGCAATGGCGTGAATGTACGAAGGCGATGATTGCAGGCAGGCCCCCCAAAATTCACAAGCATGTCAAAATCACAGAAGAATACCTCCAGTACGCCAGACGACAGCTCCAGAAGGACCCGAGAATAGGAAAACTTTATAACCAGAACCACGGCATCATCAAGATGAGAGATGGCTTCTTGAAAGAAAGAGGCTTGAATGGATCAGAGATTATTGCCATGGAAGCTGCCGAAGGGGACGCCGCTCCGCCTGTTACCTCTGATGTGGTACTCGTCCCGATAGCTTCGATTGGATGCGGAAAGACAACTGTGGCACTCAGCCTGGCCGAGCTGTTCGGATGGGGGCATATTCAGAACGACAATATTCAAGGGCAGAAAAATCGCCCGAAAAGATTCGCCCAAGCAATTATCGGTGAACTGGGGAGCCGTAGAGTTGTCATCGCAGATCGCAACAACCACCAAGGGGGCAGATCGCAACAACCACCAACAACGTGAGAGACGGCAGATCATTGAGGATGTCCGCGCTCTGGTGCCCAATGCTCGGTTTGTCGCTCTGCAATATGTCCACGAACCCAAGGGCAAGTTATTGGATGATATCAGGGAGGTTACGCGGCAGCGAGTATTGGAGCGTGGGGACAACCACCAGACAATCCGTGCTGGGAGCAAGTCGCCGGATGAAATCATTAGTATCATGGAAGGATTCCTTCATCGGTTTGAAGCCGTTGACACCGAACGTCAGCCAGACATCAATTTTGACGAAGTGATCGATCTTGACATCTCCGCATCATCGCGGGAGAACCTCGAAACGGTGGTCACTGCGCTCTACAACCGTTACCCACGACTCATGGATCGACCAATGCCTTCTTCATCTGAGATGGACAATGCCATTGACGCTGCTATGAGCGGCTACACCGTGGATAGGAAACATGATCTATCCTTTGGCGGTGGAAGGGGCTCAAAGCCGCAGAAACAACAACAGCAATCTAGCAACCAGCAAGGCATCGGCGGCAAGACAGTGGACCAACTGGTCAAAAAATGCGAATATTTCAACATCTCCCTCCCCCCTTCACAAATCAAATCCCTCGTCGCCTCCCTCTTCCCTCCCTCCACCCCTCCCCATATCTCCAAGCTATACTCCCACCTCCAAAACTCCCGCCGCATCCAACCCAGCTTCCACGTAACCCTCATCCACCGCGCCACCGCAAAGGACAACCCCTCGATCTGGGAAACATATACCACCCTCTACCGAACCGGGCTCGAGAAACAATTCGAACCAACCTTCAACAGCAACAACAGATCCCAAACCCCGACCCTGGGAACAGCGCGCGTGCGCCTCGAGCGCCTCGTCTGGGACGACAAAGTCATGGCCATCGTCGCTCGCATCCTCCCGCTGGACGTTAACAATAACCCCCTTGTCCCCGCCGACATGGATTCGTGGGCCTGCGCCAACGAGATCCCGCACGTCACCATCGGAACTGCGGGGCCCGAAATCAAGCCCAAGGAAAGTAACGATTTGCTGCATCGGTGGCTGGAGGTGGGTGCGAATGCAGAGTCGGGGATTATGGATGCGGAGTTTGCGGCGGGGACGATGGTTGATGGGAATGTGGGGGTTGTGTTGAGTCGGTGATGGGGGCTGCAATTAAGAGGTGGGCATGGTTGCGATGCGAAACACGGCCCTGCGTTGAGCAAGCATTGCTTGAAAATATATTCATGTTCTTACATTGCATGTCATACACAGCAAATTTAACTGGAATCTATGAAGTAACAAACGGTTCCGCAGCATACGAATATAAAATATAAGCTCTAGATTCATTCCGACGTAGCAACGGGTATAATATAAAGTACACACAAAAAGATAGAACTACCTAATCACTCATCCAAGCAGCTACTCTGCCTCCGCCTACGCGGGCAGCGAATCTCAGACCAGTGCTACCCATGGGGAAATAGCTAACGAGATACCAAACCAAGGCGACGAGTTGGAAAATTGATGATATGAGGGTGAGAATGGTGGATTGGAGCTATGGGCAGAAACTGTCAGGTTAGCGCCGGATACCAAGTCTGTGCAAGGGTGGATGGATATCAAGGGTGTTTGCAGTGTTGCGTCATAGGGGTCTGGGATGGGATGCAGTCTGCGACGGACGAGTGTCATGCCGCCCGCTGTGGGGATGGATGATAGCGGGCTAGGCTTGTGCGCTGGAAAGAGCGGGAGCTGTGCACAGTGAATAGATCTACTTACCCCAACCGCGAAGTACAGTGTTAGTGCAATGGATGTGAAGTATGCTGCCGTGAACGGAAGCCGAGGGCCAGATAGAAGGTGTTTGGCGTAGGGGACTGGTCCCATAAGGACTGCCCAGGATGTGAGGAATAACGCAGACCCGATAGACCAGCTAGTAAAACCGAGTTAGAACATTGTCGACACTTGGTAATAAATGGAAGAGGCAAATATCATCTCGGAGGCACAGTGATAAGGCCCAGAAGCTGTAATGCGCAATCAGGGCCACCACGATCTCCGGAGCTTCCGGATGACCAGAAATAGCCCCATCACATGGAAATGACGACGAGGCACCAACGTCATGGTGTGGACAGTCAAATAGGGGAGAACTGAAGCAAAAGGAGGCAAACAAAAGGGCGGAGCACTCACAGTATTGCAAATTTCCGGGGCTTGAACATTAATACAGGAAATATTATAAAGGCCATGCAGATTGCGAAGCAGACCAAGGCGCCGATATTACAGCCAGCGAATATGAGCATCCGGTCCCAACGGCTTACTATGACGGAGAATAAAAATTAGTGTCAAGACGCGCATACTGAATAACCAACGCTGCGCCATCTGCACGACGGTTGAGCAACGAATGCCACCACAGCGCTTGCGTCACTGGTCGAGGTGGGCAGGACGCAGGAACTGGGTGATATCACTTGCATCCGCCGCATCTATTGAAAGAAGGGGGGGCCACGAGACTCACATGCGAACCAAGCCTCCTCCTCTTCCCTTCTTGTTGGAGCCGGTAGCGGTGCGGCCGATCCTTCCTGTGACGGCAGATGCACATATCCGCGATTCCCAAATGGATTTAACGACTGCAATGACGAAAATATGGGAGTCGAGGAGGTGCCGTTGGAGGGCGCCTCTGGAGCTCTCGACCATCCCAGGGAATTCATAGAGTCGCGAAACGACGCGGACGCCATATTGTGCAGGTCGACGCGCCGCTCCCTCTTCCAAGTTCAAGACTGTAGTTCCTCTAAAAATAGGACAAGTGCCACGCTAAAACAAGATTGTCGAAGATAGGCTTCGTCTGCTAACCAGGTTCGCGCGACAGTCAGTCAAAGAGCTTCTAGTAGCATAGGCGATGCGCAGATGAGCCGCCAACTGCAAACACCAAAGAATGATTCGTCGTGAGGCAAAGGGCAAGTCAGATGACAAGGGTCCACGCGCTGATGCACATGGGAGTACCTACAGACGGGAATGTTGTATGTAGGTACCGAGCAAACCACCCAACTCCAGGGGACCGACGATAGAGCTCAGGATTCAACGTTCAGCAGCTGCTTTGATTCCCAAACTCTGACGTCATCCACACCGATCAGAATATGTTTTCTTTTGCCGTAGATGCCGTGAGCGAGACACGACGGGGTGTGTGGAGAGCTAGGGGGCTGGGAGGAGGGGGGGGGGACGCGAGAATCCGAGACAGTGCCCCAGAATAAAGCCAAGATGGTGTAGTCGGGGCACCAGCAGAGATTTCCGGGAGCGAGATAGAGTTTGTAGCGTCTCCTTTGCTGCCAGGAGCTTTCGAAGCAAAACGACTCTGTAGAGAATCAGGTGTCAGATGATTTGATCCCAAGAAGTTCTGGTAACCTGGGGGGTTGGCAATTGGGGGTGAAACCTGTATAGATTGCGTCGAGACAGTCTGGCAGTGACGGAAGAGTGACTTGAGAACACAGCCAGCTAACGCGAGGTCGTCGATGCTGGTGTAGATAGTCTGTAGATGAGGCCGCGATGTTCAGCCAACGTCGATGGCCGAAATGGTGCTGGCTACGCTAGTTCCCATTGGGGATAGTCTACCCCAGAGAATTGTGGTACTAGCGGTCACCAATAACTGTACTGAGCACTGACCATCGATACCGGCACCCGCTTCCAAATTTACACCACTCTCTCTTCTCTCCCGCGGGTTGACCCTTGGACCTCAAACTCCTCGGGTAGGAACAATGCTTTCATTTAGTGAACGAAGAACAAGGCCTAAGAGTCCCCTGTTCTACCACAGGCTTGGACTCAGGCTGAAGCCTAACAAACAGCACAAGGCATACAGATCCAATAGGCCTGGCCCTTTGCAGGCTGGCAGCTGAGTTACGCCTCTCCACCTTGGCTCAGCAACATCATCTTATCTCCATATTAATGTTTGCCGATTTGCACTCTTCATGCGCGGCCAGCATCCTTGACCAGCAGCCCTTGTCCTCTTGTCGATCACCCGGTATTTCTCGAGGGAACGGGACTCCAGATTTCCTCTCCAGTGAACCGTTGCAGAGATGCGCACAGCAGACGCTAGACGAAGCCGCATGGACGTGCGCAATCCGTCCTATTATTGCGATATGAGCTGATGCTCTCTGAATTCGGATCCCTGGTAACGGGAGGACGGGCAGAGAACCGTGGGAAACCCAACCCTTGACAATAACCTTTCGAGCAGTTCCCCGCATCGTCCCAGTTCGAGTCGTTCCAAGAAAGAAAAAGCAAACACGCGAACTTTCTTGGCCCATTGTTTCCGGCAGCTGGCGGCAACCTTGAATACAAAAGGAGACAAGAAAAGGTGGCTGGTAATGCCCGAAGGGCCGCAGGAAAAAGAGGCTGACGTCTACGGCGTACGTATCCTTTCTGAGGGCCTTCGTTTGGAGGATCTGGAATCATTCCTAAGCAGCTACAATGCCTTGGAAACCTTCCCACGCCAATTCTTCAGCACGGCAGCAGCGTGGGGATGGGGACGGTGCGCAACCTTCTGTGTTCCACCCCATGTCATTCATGGATCTACCCATCAGCTCCATGTCGCCGATCATTTTAACCTATGTGACACCGACGGCAACAACTCGGCCACGGCTGGTCTTCGCGTTTCGACGCGAAAAAGTTATCCGCGTCAGCCGTGGCCCCTTTTCGCAGAAAAGGCTCGTCGAGATGGGTGGATGAAAAGATGGTGCTCAGCCTCGAATATGGCGCGCTTCGAGAGATGATGACAAAAGTGCTCCGTACATGTGAAATCAAGACGCGCACTGGGCTTTATGGGGGCAGCCGGCCTCTCTCCTTCTCTCTCCACACCACCACGACGGGGGCTAAAGGCTGGTCATTTTTTGCTCTTCGTCAGGGCATTCTCCCCTACATATGTAAATTCAGTTCCCCCCATTCCGTAAGCTTGAGAAGCTTGGTGTGTGTGCGCGGTCGCCCTTCTCCCCTCCCTCTCCGCCAACTTTTGTGGATGCCTTGGTGAGTCACATTGCCGGTTTATATGTTTGGAGTGTCTGGGTTGAACCCCCTTTATATTTTCTTTTTGGGAGGGGGGGTGATGTATCTTGGTCGCCTTGTCGGTGGTAGTGTTCAACAGGCGTAGACATCCTTTTTCATGACCACCGTCACATTTCGATTATGAAACAGAAACCAAGCTGCAGCAATCTGGCCGAAGAAAACAAAAGAAAAGAAAAAACAACCTCTGGCCGCATGCAACCTTTGGGGAGGGAAGTTTTATAAGTGATCTCTCCGTGACAGCCTCGTGGGCTGGATGATCGATGGCCGGGGCTGCATGACCACCGTCATCATACATCAAATGAGAGCTGCAGAATGCCGCCTCGTCGCCCATAAATGTCCGTTCCCCCTCGGCCTCTTGCCTCAGCTTGACCCCTTGTTCGATGCCGACTCTTCAACCCGTTTGGACAGAGAACCGCAGCTAATCGGCTTCGAGTCTGCTTCTTTTTTTTTCTGCCTCGTTAGTCAAATCGGGACAGCCGCACCGACGAGTCAAAGACTTGCGACATCTATCCTTGTGTATCAATCCATCTAGCTCTCCCCTCTCCTCTTCCCCCGCTCCTATGCCAACCTCGCCGCTCTCGCATATCTGTACGACGCAATCATCACTATCACCAGCACCACCGCCGCCGACAACGCTAGCACCCTTGCCGGCAACCTAAGGAAGGTGGCAGCAAAGTGACTCGACATTGTGCTATCATCCATCGTCATCATCTTCATCGTCGACCTGCGGGTAAGTTGTCCTCTCCGTTTCCCCGGAACGCCGACTTTTGCACCAGCGCCTTTGCTTCTCTTCTCCTCCTCTCTCTGTCTCTCTCTCTCCCCTCTCTCTACTCTCCTCTCCGCAATCCAGGACGGACTGTGTCACCAAGCTCTCGCTTGGCTTCTTGATTATCAGTTGGCTCGCTTCTTTCTTCCTCCTCTTTTTGATAGGCCTGAGCGCTCTTGGTATTGTTTTCTGCCCGCTCGCCGCTGAAGTTGCTAAAAATACACGGTCCTGACGTATGGTACTGTCCTACCTTGTTGGTAACGTATCGTACCGTACCGTCCCGTTCCTCCACCGCCTTTCTCTGCCCTCTCTCTCTTGCTCTCCCTCTCTCTTTCTGTCCTCTCCTCCTTGACGAGACGACATCATCGTGCGGCTGCTTCAATCTCAACCTCATCCTCTCCTCTCCATTGACTGCATCTCATCTGTCTTTCTTCTTGAAGACTGTCTTCTCCTACATATTCCATCTTACCAAACCTCTCTCCTCCTTGCTCTATCCTCTTTTTACCTCAAGCCTCGAAATTTCTTTATGTTGGTGCTCTCTGTTTCACTTCTGACTCAGCTCTCCCAACTTTTTGCCCTGCCAGCCTTGCCTTCACCTGTCCTCGCCAACTAACCAAACACTCTCAACACAGACCGTGGATTGCTCTAAATATCTTGCTCAATTGGCCTATGCTGTCCGATTATCCTTCATCTCCGACTTATCCTCGACCGATAACCGTCCTCCTCACGCCTTGAATCTCTCATACGCTGTCCGATTCACCACTTGCGAAGTCTCAAGCCATTGTTCGCTTGTGTTGCGTCGCATCTTCCACCGTTTCCGCTTCTCTGCGTGATTTATACTCCTTCGACTCCTTCGCAGACAGGGTTCGTATATTCCACCTTTTGAGTTCTTTTCTCAGTGCAAATCCGCTGTCGTCTGCTCCCCGCTGTGTGTAACACTGGGAGAGCCTGATCTGCAGATCCGCTCTCTCGTGGGTTGTGGCCCATGTCCCGCTTTGTTGCATCGGGTGGGTTGAACAGATGTTGTCTTGTCTACATTTCGCTTGCTTGCTTCAGTTTATGCAGGATCTGTCTTGCCGTGTCACTGACTCTCATTGCTTTAGGCAGACCCTTCCCCAACTTTCGAACGAGTCTATACCAGGTGGGAATGTTGCATGATTCGTGTCACCACTGTTTATCGCCGTGAATCGACCTTCCATTCAACGCCATAGCGGACGATCCGCAACGTGGAGAACCCGCCCTCCTTGAGACAACGTGCTTTTCAAAAACCCGCCCATCGGCTACGAATCATATTATCGCCGGGTGCATCGAATCAGCTGGGCCATCTGGTGGTACATCCCGCCAGACATTATCGACCTACCCTCAGTTGCGTCTCCCATCCATATCTCCCTGATATAGTTACAACCGATGGCGGAGACTGCTTTCATCAAGAGTGAACCCGATGACCAGAGCGGGAACCCTCACCAATTTATGATGTCGAACTCTACGTTTGGCATTCCTAGCCCATCCTTTACCAGCAACCACTTTGGTAACTCGGACAACAACGGGAGCATCGACCCATCCGAACTGACAATGCACAATGGAGGCTTCATGATGAACCCATTTGGATCGCAACAGAATCTATCCTCAAGCTTCCCATTTGGAAATTCCGGTATCGGTACTGAGGAATTACTCGACCTCGAAATTAATGACCCAAGTGCGAATGGAAATTTCCACAGAGGCAATGAACAGCGACAGCCAACTGCTATTTCGATGAGCCACCAGGGGCAGATGTCGCATATTTACTCAAATACCCCGGATGGAGCGCCTATCAACAGCCCGTTCTTACGGTCGAATTTCAATTACGACCAATTCCGCCCAATCCAACAGCACACTCCTCAGGAGGCCTCGCCCCATATGCATAATATGAACATGCAATTTGATCAGAACTATCTCGGTACCAAGGCACGGACCGGCCTCCATGGTGCAGATCGCAATTCCGTCGATGCCAGGAGCCCAATGACTCCCAAAACTCCTGCCATTGGAGGGCTCAATATCGCCACGCCAGAATCAGGCAGCTTCCCGTCACAGCCAATTCGTGCTGTGCCTTTGCAGACGCAGCACCAGAAGACTTTATCAAATCATTGGGATGGCACCCCCGGAAGTGCGCATTCGATGATGGAATCCCCAATCTCATCTCCTGGCCATCCTTCCCATCACGCTGGCATCTCCGAGATCCTCACATCTGGCAAACATGCGTCGTTGCCCACAAAGGTAGATTCCGTTCACCGACACCATACCACTGCCGCCCAGTTGTCACAGGAAGACAAGAAGCGACGTCGGCGCGCATCGCATAACTTGGTTGAGCGCCGGAGACGGGACAATATCAACGAGAGGATCCAGGACCTTTCCCATCTCGTCCCGCACCACCGTTTGGAGGACGACAAGATCCGGAAACAGCTCATCAATAACTCGGCCCTCTCTGCTTCTGTTGGTGCATCGGCCATAAGCCCAAGCAATGCCGCCACATCTCTACTGGCAGGCGGAACTGGTCGCAGGGCTACCAGCGGCAATATCACGATGGGACTGCCAATCGAAGAAAAAGAGAAAGGCCCAAACAAAGGCGACATTCTGAACGGAGCCGTTGGTTGGACTCGAGATCTAATGTGGGCATTGTACCGCAAGTTGGAGCAGGAGGACCAGCTGGCCGAATTGATCACATCGCTTGGCGGGACATGGCCATTCGAGCACACGGAAGAGGATAAGCGCATGCGAACGGAACTGCTGGATGCGATGGAGAAGAATGACCCGAATAGTTTTACCTACAGCCGGGCTCCAGGAAGCGGTCTCCGGGTGCCGAAGCACACCAATATCGCGGGCGAGCCGACGGGAGCAGGAGGCAGCCGACAAAGCCTCAGCCCAAGCTTTCCCAACGGGGGAAGTGGCAGCAACAACACGCAAGCCCAGTACTGGAATACTTCGGGCCATGCTGGAATGTCCTTCAAGGAAGAAGACGAGTACTCGATGGACATGAATTAAACACTGACGGACGACAACAACTTTCTTATACCAGATTCAACTATACCGTTGGGTTTGCATGGGTGGCGTCCGTGTGAGGGTTGGGGACGGAATTTCGGGGCGTTTTATCTTGCTCTTTTGTTTACCTCTTCCTCCCTTTTTGTTTCCGTTTATACTGTTGCATTTTCCTCGACATCTACCCTTATAATACTTCCTTTTCTATATTTTTTTTAATATGTGATGTGTGTTATATTTGGTTGCATGGTATATGCTTGCAATTTCTGGTGGCAGTTGATGCTTATGAATCTTTTTTCTTGTGCGCGCACATGCAACTCCCCTCTGACAACTAATACACTGTCCGTGTCTGCCCCTTTCTCTTTGCATGTTTCGAGGCATTCCGGACATAATGATCATGAGTCTATGAACAACGACAACGACAACACAACGACACAAACGACAATGACTACGACAACGAATGACAACAACGACCGATACCCGTGATGACTTACGAGTATGTGTGTTGGTACCGCGGTACCTTGTTTCGAGTGGCTGTCTAGCTAGCTGCCTTGCCTTTGCGCCATTTCTTTCTTCCGGTATGATCTACTCATTTAGCTCTAGGTATAGGGTATTATCTTCGTTTCTATTGAATATTGACCTGAATTGATCTTCGTGCCATTCATATGCCGACAATATCACTTCCCGCGGACATTCCCGGAAATAGGCTGTCATTTTTATTGTTCTTCACGATGTTACGGAGCGAGTAGATCGTACCGTACTGTACAGTAAGATACGCCCGCCATTCGGTATCCATGGCGATTCCTCGGCGTTTGGCTGAAAGATGCCAGGGTTGGGCAAGCTTCCTCACCCCCAGCAGAAGCGAGGGCGTCTGAGGAATAATACCTAGGGCGCATTGATGAGCGGGGTATGAATATTGCGCTTGGATGGAGATGTTACGCAGTGAGCTCTTCATTGATAATTACAAGTAGTTAGTTCGCTCCTATTGACCTTACGATCCATGAACGGAGGGTACTCAATATATTCGGAATCCTGGCTTCCGAGAACAAGGGGAACCTCCGAACGGGGACGGACGCGGGCGGCTCGGTCTCGGAATGAGGCCTTACTCGTAGTACTGAGATAGGGAAATTCGTTCTTTTCTTCTCCTTCCGGTGTCGGGGCGGTGTGCTTCTTATCGCTTGTTCGAGGGACCTTGGAAGTCGCTGATCAACAGAGGGGATCTCGCGCTTGTCGCTGGAACTTCATCAGTGAATAATAAATGATGAGATGAATGCGGGGAGAGTATGTCGGTGAGGTGACGTCATGCAGCTCGTCTGTATGCGAGATGCATGCTAGCATGCCAGGGCGAGGAATTAGCTAGCGAAGGTCGCAGAGAGAAGGCTGGCTGATACAGTATGCTGAGGGAATTGCTTTTTCTTTTCGGTTGCGACTTGTGAGCTGTTTGCTGTTTCAATTGACTTTTCCACCTTTCTTTTTATTTATTTATTTATTTTCTTGTGCTGAAGAGAACGAAAAACCTAGAAACAAGCTATTGAAGAGGTGTATATCTATAAAAACAGATCTATCCTTGCGGTCTGGAATTGTCAGAGAATTCTAGGAGGCGCAGAAAACGGCGTCAAGGGCCAGCTTCTCAAAAGGAAACAAAAGCGCGGGAACTAGTTGAATGGTGCTGCGCTGGTAACTATCCTCTGTATCGTATCGACGCTCACTGTAATCAGATGAAATTCGGATCGTAGGAGATGTCAGGATATAGATTGATCCGAAAAGGCAAGGAAAACGGATAGGGTATCGTATCGCCATCGACATTCAAGTCGCATCGTTCCAAGGTCGCTTTGATATAGCATATTCAAGCCCTAGACGAGGTCCTTACTCATCCCTGAGCTTGCGGAGGAAATCGGTCACGCCAGTGAAGACGACCAGCAGGATACCACCACCAGGACCCAGTCGCAGCACCTTGGGGATGAATCCCTTATACAAGGCAGCAAAGCCTTCCTCCTTCATCACAGTTCCCAGAGCCGGCCAGGCCCAGTTGTACTTGGGAACCGAGCCGGCGACCTTGGGGCTGTTCTGGATGCGCGACTTGACAACGTCCATCGGTGTGTTTAGGATCGTTCCAATGGTTCCACCAACGGTACCGGCAATGATATCGTTGCGCATCTGCTCCTTCTTGTTTCCAGGCTCAGCCTTGGGCAGCTGCGCGCGAATCTGGAAAATACTTCCGAAATACCCGGCGTTCCAGAGAATGTGACGCCAGAGAGTGGATTCGAGACCGTTGTAGAGAGCCAGCGGGCCTTCGGCCTTGACAATCTTCTTCACCACGTCCAACATACCGTTGTATTTTCCGGCGGATTCTCGGTCCTGGAGACGAATCTTGACCAACTCGAAGGGTACCACGACGAAGGACTCGGTTGCACCAGCGGTCGCACCAGTAAGGATCGCCAGGGGCTGGTTGGTCTTCTCCATTCCAAAGAACGATCGATAGAAGGTGCCCCAGCTATCATTCGCAGCGAATTTAGTGGCACGCTTAGGGGCTTCCATCAGAATCGGGGCACTGATTCCACGGTAAAGGCGAGAGAAGCTGACGATCGCATAACATATAAGTATCACGGCAAGACAAAGGTATATCAAAGTGTAACATACCCCTCATTTCTGACAATCTTCTGGAGACAATCAACCATTCCCGTGTAGGCATTTTCACCAGTGGCCCCCGCGGTTTGCAGCTGACTAGATTTGGTTTAGCAAGTTGGCAACTAAGAGAAGTACGCAAACTTACACTCTTGTCTTGACAACATCTAATGGATACCTATAAAGGGGCTTATTGTGAGAAATGCTGGTCGACCAATATCAAGGTTCAGCGGAGGCCATACATGACAAGGATCTAGCAGATGCAGTTGGTTAGCCCATTAAATAAGGAGAGAATAGGCTGGGAAAGGCTCACTTCAGATACACCAGCAACCGCACCAGCAACAAACTGGTATGCGAACGGCAATGGCTTCTGCTCTTGTGACATCTTTGCGACTATGACGAGACGGCTCTAAAGAGGGGAGAGGGTCCTAAAAGAAAAGCAATGCCAGCTATCCCAAATGAGGGTCAAGAGAAAAACAAGCAAGGCAAAGAGAAGCCACAAAAAAAAAATCAGCAGGCGACAGAACAGACGAGGAGGTTGATTGTCCAGAGTGGGAGGACAAGAGGCGTCGCTCGGCAACAAAAAAAGGCCGCAGAATTTGGGGATTTTGCCTTTGGAGCTAGACCGCTTTTCTCCGCGGCATCGAGGGCCTAGCGCCGGCTACCGAAGCACGCAAAGACTCGGGACGTTGGATCTGGACATCACTGCAAGATGCGAATATTACTGAGATGCTACGTTTCGTGACCTTGCTGGAGGTGTATGTGGCATATGAACATGTCCGCATCTTGGGCACTAACAGAAGTCCAACAGTCTGCCTTTTCTTTTCTCCCTCCCTCTTCTTCGCTGTCACCCACTCCTATTTCCCAAGTCGCGGGGGTCCGGACCGGAATATCTATATCGCGCGATGATAGCTGACTAAGCTATGCATTACATCATGTGATCACCTGTTTATTGATTTGACGCGCGACGCGTCAGGAGCAATGACACGAGATGAGAAGCTTCACGACACAGTTCACGTCACAATGATCATCAATCTTTGAATACCACCTCTGAATATGCCGTTGACATCTGATTCTTGGATCCTAACAACAGTTAACTAACAGGAACTCCCAGCCACGAACGACGAGCTTTCTTGCCTCAAGTTGATATCCCATGACAGAAGACCCATTCAGAGTCTCCTCGACCTCCAGATCAAAGTTGAATGAGTTCCGATACTCCGCCATTCCTCCACCTCGAATGTCGCCAACTAAGACTGTTCCAGTAGACGAGGAGGGCCACAAACCAGAGATCGCCGCCAACCTGGGCAAGGAAAACTTCCCTACGAACGGCCGAGTGGCTTCTCGGAAAGATTGCCCCCATACACCCGCCCACAGGATACCGCTGGCTGACTTGATCAGCAATACTGAGGATGCTCTGAACCGCGCTCCAGGAAAGGTCATAACTCCTGATGATCATGTATACTGGGATCACAGAAGCCCAAATGCAAAGCAGAATCCGCGTGGGAAAAAGCGGAATCGCAGCGCGTCACCCGCCAGCTCTCCGTTAAATAAAACCGTTTCTGCCGAAATCAAAGCGGCCCCAATGCTTGTGAAGACTCCTCAGCACGATATAGCGGCAGATCTTTGGAGCAGATATGTGGGCAAAGGCAATGGCGTTGCTGGCGACGAACTTCCGAAACTCCACTTCTCCCAGCTCGTTTCCTCCTCCCCGCAGACACCGGCCCAACGCTTGCGTGTTTCGAGAGATTCATCCGGACTTCGAAGGGCCAACAGCTGCAACGTCGATTGGCCAACCTCAAATAGGAAGAGGCGACGTATTGATGATCAGCAACGAGCCAACCGGATTCGAGACGGCTTTTCGCGATCACGTTCTTCTCTCCTTGCCCCAGAAAAGTCGAAAGCATCCAAGGTTGGCCTGCTAGTTGGGAAAATACAGGAGACATTGTCCAAGTGTCCCAGGGCAGATCTCGATGGACCTTCTAGCTCTTCCCCGCTTCCAGAGCGCCCGGAAAATATAGATGATTTCCCCGCGTCACCACCAAAAGGACTGAATCCGAGCCAACCGATCGATACGCCGTCGAAATGCAAGCCCATGAACCGCGAACCACGCCCGGAAGCACATTATAATGACGTCGGCCCGGATAGTAAAGCTGATTCGAATGAATTGTCGTCTGAATTTGCCGACGATGACCTGGACCAAGGCTTCCTCGAGCTTGCTTGCATATCTCCCTCTCAATTCCGCCCAACCAATCCGCATACGACGGATAATAAGGAGATTGATCGCCCCGCCATTTCCGATGACGATGGATTGCAACGGGACACTAAGGAGAATATTCTTCACGATAAACATGAATTTACGGATGTTGATGACGATGATGATTTCCTTGACGGGATTGAAGAGATGATGGCGCAATATGATTCAAAAGTTTTATCTGCCGGACAGATGACGACAAATAAAGAAACTCGCCCGGCCCAGAATGGAAGCGCGGAGCCCACTGGTAGCAATAATGCGGTCACTACACCCAGGGATGCGGGAAGTGTCAAGGCGGATGACTTTGCTGCTTTACTTTCAGATGATGATTTCGGTGAGGACATTGATATGGACGCAATAGAGCAGGCAGTCCTGCAGGATATCGGGGGTGCTGCTTCAAGTCAAGTTGGGTATCCCTTGTATTGATAAACCTATTAGGTACATTGCTAAGAGTTCCAAAGCATGTTAAATGTTCTCAAGCCATCAAACGATACCTAGTGCTTGACTTGGCTGAGAATACTTACACCAATGCCAAAGGAAGAGGCCAGCGCGAGAAAGTAATAACGTCTTCTCCTTAACCCCGAATTGTGCTAATGCGGCGGTAGGTATTACTCGTTCAAGAGGAGAAAACAAAGCAAGAAAGGGGCATCACCTTGAGACAATCCTGGTTTGATTCTCCCTGTATCAAAGGGTCATACATCCATCTCATCGGAGAATTCGATGCCAGAGGTCAATGTGTTGTCGATGATTCCAAGAACGTCATCATCTTACATCCTGACCACCTCCTTTCGGCCACCGTTGTCGCAGATTCATTCACCTGTCAGCGACGCGCTGTCCTTCAAGATCGTATCAAGGCTACCAGCGCAGCTACCAAGCCCCAGACTTATGGCCACATTCTCCACGAGATTTTCCAAGAAGCCCTGAAAGCAAACCGATGGGATCTACCTTGGCTAACGGGTGTTATCGAACGGACACTCCCAAAGTATTTGGAGAGCCTATACGAGATTCGCGTTGAGCTTCACGAGGCTGCAGAGTATCTGGCGGGCAAAATGCCTGCTCTGAAGACCTGGGCAGACACCTTCCTCCACGCCCGACCTTTGGTATGTTTCTCTCTCCATACTAGTACCTTGGCTTACAATATCTAGGCCAAGTCTCTCATGGAGGATAAGAATGGCTCCAAGGCACGCATGTCGATAAACAAGCTTCTCGAGGTAGAGGAGCATATCTGGTCTCCCATGTACGGTTTGAAGGGCAACGTCGATGCAACGGTTCAGGTCACTGTCCAAGAAGGTGCTGAGCAGAAGACTCTCACTGTGCCCCTGGAACTCAAAACAGGGAGAAACAACACCAATGAGACGCACCGCGCGCAGACGGCACTGTACTCGCTGTTACTTTCGGACCGATATGGTAAGTCGGTGAAGAATGTTGAGTATAAGATACTGACCATGCCTAGATATCGATGTGACCTTCGGAATCTTATATTATCTGGAAGTATCAAAGACGCACCGTGTGCAGGCAGTTCCGCGAGAGATTCGACAGATGATCCAACAGCGAAATCGACTGGCTGGCTACGTTCGTGAACGACTCGATTTACCGCCGATGCTGAAAAATGCACGGATTTGCAACCAATGCTATGCGAAAACATCCTGTTTCGTGTACCATCGGCTGGTCGATAACGGGAACGAAGAGACCAGCGGCATAGGCGCCCCCTTTATGGAGCTTGTTGGCCACCTTACCCCTTCTCACCGGACATTCTTCAAGAAATGGGACCTTTTATTGACGCAAGAAGAGAAAGAGACGATGAAATTTCGAAGAGAGCTCTGGACCATGTTAAGCCATGAACGTGAAGGAGTTGGGCGCTGCTTTAGCAAGGTCATCATAGAGCCTGGCTCGGAGTCTGAAGACGTTGATGGTCCGAAAATCAATCGATTCCGATATACGTTCGTCAAGCCGAAAACTGCAGCTGCATTCTCGTTCGCCGAGTCTCAAATCACGGTCGGAGAACCGATTGTGATTTCTGATGAAAAGGGCCACTTTGCTCTTGCTAACGGCTATGTAACGTACATTAGTCCCAGAAGGATTACTGTTGCGGTTGATCGAAGGCTGCATAATGCGCGAACCAAGAGACCGGGATTCGACGCTCATCGGAATCAAGTGTTTACCGGGATTATGGAAATCACTGAGGGGGCGTCTGCCGTCTCTTTAGAAGAGGAAGAGGAGGAGCCTACGCTATATCGAGTGGATAAGGACGAGTTTAGCAACGGCATGGCAACTGTCAGGAATAACCTCGTCTGCATGATGGACAAGACGCTCTTTCAGGCAAAGAGGCTTAGGGATCTTATTATTGATGGAGCAGAGCCGGCTTTCAAGCCGCTATCTTCCATTCCCAAACTCCCGGCGTCAGCGGAGGCCAGCTTAAATGTGGACCAGAAGCAGGCGATTGAAAAGGTGATGAGCGCCAACGACTATGCTCTCGTCCTTGGGATGCCAGGAACCGGCAAAACCACGACGATTGCTCAAATTATCCGGGCGCTTGTCGGCCAAGGCAAAAGTGTCCTCCTTACCTCGTACACGCACACCGCAGTCGACAATATCCTGCTGAAGATCCGGGACGAGAAGATCAAGATCCTCAGACTTGGGTCCCCTGCCAAGGTGCATCCGGAGATCCAGCAGTTTGCAGACCTCGCCGCTGTACCAAAATCTTCATTGGAAGAATTGAGGGAGTCGTACGAGAATTCTCAGGTGGTCGCAACAACCTGCCTAGGTGTCAACCATTGCGTCTTCAACAATCGGACGTTCGACTATTGTATCGTTGATGAAGCCTCGCAGATCACACTGCCCGTCTGCTTGGGACCTATTCGCATGGCAAAGACCTTTATACTTGTCGGTGATCACTACCAGCTCCCTCCCTTGGTCCAGAACAAAGCGGCGCAGGAAGGCGGTCTGGATGTGAGCTTGTTCAAACTGCTTTGCGATATGCATCCGTTTTCCGTGGTCAACCTGGAGCATCAATACCGCATGTGCGAGGAGATCATGCTCCTCTCAAACCGGCTCATATATTCCGGCCATCTCAAATGCGGCACACCCGAAGTCGCCTCGCGCTCCTTGAAAATCCCAAACATCCGCGCCCTCAAGCAACACCATATGAATCCCCTCTCCCTCCACTCCTCCCAATCACCCTGCCTCGGCCCCAACCATTCCCGCTGCTGGCTGCACGACCTCCTCCAACCTTCCGCCAAAGCCCACCTCGTCAACACTGACACCCTCAACCCCGGCGCGCTGGAATCCGCCAACGGCTCACGAATAGTCAACGCCACCGAAGCAACGATATGCGCCCAGCTAGTCGAAGCACTGATATCCATCGGCATTTCCGCGCGCGACATCGGCGTCGTCACACTCTACCGAAGCCAACTCTCGCTCCTAAAACAGAACCTGCGCCACCGTCTACCCGATCTAGAAATGCACACCGCAGACCGGTTTCAGGGCCGCGATAAAGAAGTCATTATCATGAGCTGTGTGCGGAGTAACGGCGAGCATAATGTAGGTGAGCTATTAAGGGATTGGAGGCGGGTGAATGTTGCGTTTACGCGGGCACGGACGAAGATGTTGATTGTGGGCAGCAAGACGACATTGGGAGAGGGTAATCAGTTGCTGGGCAAGTTTGTGGGGATCATGGAGGAGAAAGGGTGGTGTTATAATTTGCCCGTCGGAGCGGTGGAGAGTCATGTCTTTGAGGAGATCGGTGGGGACGCTGGCTTTACGCAGTGTAGTCCGGTGAAAAATGAAAATAAGCAAGGATGGAAGATGAGTCCGGTGAAGAATGGACGGAATCTATTTGGGACGAAGAGGCCCGGGAAGGTTGGGGGGAAGGGCATGCAGGCAGCGAAGATGGTGCAGAGGAGACCTGTGCTGAGGGATGTGTACCATGATATCCTTGGATAGGAGTTTTGGCCTTTATATTTTTTTGGAGAGTATTCCATCGTCTGAGCTAGAGTTATAGCGCATTGGAAACCATATCACCTCGATACCACCTGGTTAGGGAATACAAACATATCGTACAAGTTCGTACATAATTTAAGTCACTCTCAGAAGCCGGACCACGGCCCTCCCACATACTCCCAACAGACGAACGGCCGCCGTGGGGTTCGGGGCCGCGCAGAATCAGTCTCCATCGCATCTTCATCAGCAGGAGGAGCTTCATCAAACGGCAGGGCCAGGACGGTATACCCATCCCTCCCATCCACAGCCTGCTTGCCCAACGCGGAACAGGAGATCGCGAACCAAGAACTTTTAGCCGCAGCTGTATCCCGCCTGCATCATCGTCAGTCCATGCAGCTCCCCAAGTATTTGAATGATGAGACTTACAGCGCAGCTACAAGTAGACTGCTTATCCACCGGCTAGACAGCAGTCCCCTCCAACAAACCTTTACCAGATTCGAAGAGACGCAACTCTCTTGCTCGGGAACGGTATACCGGCTTAGATACGGATCGATGGTATCGTCCGCGCGCACACGCGGGGAATCAAGTGAGACGAGAGCAAGCCATTCCTGGATCTCGTTACAGGACTCGCGCATGAGGGACTGGTCCTGCTCTTTATCTTGCAGGAGCTGGGGGAGGGATATGGGCGGTGTGAGGATGTTGCGGAAGGTGGTTTTGTTAGGAGTGCAGGTGATTATTTGTGGGTGGTGCTTTTTGATAGGGGCGTCTGGTTTGCTGATGTTAATGATATATCTATGCAGGGGAGGAGGCTACGAACCTTCATCCGACAGACTTGATGAGGGAGATAGGTCGCAGAATAGCCATGCAAGCGAGTTGTTCAGGACATTTTTGAATGCCCAGACAATACGTTCAAAGCCCTTTTTACCATGGAGCATCGAGGGTAGTCTGAGATTGATCTCCACGGCTATTTGAGTAGTTCGAGTCAGAGAGATGTCCTTGAAGAGGAAGAGGATAAGGGTTTGGCGTACCGTATCTTGACTTGACGTGCTTTCTTCCGCCGCTGCGGACGGGCTTGCCGACGAGACCTGCTCGTTCATAGGAATTCTTGTCGAGTTCCAGCTTAAGTATTCCTGGGTGCGCAGGGTTAGAAACGCCATTGGTAGTCTGTAGCATCGACACTCACCATCGCTGAGAGAATAGACGTTGTCCACTCCGCTCGTTCCCTCGGAGAGCATCAGGACGTTGCCTATGAAGAAATCAGCGGCGTCCACGGAAGAGTAATTGGCATGGAAGAAAAAAAGAGAGATATACCAATTTTGATATATTTATTAAAAAACTCTCCCTCCAGAATGTCAGAGAGAGAGATGAAGACCCTGGCATACTGATGGCTGCCGATTTTGCTGGATATCGCATCCCACGCTGAAAGGTAAATCTCTTCCGGGAGGATCAATTCAGTCTTTGATGAAGCATAGGTAGGACGTTAGCTTAATTTAAACCTGTCCATGGAATATTCAGCTAGAGTATGGCATACCGAGTGAACGAAAGGATGCGCGCTGATGGTAGAGAACGGGCTCTTTTTCGACGGCGGATGCTCAGGATCAATGTATGGCGGGAGCCGGCTGATGGTCGTGAAGCATTTTTCTCTATCCAGGGAATCGTCGGTGATGTCGAACATTGTATAGACTGGAAGATTAAGTCCTGCTGGTCAAGCATTGATGTTCTAGTTACTATGGTTATCGCTTGATAGCTGGGGCGAGATGAAGCTTGATGAAAAGTTTGGGCCTCAAAAACCGTGTTGAACATCAACGTCGAGCACTTTTCCAGATAAAGTGATGAACATGATGAAAAGCTCAATACTGATATAAGTCTAGGGATATTACTTTTACATCGGAGAAATACTTACGTAGGACTGGACTGCGCATTTCCTTCGTTCCTCTATAGAACTGGGAGTATAACTATGCCTTCACACGACCGTTCATTTCTCCTTAGAGCTCTGGATATCTTCTAGATATCTTCCATATGCTAAACATATATCACAAGCCGTCAGCATGACTGACGCCTTCCCTGTCATGTCTCCCCTGTATGATTCCTTCCAGAGCATACCCAGAGAACAATTGCATCCCTTCGTCGTGATATGCCCCTGAATACTAAGCTGGTGCTCGCTACACTGCTGTAAATGAGGTATCTAGCTCTTCCATAGATTCTGTATAGGAATATCTAAACATTCTCTCAATATATGACCATTGCAAGCCAGGAGTGGAAGATGAAAAATCGTAAGCTCTGTTGGAATTGGTCCTAAGCTTCACTAAACTTTGCTAACATCAGCGCATCATAACTTACAAGCTGCTCCAGCTCCTCCAAGCATTTCCCCTACCATCTCCGCGCCTCCACGCACAGAAGCTCACTCACCTGCCGAAGCGCCGCCTGTCCCCAGCAACACTCCGGCAGATAGCATTGAGACGCCAGTTCCTCAGCCAGCACCTGTATCCAGCACACCTTCACATCACTCCTCACCAAAGACCACTGACGGGGAGGGGAGCGGGGATCAAGAGATGCCTCCGTCGCAGCTCCTCACGAAGGACAGGTTCGCGCAGTTCTTTGGCAGATTACGGACGCAGAGCTATACGGATCCGCAGGCGCGTGGACCAGGGTCGCATAGGTGGGCTTTTCTCTCTCTTTCCTTCGCCAGACCGCGACTGACGAGCCCTCTGAAGCATTCGTACGTTAGCATGGAATCCTACGGGTCTTTTGATCGCGACAGGCTCAGCAGATCGAACACTTCGCATTTGGAACCCTGAGCGCCCGGATGTTAGATACTCGACTGAGCTGCGCGGGCATGGTTCGGGTATCGAGCAGGTGGCTTTCAATCCAGTGAAGGAATCGGAGCTGGCGAGTTGCTCGACTGATGGTACGGTTCGATTTTGGGATGTCCGGTCCAAAAGCTGCGTGAGTCGTTTAGACATTGGTGGGGAAGCTTTTACTTTGTCTTGGACTGCTGATGGGAGTGTCTTGCTCGCGGGGAGAATGGTCTGTTAAGCTATTATCTACCCTGAAGATCTTAAGTTAACACATCATCTCTGTAGGATGACACTCTAGTCCCGATCTCCGTCGAGTCGCCCTCTTCTCCCGCCATTAGACCCAATAACGAAAGCCCGCAACCTACAACATACACTGCTCTCCCATCTCACAAACGACCGGTCCGAACAAACGGCACCACCTTTTCTCATTCCGACAATACCTCCGACCTCGATCTCTTCCTCACCACAGGCGACGGCACCGTCCAAATCGTCTCCTACCCTTCCTTTAAACCGCTTCATACCCTCAACGCTCACACCGCCGCCTGTCTCTGCGTCTCCCTGAATCCGACAGCACGCTACCTCGCCATTGGAGGCGGCGACTCTCTAATTTCCCTCTGGGACACATCAGATTGGATCTGCAGACGTACCGTCTCGAGTACCGGGGGCGGCGCCGTGCGCGGGATCAGCTGGAGTTTCGACGGGCGGTTTATTGTGGGCGCATGCGATGAGGCTGATTGTGCGGGATCCGGTCTGGAGATCTTTCATGCTGAGACGGGGGATAGTGTTTATATGATTCCGACGGATGGGAGTGGGGGCACGGGATCAACGGTTCCGGCGGTTGCGTGGCATCCATCGAGGTATTGGCTTGCTTATTCCGTTTACGCGGATGGGTTGGGGCCGAGCAGCAATGGGCTACGGATTGTGGGGGCTGGTGGAGGGTGAATATAAGATATGAGTATTGTTGGAAAGCCCAATGTGCAGAAAAGAAAGCTCCTAGACTACTAATGAATATAAAATAATGATAAGAGATTGGTATATATTTCTAAATACAAATCTGCCCTATATCGCCAACAGGTAAACTCCATGAAAGGGGAAAACAAAGATATTTCAAAACATATGTAAAGTATAAAGCACCAAAGGCACAGCACCAACCGCCAGTCCCGGGAAAGCAGGAAATATGAGTCTCACAGGTTTATGACCACCTTTCCCAACACCAAGCAAAATATATAACCCATACCACATTCCGCATTAAAAACGAGAAAACAACCATAAAAAAGGATCAAATGGAAACGAATCCAACGTCCTCTTCCTATACACGCAAACACAAAACTGGAGGAGAAAACAGGAAAAGAAGAAGAAAAAAAAGGAGGATGCATCAAGCCTGCCAGTTCTTCCACTGCATCATATCGACGTTCACATTCTGTATCCAGCTTAAATCCTCGAGGGGCATGTTCATGTTTAACAGGTTGGATTCGGAGGGGACGACTCCTATTCCTCCCATTGTGGATTGGGTGTTGTTGTCGTTACTGTTGTTGTTGTTGTTATTAGTATTGTTGGCTGTGCCGGTTTGCTGTTGTTGTTGCTGTTGTGGCGGCATTGAAAAGTCCCAGGCTGTGGGGAAGGAGAACGGGGATTTTGAGGAGGAGGGCATTGAGAGAGGGGTTGGGAGGGGCATGCCGGATGATGCAGCGGAGGCGGAGGAGGTTGCTGGTATGGTTTGTGGGAAAAGGTGTTGCGGGTGTTGTTGAGACTGATGATGTTGGGGAGAGGGAGCGTTATTGTCCATGCTGGGTGGTGAGTAGGAATTTGAAGATCGATTTGTGCCTGGCGTCGGCTGGTCGGAGAGGGCCTGTTGTCGATCGGATCCGCTCCGTGGTGTGGAGCCGTCTATCTCCATTATCATGGACTGGACTTGCTCTGGGTCTAGGCTGGGGAAGTTGAATCTTGAACTACCACTACCGGATGGATCTTGCATTCCCGCGGTTGAGAATTCGAGGTTGTTGAGGTTGGCGGGTGAGGATTGTTGGGTTGATGGTTTCGAGCGATTGGGGAGACGGGTGGTGCCGCCGGGCGTGGGGACCTGCGGGTACGAGGAGTCTGAACCCGATGTGGCTGCTCGGCCTTGCTGCTGGTATGGGTTGTCCGACGGCCAGTCTTGCGAACAATTTTCTGGTGGGCAATGATTGGGCTGGTTCTATAAAACCTGTGAGTAATGTATTTGGAAAAATCCGACACTGGTGATAACTTACCCTGGTTGAGGGGAATACCGTCTTAATGGCGCAAGGATACTCCGGCTGATCACCCGCGACGATATCGATGCCGAGCCCACTACCTTCTAGATCAAGTTCCAACTGGACGAGGAACGACTGCGTGAGCGGGTTTTTGTTTTTGAGGGCTGTCATTGCGGAGACGAGAAATTGAAGTGACGAGCGCACTGTGAGATCTTCAGGGCGGGATTTGGCGTACTGAACGAACACGCGGGCGGCAACATATAAACAAAACGCAATGAAAGGGTTAAACTATTCGGCAGGTTAGTATCGTATCGAAACATTTCCCGGGTTGTGGGTGTAGACTTACAATCGACAAATCAGTATGGCTTATCATCTTCATGATATTAGTAATTTGGTCTGCGGCGATTATACAACGCCTCTTGCTCTCTGCAGCAATTTGATTCGGCATATCATTCTTTTCTGCCTTGAAGATCGCCGCTTGATGCAGGCAGATGGTCGATGTGTGGATGCACATGTTACAGAACACGATGTTGGAATCGTGAACGCCGTCTGGCAATCGTAAATGAGTCGGAAGGGAAAGGCACGTATTGAGAATGATATTGTCAAGCGCGCGGTGCCGCTTCCAGAATTCACCGTTGAGATCATGATCTCTATCATTGGCGGATGGACGATGGAGATGGTGAAGGTTTCGACCAAGGATGCAGGACAGTAAAATAACACCGCCGTACGGGGAGAGCATCGACGAGCCTTGGCCTGATAGAACTTCCAAAAGAGATGGGCATTTTTGAGCCCGACAGTTGACATAGGCTTCCTCGGTCGAGGGCAGATTCGTCAAAATCTGGACATGATTATTAGATCAGAATTATAATAAAGAGAATGACCACTTACATCTCTTTCATCCACCATCATCGGCCACCCAGTTCCCGCAGATGCATAACGGTCCTGAGAAAATGCTACCCAGAATGTCCTTCGTCTCTCTTCCCGTTCCGTCCAGTCTCTTGCTGGCGGGATACACTGCTTCACGTCCAAGCCGGCACCATCCTGCCTGTGTAGCCCCATCATTAACGCTAACCTCATCGCCTGTCCCGTACTCATCCAGGCACGAGGGAAGTACATCAGTTTGAATTCGTAGGACCCGATGAGATTATAACACTGGGTATGGGCCACGGTAATCAACCCCTCCCCGAGGCCTTTCATCTGGTCTATTTCGAGATATTTACGCGCCCGCTGATAGAAATGGGGGTGAAGCGCTTGATACCGGTTCGTGGCGGCAGCGGCATGGGCCCACATTATATATCTCAAACATACGGGAGGTCTCATGGCAGGCGTTAGATTCATGGCGGCGTAGTAGCGCGGTCGATGTATCATCGGCATCGAGGGGTGGATCTTTTGGAAATATATTTCGGTTCTAAGAACACGTTAATGAGATGTCGCAGAACAAGGTACGAGATAATGCATACAAATCATCAATGACCTCTTGAGCGGGCAGGGGCTCTTCCAATCCAAGACCAATCATCTCCCACGGGAGACCACCGCTGGAGTTGACGAATGGAGGTGGATTCGGAAGCGGATCTTGGAGCTGTTCGAGAGGTGCTGGCGTATTGCTCCTGACCCTTTGTGAGAGAGGCGGGTCGTGTGCATTTTCGATGGCCTCATGAAGCGGACGGAACGGATCGCCGTTTCGCATGGCATCTGGCGAGTCCTGGCCTTTGAGAAGCGTCTCAACTTGAGCTGTATCCAGCAACCATCAGCGACGTTCATTCAACCCAGACATATCCAAGAAAACAATACCTAAACGGGCTTCCAACTGCTTGACGTATCCCCTCTTGGGACCGCTCTTCTTCCTCACTTCATTGTATGTGCATTCATGTCCCAGCCGCGTACAATTCCCACATCCAGGCTTTCTCCCATCGCATCGTAGCTTTCTCTTCCTGCAAACCATACATGCTATGCGCTTGGGACGGGGGACCCAGCCTGGCGTGCCCTCCGCCGGGCCATCGTGCCGTTCGCCACTCCCGATCGGTCTTCCACCACTTTCATCCGGCGAGACACTGTGATGCGGCGAGATCTGGGATTGTCTGGAGGCGGATTGCGGGTCGGTGAAGTCGGACAGGTTGACTCCAGCCATGGTGGACCGAGCAACCCAAAGATTGCGGGGGGTCGCTCTCTCGCCAAACGTCAACGGAGAAAAAGAAGGTATCTTTAGTGAGACAGAGAAACCATTCGGTGAAACGACGGTCAAGGATCAATCAGATAACAGGTCGCTAATGAGCAGGACTTCGGATGAACATGATTAACTAAGCGCGGGAAAGTGTCCAGTCTGTCTGTCTGTTGGTTTGGCGGCTGAAGAATTTTGTTGCCTTCGCTCCTCGTTTCCCCCTTGTCCAGATGGTCGCTAACGTTAATTCAGCTGTTAGTGCATTAATAGGGGGAAGTACGGAGGGGACGGTGACGATTGAAAAGAAGGCCTCTGGATCAACACGCTGCTTGCTCTGTTCCCAACGCACTGCAGTCAATCCATGTCCTGAGCTGATCTGGCTCCCACTTGGCGATGAGTCTGTTGCTGGCGACCATGGCGAATCATGGCGCCTCGTATGCTGGGCCATCCTCGTGTCTGGCAATTTCTGCGAGCACGTTTGAACCAGCATGGGATCCTCGGCATCACAATTACTAATCGTTTGAAGCCAGGTCTGGTTCTTCATTTCCAGGTTCACGTTCTTCCCGGAGAGTTCTGGTGGCGAGGGAAGGGGAGAGAGAAAGCCTTCGTGGAACCTGGATGGTTCTCAGGCCGTCAAACGTGCAGCATCTCAACGTGGCTGAGATGACACGACAGCCGCATGGGGTTCAGGGATATCTCGATGAATTCTCCTCGCTTATATTTATACACCATCCCTTTTGTGCACTGTGGCGGATGAACGTGCCTGAGGCATCAAATACTCCCATCTCACGACTGCCGTCTGAGATCCTGCTCCTCATCGCAGAACACCTCCCGTCACTCTCGAAGCTGTGTCTCGCCTTGACCTGCAAGCCTCTCTTGGAATTACTGGACCCTGGCCGTGAGCTGACTCGTTCCAATCAGCTGAGGCATCCTCCCGATTTCGTCAAGCCATGGGGCCACGCACCCAAGGAGATTATACTGGAGTCGGAGAGATGGCAATTCCTACGCATGATCGAAGATTCGCGCTGGCGCTGCTGCGTCGGATGCCTCAAGCTCCACCCGGTCTCCGAATTTGCAACCTCAGACCTACAGACTGATCCGGATCACAGAACGTGTATCTACGGACGGTTGGTGGGGGTCGTCGTTCTCTGTCCCTGCATCAAGATGACCTTTCGTGACAAACTGAAGCTGGTCCGGAAGTTGGAAATGCAGGCCAAGGGCCAGGATTCTACCCGTCCGACGATCTGGCACGAATGCCTGTACAAGTATGATGGGCCACAAGTGGAGACAAAGCTTACACCCACTCTGGAAGGGGATGGGTGCTTGGTTGTTCGGACCGAACTCACCCTTGCCGGCGAATGCATCCCGTTTGACATGAATGACAGAGTCTCAAGGTTGCTATGCCCGCACCGCAGCATGGTGGTCCACCTCCTAGATCTACGTCTTCATCAGGGCCCACGTGTGACCCGGCAACGTAGAACCGGATTAGAGCCCGTAAGCAGGGAACGGCTCGTGGGCTGCAAATGGTGCCAGACAGAGATAGAGGCTGTGGAATGGGAGTTTGACGAAAATGGCCTGTCGCGCCGCTGCTACTTGCGCACCGTGCGGCGACTGGGCAATGGGGTATCGCAAGCGGACGAGATGTGGCACCAGCAGTCTCAGTTCTCCTTTCAGATGCACGATAGGGGGGCCAAGGCAAAACTCAGTCCTTGGCTGGTTTGGTGGTGATGTCTTGATATTTGATATACAGCTTGATGCGAATATTAAAAGCTAGCATGAAAGTACAGCAGTGAAGGCCGTCCATTTAGTGATGCAATGGTTCTCTCGTGTCGATCATAATAGTATGCAAAACATCTCTATTAAACTAATCAAGTGTCTCCGGCAGCTAAACTGATCTTCCAACCAGTCCCATCTAATCGACTGATCTCTCGTTTCAGATCAGATCATCAACGATAAACCCACCCTCACACAGAAAACACCATTTCAGCCGGGCGTCGCCGGCAGCCATCGCCATTTTCAACAAGGGTGCTGGAACCCATCAGAACGAAGAAAACCCTCCGAACAACGCAATGACCCCCGGCTTTCCCACATGTATCTTGCATTAGCCTGGCACGACATCCTTGCGGGAGGGAATGATATGCAGGCAACGTCGCTGCCATGCCCGTTCCTCCGTCGCCCTTAAAAGGGACATGGATGCCCTGTTCGAATGCCATGAATTTACCCTCCGAGTGCGCTTGGTTTCCGTCTCGAAAACGATGGAGGAGAGATTTGTTCCGCGATGCCGAGCGGAATTATGACGGAGGTATGGACATACTGTTGTTCTGGCTGCTTTTGTTCTGATGTTTCGTGGCTAGTATCTTGCTGTGCATGGTGGGAATGGTTTAGCATGAAGAACCGTTGACTCCTGACAAGTTCATGGTACACGTATCGAGCTTGAGCCATCGTCTTCCCCTGCTATTGCCTAAGGGGCGATGTGATCAAAAAGGATTCGTGCTAGAAGTATTCTATCATCCTTCAGCCCGAATATACTATCCTAGCATCACAGTAGGCCCCCTGCAGACAGAACATCTAAGGAAGCACCAGGCTCCCACTCATATTTCTCTGCACCTATGGAATCCTCTTCCTTGGAATGCCGCAATCTGCAGCGCACAAGGGTTACTCCGCGCGGAGAGTACTCCGGACAGTTCTACCTCGAAAGATCCTAGATACAAAATTGAGTCCCAAACACATTTAAAATACAACTCCGAAATACTGGAAAACGTCACCGACATATTCCTGCTGCTCATGGGATAAACTTTGCATCTAGTTCTTCAGGGAGTAGCATAGAACATACCTGAAGCTCTTTTCCGGCTATGTACGTATCTTCCCACCTTACCTCTCTTCTGTCTTAGTCGAGCAGTAGTCGGGGAGAAGAGGCGCAGGAAAACAGATGTGGCGAGGCAAAGTGTGAGAAGATCAAACGAAGGTGGAGTATTTCATCGGCCAGGCATTGCTTAGCATGCTGTTCAGGCTGATATATCCAAGATGGGTCCTCGAATTTGTTCAAATTCCATCTGTCGAAATAGCGTAATATACATGAAGAAATGAAGAAAAAGTCTTGGATTCTAACCAATTCCCAGACGGCATCAAGAGGGTACTTGATCTGTGTCTAAAAGATGCACATTATATCGCCGAGATCCAACTTCATGCAAAACAACATCTAAACCTAACTCCTAAGGAACAGTTTTTACTAGAACACGATACTAATACAGTGGCCTTCGAACGACTTGAAAACTCCCACCACCACACACGGCTCGCGCTTTAGTTGCCTCTGCGGCGTTTACCCTGGTTGCGCTCTCTGGGAGTAACCACAGCTTTGTTGACCCTGCGTCTCGGTCTGGTTTTGTATCCAGATTTGGCCTGTTGACAAAATCAGCATGTGTGTTTCTAGACAGTAATGTTGGAAAACATACCGGGAGACCCCAAGGACTTTTCGAGGGGATGTTACCCTTTGATTTACCACGACCACCACCGTGGGGATGGTCCATCGCGTTCATGGCAAGACCACGAACAGTCGGTCTGATATTCAGCCAGCGCGCACGACCAGCCTTGCCAAGCTGCTGGTATTCGTAGTGAACATTGCTCGCCACGCCGATGGTGGCACAGCAGTCCTTGTGGATATATCGAACTTCACCACTTTGCAGTCGAATGGTAGCAAGCTTTGAGAGTTTGATAAATTTGTGACGTTCCTGATCTGTCACGGGCCTTGGCTTCCCATCTGCTCCCACAATCATGCCATCTGCAGGCTCCTCCCATGGCTGGGGTTTCGCGACCAGCGTTGCGTGTGTACCAGCGCTCCGGCAGAGCTGGCCACCTTTATTCGGGCGCAATCCAACGTTGAATATCAAGCTACCAACGGGAATCATGTGCAGGGGCAAGCAGTTACCGCGCAACGCGGTTTTTGCAGCCAGCACACCGGGATCAACGGCGCCACCCATACCCTCCCATAACTCTTTGGGGATACCCGCCCGGTAGCTCTCAACCACATCACCCGCGCGTAGACCTTCCGCAGCAACGATATAGCTCAATTTCCCAGTGATTTTCGACTTCACCAGCGCAATATGCGCGGACCGGCCCGGATCGTGCTCGATGCGTTCGACAAGGTGTGGGCCTGGATCATTCCGCTCAAAATCAATAGTTCTTATCCTCCGCTTATGGCCACCGCCACGATGCCGGACTGTGACATGGCCGGTGCAATTCCTTCCACCCTTTCCATGACCCTTTTTCGGGAACGTCAGGTCCTTAACGGGTCGACCTTTCCAAATGTGATCGTTCACGGGCCTCACAAGATGGCGAATACCTGGTGAAATAGGCCTATATCGCTTCAGTTGAATGCCTTGCTTATTGGTTGCGGCGGGAGGGGTGTAGAGGATGGGTTCATCGCTCAGAGGTTGGACGGGCGGCTGTGATTCGACGGTGGCGTATGTCCGGGAGAAGATCGAGGAGAAGCATTTGCATGATTGCTGTAAGCCGCGCAACGGGAGGCGAGGCTGCAACATGGTTGATCGAAGATATTGGATGTCGGCGCAGACAGGTGTGGAAGGGAGTTGAAATGGCGGCTCGTTCAATGCAACATGGATTCGGGGGGGAAGTCAAAAAATAATAGCTGGTCACATAGACTAATAGGTAGATAGCTCCAAGTGCGGAAAACCTCTCCCCGAAGCCTCAATTGACCTTGTTGAGCATCGAACGCTGCTGGGCCGGCAATATGGTGTCGATGAAAAAGTTTGGGGAGGTGAATTTGAGATCACGTGGTACCGGGCCTTGGAGCGCCAAGGCAGGACGACATCAACGAGAAGGTCAAAGGAAAAGATGCAATGACTATTATTATTTGAATAAGATGATGCACAAGGGAAAAAGGAAGTTAGGGAATGAGAATACATGAAAAAGCTCTTTATCACTCAGCTACTCTCTTCTCTTTATATACTCATACAATGCTGCAAGCATTCAGACTGGGAAATATATCAGATGAAAGCATTGTCAATGAACCTCGACACCACAAACTACTTTATGAGATTCCTTCAACCCTCTGGTATAGAGAGAAACATCGAAACAGCAACTATGTGCTCTCTGTGGTCTGTCTCTCACGAACTGATATCGACGAGATGCTGAGTCAGCCTAAAAAACGGCCTTACCCGATTCGACGGTTGCCCGGGCGCGTCACGGTACAGAGCCGCGCTCACGTGGACGGTATGGTGTATTCGTATTTCGGTGACAGACGACGCGGGTTGCCGGGACAACAGGCTTTGTTTGGGCGTGGCGGCGCGCTCCTTTGGCGGTCGAGGAGGCTCCACATGCGTATTGGAGTTACTCGCGCAGGCACGCCAATCTGACCGCATCCGCCACCTTTCTCCCTTTAAAACATACCACTTCGTAATTCCCGTATCGTCCTCAATCTCTCCAAGGGCACAACCGCACCTCTTCAAAGAAAAATAACAACCTCCCCCCAATCCCACCACTTCTTCCACTTCACTCTTACTTGATATCCTATCTGCGTGCATTCTTCGGCTTGATTGCTCCTAATACTCTGCATTCTATTAACCACGCTTCCCATCTCCTCAATTAAATATCTCGACGCGATAGTTTTGTCGGTTTTCGTGGGTCATTGGCCGCCTTTCACGCTTCTTCACGCAACCACATACCGCGACACACACGCTTTGGCGTATCAACATTCTCGTCGACGGTAGCCTTCTTCTTGCCTGATTCAAACTGGCTCTGTTATAGCTAGAAGGTGAGATCTCTACTCTCTCAATCGCTTGCCCGTTGGAGCTGCTGCACGAGGCTGTTACACGGGTCTGCTGGCTTCGACCTGTCATTCACTAACCTTTGGCATCTTTCGTAGCCTGTCAACTCGCAAACGCCCAGACTATATCGACATTCAACAAAAGGCCTTGCAGGAATAGCCACGGAAGACTTCGCCGTATGCTATAGATACTGTACCTGGTACGGGCTGTGCCGTCTATCAGCTGGCTGGATTGCAATTCTAATGAACGGATAGTAGGACTTGGAGCGATTACTATTCTCACCTGGCATTGATATTTGCCTCGCTTATCTTTGACATTTACGCCCGCTTGTGAATGCCTATCGATATCAACAATGCCACCCGTGAGTTGCTTACCACCCACGTCCTATTTATGAAGCCTAGTCACGTATTCTCTAGCTTCATACCTGCTGACTATGTTCTAGACTCGGAGCGTAAGACAGCGCGCTGTCACTAATGAAAACGATGAGAATGCTGCCGCCGCTACGACGCGTCTTACGCGAGCCAAGGCCGCCGCTCTGGCTGCCCCCGAACCACAGAATATCGGAATCGCGAAGAGGCCATTGCAATCGAAGAAAAGTGTGAATACAACCGCCAATACGGGGATCCAGAGAAAACGAGCCGCTTTAGGCGACGTTAGCAATGTGAATAAGGCCGAGAATGGAGACGGAAAGGAAGGGAAGAAGACGACACGCGTCGGTTTGACTTCAAAGGCGACTACACAGGTTGGAGGTGTGCAGAAAATTACTCGCAACAATACTTCTCGATCGGCACTGGGTGTACGAGACGCGAACAGACGGGAAGCTCCTGAGTTGAAACGTCCTGGAAGTGGTTCTGGGGTCTTGGGTACTACACAGCTGAAACGCCACACTAGCCCAAAGTCCATTGCAAATGAGAACTCCGCCGCTGAAGAACCTCCCCGGAAAAAGCTGGACAGCGGCAAGAAGACTACGTCGGTGCAGGAGCTTCCAAGATCTGTTAAACAAGAGTCGGCTGAGGCATCAGAGGATGAGGTAGACCAAGCAAAAGTTTTGGAGCAGGTGGTTGACCTTGATGCCGAGGATATCTACGATCCATTGATGGTGGCAGATTATGTCGTTGATATCTTTGAATACCTCAATGACTTGGAGCCTCGAACGATGCCCAACCCCAACTATATCAAGCACCAGGACGAGCTCGAATGGAAGATGCGTGGTATCCTTGTTGACTGGCTCATCGAAGTTCACACTCGCTTCCGATTGCTCCCAGAGACCCTCTTTCTGGCCGTCAATATCATCGATCGCTTCTTGTCTGCCGAAGTTGTCGCTCTTGATCGCCTTCAGCTTGTTGGAGTTGCAGCCATGTTCATTGCTTCCAAATACGAGGAAGTGCTTTCACCACATGTTGCTAATTTCAGCCATGTTGCGGACGAAACCTTTTCAGATAAAGAGATCCTCGACGCTGAACGTCACATCCTTGCAGCTCTTGACTACGACATCAGCTATCCTAACCCGATGAATTTCTTGCGAAGAATCTCCAAGGCAGACAATTACGACGTTCAGACTCGAACATTTGGCAAGTACTTGATGGAAATCAGCTTGTTGGACCATAGATTTATGGGTTATCGCCAAAGCCATGTTGCCGCGGCGGCCATGTACCTTGCTCGCCTGATCCTCGAGCGTGGTCCTTGGGTATGTTCATCCACAACGAGAATTGGGATCCAGTGCTAACACTTGCAGGACGCAACACTATCACATTATGCCGGCTATACAAAGGAGGAAATCCTCCCTGTTTTCCAGCTATTGATTGACTACCTCCACCGACCCGTAGCTCACGAAGCTTTCTTCAAGAAGTACGCAAGCAAGAGATTTTTGAAAGGTAAACATTGCCCCAACCGCGTTCCGATAATCTCATGCTTATGATTGTTGATAGCTTCAATACACGCACGCCAATGGGCCAAGAAGTATCACTCTCTCTACGTTGGTGGAGAAAAACGAAGCACCCAAGACAGTTACAGCCACACCAGCTATAGCTAACTGCTGCCACTGCATTCCGGCCGAGACTCTTGTTCATTATCCTTAATTCAGGCAACCCGACGCAGCATCGATTAGCCATCTAGTCTCTAGCTAACGGCCTTTCCATGTCGAACGGTGACTTCCACGTCTTATGAACTCCATTGCATTTCACACGCAGATACTGCCCCTCCCCACACCCATACCCTTTTCAACGGTTAGAATTTCCAACCTCTTGTTTTCATCGGTAATACTCCTCTATTTGCTTTTCGTACCCCTTTTGGCATGGGAATTTTTGGTCGTGTTTGGCGGCGTTAGTGTGGTTGGAAAGCATCTTTGTTGTCGTGTCTCGGTGTTCTGCTTTAATGCTCCTTCTTGCGCTCAGTCTGAGGGCGGACCTGGCGTTGGGAATGATATCGGTTGCTTCCTATTCTTCCATTCATACTCTCCGAAGCCTTCCGCACTTCTCGCCCATGCACATATCCAGAAGCTGCAGGTATTACTACTTGGCTGACGTATCGTATCATGCTTGCCGCCTTGCAAATATGGGCACCAGTGGAAATGGGCCAGGGAACTGCGTTGAGAGACGAGAGAAAGGGGATACTTTTAAAATGATGTGCGAGTTTATTAATCCTCTGTTGCTCTTCCTTCGGGCGCCATTCGGCGTTTTGTTTGACTTTGCCTTCCCCGCCCTTCCCGCCTGGTTGTTCATATGGTGTTTCTCGATTGTGCTGTTGTACATATGCATTGGCTTCTTCCTGCGGTTTCTTTTAGCAATGATACTGTTCGATGTTAAATCCACCATACACGGGCTGAGTCATCCAAGCATCGCAACCTCGGCAAAAGTGGGAGCATCGATAGATCGGTTTTGTCTTGGTCAGGGTGGACTTTGAGCGTTTGACAGATGACTGATTCCCCTTTTCATCAATACATTCTCGTCTTCGTCCTCGTTTTCCAAAAGTCAAAGGGACCCCCCGTTCCACATCATCACAAATAGCTTCCATCGGCATTTATAGATCGAAACTGACCTGAGCTTATAAGGAAAAGTATCAATCTAGAAAGTGAAAGAAAATAGAAAGAAAGATAATGACCTCGCTCTGCCCATTCTGCGAAATCGCCTCTTCATATCCTCCGCCATCGCCGTCGCCATCCTCAACAACAGCAGAGCAAGGCCGGACCAAGAAAGCGCACGTCGTCCTCTCGACCAAACATGTCCTTGCTTTCCTTGACATCATGCCGCTGACGAGAGGCCATCTGCTCGTGGTACCGAGACGACACGTTCGTGATCTCGCGGGGATGAGTGTGTGTGAGGGCGCGGAGGTATGTGACGCCTTTTCTTTTGATATTGAAGAATTAGGGGGGAAGTTTATGGCTAATGATAGGTTTCATAGCTTGGGAGATGGCTCCCTGTTCTATCGCGGGTGGTTGTGAAGACGGTGCTGGGGAGCGAACCTGATGATCGAGGCGAGGATCCTGGGCATTGGAATGTCGTGCAGAATAATGGTGAGTTTTACATATGATATATTGCCTTATCATATACACAGTTTGTAGTTCCTCTCTTGCAGGGGGTGCCATCTTCCTCTATTACAGCTATGAATCCATCTCTCGATCCAAGATTAAATAAGGATGTACAGGCCTTCGAGCCGCACAGACTATCCCCCACGTCCATTTCCACATCATCCCCCGACCACCGCTGGATCGAACGCCGGCGACGGGCGGTTGGCTGATGTTCGGTCGTGGTCAGCGTGATGAGCTTGACGATGAGGAGGCGGAGGGGTTGGCGAGGGAGTTAAGGGTGGGATTGGAAAGGGAGGTTGAGAGGGTCAGGAGGGAGGAGGGGGTTGATCTGTACAGAGATGGTGGGGTGGGGTTGGAAAAGCTATAGGAGATGAGCCTGCTCATTCTGGGTTTGTTGATGAGGTTTGAAGACGTTGGCGTTAAGATTTGGGTTTCTTTTGAGAGAGGCATAAATTCTAGGCAGGCTGTTTTGCGTCATCCTGACTCGGTTCGAATTTTTGGAAGTACTAGACATTATTAGATGAAGCCAGAAGCTAGACAGATTATGTATTCTTGTACCTTTCTCCTAAAAGCGTTCAATTCGTCCGCAGTGACTCCACTAGGAATGTCTTTTTTCTGACGACTGGCGGGTGTCACGGACGGCGTCTCTTCTTGTCGTAGTCTTCGATATGTAAGTAGCCGCCTCGACCCTAGGTAGTAATTAGTTGGTAAACACAGAAAGATAGAAGTATTCCAGTTCATACATTTGTTAAAAGGTTGTACACAGGAACTAACAAGCTCAAGGTGCGGGTTGCTTGGGATCGCGAGCTCAACATCTTCGTCATTTGCCGTAGGCATCCAGAAAGATATTCGCCCATCCGGAACAAGCGTTCTGGTCGCGAATTCCAGAATGTCATCGAGCATTGCCTCAAAACTGTATTGCTTTTTCGGGGCAATGTATCCTTCCATACTAGAACCCGTTTAGCAATCAAACGTGTTTACATCTAAAGGGGCCGAAAGAGTGTATGCACTTACGCATAAGTGGGTACTCCGTCCACGTATGTAGGTTCTATTTTCCTCCCATCCCGGGCCCCGAGAACCTTTAAGCCTTCTCGAATGCCATATGGGGGATCGCAGATGATACCGTCAAACAAAGGCGTCAGCCTGAACGGAGAATTCGTCAAGTCGGAGATGAACGCATCTAAATAGTTTGCCTGAAGGTTGTATTGAAACAGATTCGCAACAAGGCCAATAGGTTTCCCATTTCCCCGTTCTTTGCCCTTGAAGCTCCGCCCATCAATATCAGAGCCAAAATTCTTAGCACCGAAATGGGCCGCTGCAACGCAAAAGCTGCCCGTCCCCACGAAGGGGTCGTAGAATATCTTCCCCGGTGCTGCCAGGGTCATATTTGCAGAGACCAAGCTCAATTCCGCGTCCATGGATGTGGTGCTGATGTATTTTCGCTTCTTCAGATCATACTTGTCCATCACATCTCTGCTGCTGGTGGCGATACGCCGTCCGAAAAAGAGCCTTAAAGGGGCTGGAGGAGGGGTCTTTGGATGCGCAAGTCTGTAATTCTGTTGCTCGGGGCTCTGAAGGGGATACTGTTCAAAAATACAAAACAGCTCGTCCGGATCAACCATTTTAATAGGTCCCTGAAATCCGAGGAACGAAAAGCCTTGGATCAGCTCCGTCTTCTCTACAGAGCCGCGTCTGAAATGATATGAGTCTAGGTTGAATCGGAACGAGCATGTATTGTACTTTGCCCATTGTGATTCGGTACGGCGCCGGACATCAGCATGTAGCTCTTCATAATTTGTGCCTAGACCCCAAAGCTCATAAATTGCCTTTGCTAATATGCTGCGAGATATCAGCTTGCGGGCTGCATCTTCGTCTGGCACTCTGATGATACAAAATGGTACCTGCACGACAAGTCAGTAAATTGAAAACACAATCGCACTATGAATTCAACCCATACTCGTTGCCCGAACTTACACTCTCATCATAGTCCAGAAATTCTACATGGATACCGAAAAGCGTGGCTATTGCTTCGATTTCAGGTTTTCGAAAAGATTCATGCACCTGTGCAAAACGTATTAAGCAGTCCATTATTCGTAGCCCGTGCAGTTAAACAACCGGTGCTTTTAAGCAGACAATCCGCTTCAATTCTCCTTGTCCTTCGGTTTATCGATTTTGATATCATTTTTTGGAGGGGCAAATGCTAGTCCGGATTGGGATTAGGCCCAGATTAACTTTTGCAAATGGCTTGGCGCCCGGGCGTGGAATTTCGTAATTCCGGCGTGTCAGGCTGGGATTGATGAGGCGACGTCTCCTTCTCCTTCTCTCGACATCTCGGTTTGGGCGACTCTTCTCTCATTGACAAGATCAACAGGACCCGCGAGATTGAAGAACAAAACCGGAGAATCGACCTCGACAACGCACGCTTTGACATCATGAAGCATCTTGCTGATCTGGAACGCCTATCAGAACCGCTGACTCAGCCCCCCTCAGGCAAATGACGTATTTGGCGTGACCCAGTAGCCGGTCTTAATAATGCTCGCAAATTCAGGGACCAGGGGACGCGAGAAGTTGAAGAGATGGAAACATGCAAAACCTACCATGCGGTTTAAAAGGATATTTCTGAAGGGCGGCGCAGGCTTTTTCTTCCTGCTCTAACTTCCATCGAGATTGTGCCGTGTACAGCGGACTGGCACAATGGATCCCATCGACCGTGTTGATGCTGCCGACAATGGCAGCGCCCTGCCGCTGACATCAAATGGCGGGTCTGATTCAACGGGGCTTGCACCACCACAGCAAAGTCGCCCACTTTCCCGTCATCGATCTCCGAGCATTCGTCTGATGCGACTCCCAAATACAGATGCTGTTGTCATCCAGCCGAACCCGTCGGCGCAAGCAAACCAACATGCTGCTCCCCAAACTGAAAGAGATGCAGCGCCGGCGACCAGAAGACGAAGCAGCTCAGAACCCCAGAGGCCGCAGTGGCAGAGCCTACTGGATGAATCTGCAGGTCGATCCGCAGCGAGGAACCCTCCTATGTCCCCTGTACTGGAGAATTCGGCAAGCCACTACCTCCCTCCAAATCATGGTTTGCTCGTTCGGCCAGTGGACCAAGATGAACAGGAGCCTCCTAGACAAAGCAGATTGCGGAGAATGAGCACATCGACACGTTCATTGCTAAGGCTGAACCGTCCCGCGACTCACAATGGTCATACAGAGGAATTCCCTTTACGTTCTGCCGATGGCGAATACGAGATGGAAGTTGTGAACCTTCTCGATGTTGTTGGTAGGTGAACTATGGAAAGGAAGATTATTTTGTATAACTGACGGAAGATAGACCCCGAAGTATCGACCCTCACCACCTTGACAAATGTCCAGAATTCCCTGTTCATTCCGGACCTTGGCCATTACCTAAATCGAAGGCCTGCCTACACTATAAGCGCTCGCCCAAAGTCTCCTGCTCCTCAGGTTTCCAAACCAGTCGTGGAGGAAGTGAAACCGGTGAAGCCATCGATCGAACGGACGGCGACAATGGACACCGTCACATCGTCGTTGAGCGAGTCCCGGTTTGCCGTACTCCCGGAAGGGGTGTCTCTTGAAGACTGGACTGAAGCGGATAAGAGGGCACTTAATGATCATGTTCGGCATATGTTGCACTCGCGAAGATCCAAATTCAAACGGGGCTTGAAAGGTTTTGGGCAATATGTTCGAAAGCGTACGTACACTGAAGCCATGTAGCTTGGATATCGCTGACAAGGTCATAGCCCTTGGGTTTCTCGTTACCTTATATGCAACGCTAATCACGCTCTTCGGCCTCGCCTGGGTACTTTTCCTTATCGGTAGGTTTAAACTAGGCTATTCACTGCTGATCCATGCTAACGAACAAATATCCAGGCTGGATAAATGTCGGAGGCCGCCAGATCTATGTTGTTCATGTGATTGACAGCGTCCTTGTCGCCCTGTTTGCGGTCATGGGCGATGGGCTCGCTCCATTCCGAGCCGTCGACACATACCACATGATATTCATCGCGCGGTACCACCGCTTAACATGGAAATTACGGCGTAAAAAGCGTCTTCCGAAACTACGAAACAAGAACGATCTTCCGGACGGGCGAGGATCCGATCTCAACGCACTTACAGACGTTGAAGATGCGGCTGGCAGACAGGAAGATGAGAAGAACGACCAAGCCGAATACTCCGTTCTTACTCCCAAACAACAGGAACGCCTCGTACACCACGCAACCAAGTTCGCCAAATCACACACATTCTACAAACCCCATGAAACAACCACCCATCACGCCTTTCCCATCCGGATCCTCATCGCCATTGTCGTTCTCCTAGACCTTCATTCCGCCTTCCAAATCGCCCTTGGCGCATGTACATGGGGTATCGATTACCGTGTGCGCCCCTTTGCTTTGACGACTGTCATCCTCTGCTGCTCATTGACATGCAACATCACGGCCGGCATTTTGATATCCGTCGGTGATCGCAGAACGAGGAAAAAGGATGTGATCGAGAAGATGTTTAGACAGGAATTAACCGAAGAAGCGATCGCGAAGCTGGAAAAGAAGAAAAGCAAGAAGAAAGAGGAGGAAGAGAGGAGAGCAAAGGAAGCGAGTGTGGAGCGAGTGGAAAACAAGGTGAAATTGGAAGATTCATCACGAGAACATATTTTGGAGAAACGGCAAACTTGATGAGCACTCTTGGCTTTTGCCTTGCTTGGTCTGTACTTCTGGGATGATTTGCGATATATCCACGACGGCTTTATGCGTGATGAAAGCCCTACTTTATTTTGGGTTTGCGAGATACCACTTTGACGTTGCTTGACTTTTGATTCTTTTCCCTTTCCCGTATATATATATATATATATATATATATATATATATCAACCGGAACTTATTCTTAATGCCGTTCAGAGGCGAAAGCTACCAGAGCAATGAAACTTCGGATGCATATTTGATTTCTCGATTCTCCCTTTCCATTACACCACCATCGCATCCATTGTCCGTGGCTAAATAATCCATGCAAAAACAAAGCAAAGGACAGGTCTATCATGAAATAACCGAACAAGTATCCAGACTCTTAACAGTAATATGAGAACACAAAACACAAGCGGACGCCATTCCTGCCTTTACCATATCCCATCAAACAGGTGCAGCAAAGAGAAAAGGAAAAAAGATCTTTCACAGGGCCGAAAAAAGCTCAAGTAATCAGGACTCAAACAGGAAGAAAGGAGGTAAGACGAAAAGTCGGCAAGCAAGGATATCTAGCGCCATCCCCCCGAAAATCCCGGAAGATATGGAAAATAATAAGAGCAAAGCAAAAATAGGGGTGTAAGAAGAAGAAAAACAAGGAAAAAGGGGGAGAGAAACTCATGAAGGTAGAACAAGCCCGATCAGCTATTCACCACAGTGAAACTGTACCGTGACGTGAAACCTTCTTCGAGCTTCGTTTCAATCTTCTGGCCGGCAGGAATCATTTCATGCTGTAGATCCCAGCCTGCGCGTTGACAGAGCTCTGCAACGACGACGTCGCAGTCGCCGAGCATGTCGATGTCGAAGTCTATGTGTGTTACGGGCTGGTTGATGACGGTTAGTGGGCCGTCGGGAAAGATGGGAAGCTGCTAACTTACGGTGCGGGAAATGTATATTTGTGGGACATTTCGGGGTATGATGCCGGGTACTTCGGAGACGGGGGCTACTTTTAATGATGTGCCGATGACGATGACGAGGTCTGCTAGTTCCCGGTCGTGGTCGAGAAGGCGGGTTTTAAACGAGTCTGGAAGGGCCTCGCCGAAGAAGGTAATATCAGGCTGGAAGGAAGAGTAAGTAAAATACGAATGGCTTCTGGACCGGAGGGGGGTTGGGCATACCTTCATTACACCTGGCTTTGGCAAATTATAATCATCATCATCGTCCGAATCGCAGTGCTTCTTCCGGTCTTTCTTCTGGAGTCCGTTTGAGTTGCGTTTCCGCTTCATGCCGTGCGGCTTCTGACGTAGCTGCTGTATACACGCCTTGCACTGCGGAACCAGACCACTGCGGACTTCTTCAAAGATAGTCTCCCCCTGGACCCTAGTTTTGCACTCCGTACAAGTAGCCGTTGCAAAAGAACCATGGCACTGAAATCATTTTCTCCGGCAAAATGCCAGCGTTTGCTTCTAGATTATCGATGTTCTGCGTGAAGTTGGTGAGCAGCTTCCCCTTGTCTTGCAGTAGCCGAATAAAGGCGTGGGTGGGAGAGTATCTCTTTTCAGTCGGTAGGATGTCTCTTGCAACCGAGTAGAAGATTGCCGGATCTTCGAGAAAGAGACCTATGTCAAAGACTTCCTGTGGGTCGTTCAGCCCTAAATGCTGGAGCTTTGCATAGAGGCCAATGTCCTTTGAGCGGAAATCAGGGATACCCAGACTGGTAGATATCTTTAATCGTGCGCTTCCTGTCAGCGGTGATTCTCTCTAGCACTGAAACTTGGAACTTACTCCCGCCCCTGTCAAGACAATGATATTCTTGGACCTTTTCAACAGCTCCGCGGCGTCGTCAATGGTGTTGTACTGCGGTAGCTTAACGCGCCTCGAGTATTCACGGTTTATACCCATTATCAAAAGAGGCACGTAGGCCTTGTCGGGTGAACCTTCGAAGAAAGCTGGCGGCATAACCCCGAACGCAGTGCATAGCTTCTTCACTGATATCGCGCCACTTTCCACTGTCTTCTGGAGAAAATTCGATATTCCCACGGCATGCAGGCGCTTCCGATATTCCAGCGCTTCCTCGAACGTACAGGCATCGGGGACTAGAGGGGGCAAAGTTAGCGGCCGGCACTGCGGGATAGGGGGTAGACCTGAACGGAGATCGGGAAGAAGGCGAAGAAAAAAAAAAACTTTCTACATACTTCCAGCGCGTAACTGTTCATCGCTAATAAATTGCAGCACGTCTTCGTAAAGCGACTCCGATTCCCAGTCATCATCATCGTCGGAACTCTGGTCACTGCTCTCCGATCCCAGCTGCGACGCGTCTTCATCTAAGTTCGGACTTAAGTCGGCACCAGCAACAGGGCCAGCCACCACTTCGACTGCGACGGCTGGCGCGGTGAGCTTTTCACCTGCTGGCGGCGGCGGGGGCGGCGCGACGTCCATCTTGTCCAAATGAAGGCGGAGTACAGCCGGTGCCAGACAGAGAGTGGCCTCGCCGTGTTGTCGCAGGACGGAGAAGAAGAGGAGGTGAGGTTGTGGCGGGTGAGGAAGATGGATTTAGGATAATCCGACGTCACAGGGAGAACTACACATAAAAGAAGACAGGAGACGAACAATGTAGAGAACAAGGAGAAAGGTCATGCAAATATCCATTATATAGACGTGCTACTCTAGGAATCCGCCATTTCGTGGTCATTGTCGGAATCTTCGTCGTCTTCTTCATCCTCCCATTCATCCTCATTCCCGGCCTCTCCCTCCTCACTGTCCTCTGGTATATCTCCCAGCCCTTGCTCCAACTCCCTAACAAGCTCTAGTGAATGCTCCTTGAGCGGTTCATCCTCATACTGAAGGAGATCGTACAACTTCAGGCCTTGTCTCAGCCAGCTCCGACTGGACAGCAAAACTGATCGTTTCAGCTCAGCAGCCGCCTCTTCTGAAGTGTCTGGCGCAGGTTTCTGTCCCTTTGTTCCGAGCAGGTACTGACACCATCCACCAAGATACCATGTTTCAATGCTCTGGTCATCTTCAAGAATCATTCGCTCCAACACTTCCAGCGCCTCGCTCTCCATTTCAGCTTCCATAAGTAGTCTCGCAAGACTTACTCGCGATGGAAAGTCTGGAATCAGTAGACTTTCCGGCGGTAAGTCTTTCCACAGATCCAAGCTTCTTCTCAATGCGGCGCGAGCATCATCCTGACGCAGCTGGGATATTCTGATCGACGCAAGAGTCTGGAGGCATTCGGGCGATTCAGGGGCTACCAATAGCGCCTCTGTGATCAGAGATTCACATCTTGTTTCCGCATCTTCTTCCCACCTAATACAACCATTAGCTAAAGTCACCACGTTTGGAACAAAAGGCTAAACCCACGATAGATCAGTCATATAAATCTCAACCACGCCGCAAAGCGCATGGGCCAGTTTCTTCTTCTGCTCCTCCAGCTCCTCCGCTTTGTTGACTTCCCTACTCTCCTCAAGTAGTTGTATACTCCGCCGTAATGCCGCGACACCCCGTTCAAACCACCTTACACTATCCTTCCCACCCTCTTCGCTCAATTGTGCCAGCCATAAAAATTTGTCTGCCCCGCCGCCCTGCGAAGCTAGCTTCTCGCCCTCCGGGTCCAGCGCAACGGCCCGTAATAAATGTTCTCTCGCGGAATCAACATCCCCAAGCTCGACGTATATCTCCCCGATCAGATTGAGCCCGATTAGTGTATTTGGAGACGCAGGAGGGGCGATGTTCAGGGCGCGCTCGACGAGCGGGAGCGCAACATCGGGTTGTCCTGTCTGGAGGAGAGCGATGGCCTGGTCAAACAGAAGAGCGGGGTCTTCATTTGGTTTATCCTTTGACGATATGTTTCGCGCGCCGTTCAGAACCGATTTTTCCTTCTTCTTTGATTGCTTTTTCGACGGCCTGGTTTTGGCCATGGTTGGAGGCTGTGACACGGGAGAAGCAGGTTAGAAAATTTTTGATTGCGCCGGCGCAATATTCAATGATTGGAATATAAAAGATGGGACAGTAATTGTCCAGTGAGAAATTATGAAGGGAGAAATGGTGTGTTCGTATTGCTTAATATCGTTCTTCTTCCTCCGATGCTTCAACATTTTTTACACAGTCATGTTTGACATGTTTGACTCGAGATTTCGTTCTGACGACATGGGCTGCGACTGAGCGCGAGGGGCTTCGAAGACAACGTCAATTGATATCGCCCTTTGCCCAGCAGAATTACTCTGTCTGCTAATTTATCTCAGGTGTTCTTTCTTGCACGCAGTCGAGGCGTCCTCCTTGTACTTAATCCACGATTAAACGCTATCATTTATCCTCCATACCCCATACCATTCAAGCACAATGGGACGGGAAGACCAAGAGGAGGAGAGGGAAATATTGAAGTCCATTTTCTTGGATGAAATAACAGGTTCTACATTTTCCCTTAATCTTTGACCCGCACAGCTTCGTGCTAACCCGGGGTACAGACATAAACGAAACCACCTACCGAATATCCATAACCCTCGACGAGAGCAGCCAGGACGGCGAAGATTCAGAGCCCCCCATCCTCATCCTCCAAGTAACATACCCAGAAGACTATCCAGACGTTGCTCCGCACCTGGAAATCTCCGCACCTCCCAATGCGCCTCGACACCCGCAACTCGACATCCAGGAGGACCGCGCGCGGCTCCTGGAGGCTCTTGAATCCACAGTTGAAGAAAACCTGGGCATGCAGATGATATTTACACTCGTCGACACACTCAAAGAGGGAGCTGAGCTACTTATTTCCGAGCGGCGCACTGCTATCCAGGCGCTGAAGGATTTCGAGGCCGCGAAGGCGGAGGAGGAAGAAAATCGTAAGTTTCAGGGAGAAGTAGTGACGAGGGAGCGGTTTTTGGAATGGAGGGAGAAATTTAGGATGGAGATGGAGGAAGAGGAGAGGAGGAAGGCGGAAGAGAAGGAGGCAGAGGAGAAGAAGAAGCGGGTGACGAAAGAGCCGAAGAAATTAACGGGGAGGGAGTTGTGGGAGAAGGGTTTGGCTGGGAAAGCGGACTTTGACGAGGATGCGGAGAGCTCGTTACCGGCGAAGATGGAGAAAGTGGCTATTGAGACATGATATTGCTTTGTTGCGGATTCTTACTTGAAACCCGGGTATAACCTTGTCATACATAGACCATTTGGCCGTCAGCGTCAGAATCCAAGGCGCTCAATATATGAGAAATCAAGCTTCTCCCCGCACAAAGCATTGTCAAGCATTGTCAAGCAGGGTAAGAATTTCGTTATATGCGCACTTCAATGGGTTCCCCTCATATGTCCGTGTCTCCCTTGGGCGCATTGTTCGAAAATACTTCGAGTTCCCTGCTCACACCGGCTTTCCGAGGGAACTGGCTGTAGATTGGGCATGGCTTAAGGTTGACTTATAACCTGGCCGGGTGCACGTCCTTGCTAGTGCTCGGATGATCATTCAGTGATGGTCCACGGAAGGCTTAACTATGTAAACCCTTTATTTAGCCATTTTAGCAATATTGCCAGGGCGCAATGCCGGATCCGCCGCCTTACCATCTCGGACGGTAGACGCCGACGTATTTCCCTTCACATCTTGCAATATTGCCTGCTGCTTTCTTTCCCGAGCTTCCTTCTTAGCCAACTCCCTCTCTCTCCTCACCACCATCCACATGTTTCTCGCCATCTCAGCAGCCCCCTTATCCCAATTGCCTATCCGCTCACCAACTTCATCTAAGCTCTGCTTCACGCTTGCTTTCCACGACACCGAGTCCCTGTATCCCGTAATTCGGTCCCAAGTATCCTCGTCTCGAGCTTCAAGGAGCTCCGCTTCCAGCCTCTCACGCCGTCCAATCCACTTCCACCGTGTATCCAATTTACTTTTTATCGCCCGGCTTAAACTCGCAGGCTGTGGTTTCTTAATTCGAAGGAATGGAAGTCCGCGGGCGTTGACTAGGACAGGCACACGTCTTACGCCGGACACCTTGGCTCGCGGTCGAGATAGAATTGGCTCTGTAAGGGGATGTGGGCGGAGGGCTTTCGGTAATCGATTCGCTATTCCTTTCGCGGCCGGTGTATCGAGGCTCGGAGGAGGAGGCTGACTAGCGGCTTGCGCTTGTCGCTGCTCTTGGATCTGTTGCGTGAGCGATTGGGCTGCGGAGAGCAATGAGTTGATTCGCTTTATGCTTTGCGAGTGTCCTTGGGCGCTGGAATGTAATAGATCGAGAGCCTGATTATACAAATTCATTAGTCTCGATTTCTCAAGAGCTTTAAGAGAGCTTCCATACTTCGTAACCCGCATTGAGCGAGTTAGTAATCTGGCTAGGGCTCAAAAGTTTCCTGTCCTTATGGAATCTTGTCTGTATAAAGCCTCGGATAGTATCTACTTGCGCCTGGTCGAGCCGTGGCTGGGAACTTTGGACAAGAAGAGCACGATAAAGCGATAGGCCTGCAGAGCTTTGTATTAGTAGGCCAATTAAGACAATGACTCGAAGTAGGGTCTTACATGCTAGCCGATGAACCCCTGAACTCCCCGGAGCGAGATATCGTGGCATTTGAACGAGACTCTGGCTTTTGGTCTTGCGAACGCTTTCCGAACGCCATTCGGCGCGGCGTTTCGGGCGCTTTTGAAGAAATCACATGATGTCATCAAACGCGCTTCGCTGGGCCTTGGCATTCCGATATGCGCTTGGCGCTTGATCTATAAAATCCCATGATTCACAACTTTCTACACATGGAAGGCGACATGGGAGCTGAAGAATGAAGATGTTATTGTATGGATTTATTGAAGGCTGGTATAGGAAAGGAAACACGCTAGAGTGCCAACCGATAATGCATGGGTCATTGGGTCATATGAGAGAGAACAGCGAAGGAAACGGAGACGGGTGAGCGGGAGAATGGTATGTGACCATCATCCCAGGGTTAAAAGTTGGATCCTTCTGGGGGTTGCGGGATCTTCTTGTGTTGCGGCAATGCCATGTATCTATAACGCAGATTAGAGAGGTGCAGAACCTTTGTCTGGGAAATGGCCTACCGTCTGATTTCGATGAGAATCGTCTCCATGGTAAACTCTCGTTTCCACTGTGCGAGGCAAGGAAGCCTTGACGGATCGACCTAGACCAATGCTATCAGCAAAAGATTGTTGTAAGATTCGGGCTCTCGGGTCATACCTTTCCGGTGCGCGGGTCGACGCAGGGTAGGTTAACCTTGGAAACGAACTGGATAGTCGGGGGAGCATCGGGATAATCGTTGCCGCAGTAAATATTCACACTGTATATCCGGTTCTCATGTACACTCTATACGCAACGAAGTCAGTCGCGACTCACGAGGTCTTGAAGGGCGCTTAACGAACGTGGGGAGGACCAAGGATCGTGCCATTCCAGTTGGACATCATCATATCCTCGCCATCAGCAAGACCATATGAGCAGGCATCTGTCAAACAACATTAGTCAGTAATGAAAAGCTCAGGGTCCCGCGTCTCAGGACCGGAGACTGGTGAGTAGGCCTCACCTGAGCCAAGTCCTTTCTCTCCCTTTTCTAGCTCCTCCAAAAGGCGGAAATTCCGAGGAACCTTTGCTGTCATGACGGCACACGGAAGTTCTACACCAGAATTAAAAAGGGTGTGCAATCTCGTAGAAATTGTCAAGAGGGCTTCTCTCGTGTCTGGAGGAGGGGTGTTGGTTGAAGGCGGCGTGGGGAGATGTCGCTCTCCGTACAGTATGCAGCCAGTGCGGTGTGGGAGTCTGTAGTCTGTCGTAATCTGCGTCATGGCCCCGGGGGTCAGCAAAACTAGAACTAGTCCCTTTACAGCCTAGCGTGCTTCGTCCAACGGCCGGTCTTGGCAAGGTGACCTCGGGAAGCCCCGAACTGCTACCTGTACAGAACTGTCTACACTTCCATACTGGCTCGCGATTCCATTCTTCTATGACCAATATATGTGAATTCTAGATATTGCGTGTGCTATGTTTTCTATCATCTAAAGTCCGCAACTTCGTCAAGTTCTCTTGCCTCGGTGCTGATTCCTGCCGCATGTATTTACGATGCGCCTTTACTTGATCTGATATGACTTCTCAACTTCTTCAGGCAGATCTATCGAGTCTGATACAAGAATCCAAAAGAAAGCACTCGGACCTGAAAAATGTATGCTTATCACTAAAAACTACGTCCCACTGGCCCCATACTCACATTGGATTGTAGGCTGCAGAGCAGTCCCTCAGTGAACTCAAGGCATTGCCATCCACGTCAGAGGCGCAGTTAACGGCAGGTTTGTATCTCTGAAACTGATAGTATACTAGCTGTCGTTGCTGACCAACCAAGAGACTTGAATCGGAAGCCGCATTTCGTCAAGCCCTTCATTCTAGCCTGTCACACCCGTCATGCCAGACTCGCTGCCCTTGGGGTGGGATGTATTCAACGGCTCGTGGCGTCCGGAGCGTTACCTTCTGAGCGACTCAAAGATGTTCTCGATGGTTTACATGAGACCACTGGCCTGAGTTTGTGCAGACAGCACCCCCAAACTATTGTTGCGCTAATAGTCTACTAGGCCTTGAAGTGCAGCTGAAAGTGCTTCAGACATTGCCATCTTTGATTCAGAATTATGCAGATAATCTGAGCGGAGATTATCTAGCTCGCACATTGGAGATATGTGCTACTTTGCAGACAAGTAAAACAATTTCGGTGTCAAACACCGCTGCTGCAACGCTTCAGCAGCTAGTAGTTGCAGTTTTTGAGAAGGTAGCAAGGGAAGACGGTATGTTGCAATCTGTTGAGAATATTGTGAAGTAATGGGTGGACTAACATGGTATAGAATTCCCAGATAAAATAGTCCGCTCCGTGACCATTTCCATAGATGACAAAGTCGTTGAAACATCTATATCAAGTCATGATGCCTTTCGGGTAAATGGGTCTTGCAGTCTCAACCTCGTCCGTCGCTAAATTTTTCTAGATCCTTGATGACCTTTGTCGCCTGGTTGAAGGTGAAAAACTGGAATTCCTTGGGCTGAGGAATCTATCACGAATTTTTGTACTGGAGTTGATTGAGAGCATCCTTGTGGATAACGACGCAATTTTCGCAAATCATGTGGAACACGCATATGTGCTACGGCACCGATTGATGCCGCTCGCCGTGAGATACATGTCTGAACGGCATAGCTTCTCACTAACCGTTCGTGTATCAAGGGTCTTGTTATTCCTTCTAAAAGCTCATTTGTCACTCTTAGCCACGGAGTGCGAAATGGCACTGGGCCTCCTCATTCACATAATCGACACGGAAGTTTCAACTTCCTGGAAAAGGGCACTTTGCATGGAGATTTTTCGGAGTCTATACTCGGAACCTCGCCTAGTTAGGCTTATGTACAGTCTATTTGACGAGCAAGAGAGCCGGAAAAATATCCTGCGCGACCATATGGCTTGTTTTGTTCGACTTGCTGCAGAAAAGCCTTCGCTGATCGGTGTTAGCCACCATTCAACCGTACCCACTGGACCGAGTGCCTCGCGAGATATCCTAGAAGACCAAGTGTCCTTGGAAGCTGTTGGTGCGGGTGTGATAGGAAGCCCTTCGACAAATTCAGATGTATCCGGGATCAGTACGCAGTGGAGCCTACTTCGAGCACCGTACATTGAAACACTGGACAAACTTGATGCACCCTCACCCCCTGAAACCTACATTTATGCTCTCGTCCTTCAATGCATTGGCACGTTTTCTGAGAGTATTGCGAAATTCGTTCTCCCTTTGACGATTCCGGAGCCAAAAAGTAAACGGAAGCAACGCGATTCCGCTGCTAGGGCGGGCGAGGACACTGTTCAAGATGACTCTGAACAACAAAAACAAGTTAGCGGTCATTCGAAAGATACGAGGAAAGCATCAGTGCCTTTGAATCCTTTGGACCTTGAAGCACACCCGCAACTGCCTGACATCAAAGCCATCGCAGGAATAATCGAGGCTTGCTGGCCGGCCATACTTGCGACTTGCTCCACATTTCTGTATGCTTCCCTTGACAACGAATTCTACCATAATCTGGTACGCGCGTTTCAGAGGCTAGCCCACGTCGCAGGACTTATGAGGCTTTCTACTCCGCGAGATGCATTTCTCACTACTCTAGGGAAGGCCGCTGTTCCGGCAGATCTCTTGAATGTGAATGTTTCGCCCTCGCCCGTGTCTGCGGGACCTGATACCCACCGTTCTCCTGCCCCTGAGTCCCCGATTGCGAGATCACCAAGCCAAGTTGAACTACTGAGCTCGTCAGATGGCCACACCGGTACTTTGAGCACTAGGAACCTTTTATGTCTACGAGCTTTGATTAACCTTGGAATTGCCCTGGGACCAACTTTCGATCCGGCCGCCTGGACCATCGTTCTTGAAGCTTTGCAGCACGCTGAGTTGATAATCAGCATTTCTTCGGCGTCGACCCTGAAAATCCCATCCGCTGACCAAACCGGGGAGAATACTTTCTCTAGTGCCGAAAGCTCAAAAGTATACCTCAATAGCGAAATTGCGGCCGTGCATACAGCTACCGCGAAACTGTTCCAAGCCACGGAGGACTACCCAGACACAGCCTTTAGGATCCTTTTGGTGGCTCTCTTGAATCTATCTGACAACACCAAAGAATTCGAAATGAGCAAGGCTCTTCAGTCCGCCAAGTCGCCTCCCGCTCGGCCGGGAGGTCAGTCAGGACGGATACATCAAAACAAACGCAGTATTTCCATTGCTTTGGGGCAGTCAAGAATACAGGAAGACGAACTGAAGTTTGTCCTGAGCAAGGTCGACAGCCTAGCAAAGGCTAACACAGAGAGGCTCACAATGTCAACTGACGATGAAGGCATTTGGGATACGCTCGTTAACAATATCGTGGAGGTCACTCAGAACGGCCAGATCAGTTCCTCCCTGCGTTCAAAGGCTAGCGAGGTCCTCAACAGCACTGTATTTAGGACTATTAAATTGGGCAGTGGTGCCGACATATCCAACCGCAACCACATTCAGCTCAGGGGTCTTCAAGCCCTGAAGTCTCAGATCGCCGAACTGTATGGGGCCAAACGGAGTATCAAACCGCCAACACGGGCTGCAGATTTTCAGGTCCATGAGCTCGTGCTTGAAACTCTCAAAGCCATTCTGGAAGAGTGCGGCGAATTGATAGTGAGCGGCTGGGATTTGGTTTTCGACCTAATCTCCAGCGTATTCGACAAAGAAGGGCTACCTACTGTAAACGACGATGATCCTTCGCGTTCAAGCGTCGTGGCCGTCGCCGAGCCCAAAACCGTGCGTGGGGAGTCGGCGAAGCTCGTTCGAATAGCCTATGATTCACTTCAACTTGTCGCCTCGGACTTTCTTGGTCTGCTTCCAGCTGCCTGTCTGCTGAAGCTAGTCGAGACGTTCTCCAAGTTTACCTCTCAGCAAGACGACTTTAATATATCACTGACCACGACGACATTCTTTTGGAACATCTCAGACTTCCTTCGAGGCCAGATAAACACCTTTTCAATTGATGGCCAGATAGATGCGACTTCATCCGAGAAGACCCTTGCCGATATCGCCCAAAGACAAGATGAAGCCATATCTAAAAACGCGCTGTGGTTGTTGTTACTCTTAAAGGTTGTCGATGTGACTACAGATGCCCGTGCGGAGGTTAGAAACAGCGCCATCCAGACAGTATTTCGAATACTGGACCATTACGGCCAGCAGCTACCTCCAGATGCGTGGCATCTATGTCTCAATCGAGTGCTTTTTGTGATGGCAGAAGCGGTTCAGATGAGAGTAACACAGTTTTTGCAGTCAACAGACCAAGCGAGGCCCGAAGACGCAAACTCCTGGGTAGAGACTACTGTTCTTGTGACGAAGGGCTTCTCGGACCTCTTTGCTGGCTTCTTTGATATCATCATTCAGTATGGTGAGTCCAGCCAATCGTGGGATCGCTTACTGCGACACTTTGAGGCTACGATACAGGTGAAGCAGCTACAGTTGGCAACTTCAGTGTTCTCTAGCTTCACAGAGGTGCTATCGCGTATACGGCGGTATGAAGATATCGGTGAAGGGTCCGCCCGATCTGCCTGGGAAGTTTGGGCCAATAACCTCCCACTTGACCAAGGCCAACCCCTTGATCTAGAGACTCCAAACCAAGATGCTTTGCTCGCTTATTTACGGACTTACAAGCAGCTTTACCGGTTAATCGGCGACAAATTGAGTGAAGCGCAGATTGACCGAGTCCTCGAGAACTTCCAGACTTGCGTCTGGCAATCAGTCATATCTCGCTTCGCGTTAGATCTGGAACGGCAATCCGAGCTGCAACTTGCTATTCTTGAAAGTCTAAAGGTGCTGTGTGCGGAGAAGCATTCCTCCCAACCGGCAATCATTGCTTGCCTCTCCCAATTCTCCGACAGCGCTTTAACAAAATGGTCCCCTGAGCAACGAAGGGAAAGGCCGACCTTTGTCGCGTTTTCGAAAGAAACAATGCGACTTTTGGGCCACTATGTCACGGACCGCGGTATAAAGACAGATGTTTTGTCCGATAATACGCTCAGCGATGCGTTGTTACATCTTGCGAACCCGATGCTACACAAGTACAGCTGGTCTGGGAAGGACTCTACTCCGACTCTATGGAAGACAGGGACAACAGCATCCCTCGACATTCTGCAGGTTGCGATCCCGTACGTGGAGAAGCAATATCAACTCGTGAAGCCCGTGGAAGTTGCTTCTTTCTGGAGCAGCGTGGTTACGATCGTCAAGGGCATCGTCTCAGCCGAAGGTTATGCCGAAAAAGACCTACCATTGGTATCCATCACAGCGGATGAGGAATTCGATATAAATGCCTTTAAACGCTTAAAACAGATGATAATCCCTTCCATTGGTTCCTCCTTTGTATCCGAGAAAATCCGGCGGGAATTTGCCTTTTTACTTCTTGATTCTTCTCTCATTTACCCCCCGCAACGACTCGATCCTCCACAGGAACAAACGAAGAACGAGCCCTTGAAGGGTTTGTACGAAGTTCGACGGGGTCGGACGTACGACCCTCCCCCGACTCTTCGCTTGAAGCTTTCCTACCTTCTAATTGACACCTTATTCGAACTGGCATCAACGACTGGAAATAACATCGGAAAAGGCAAAACAGATCATGCACCACGCGTTATTCTCGCCAAGTCAATCAGCCCGTACCTCATGTTACGTTGCGCCATTACTCTGAAGGCATACATCGCAGACCAACCGTTGAGAGGCCTAATGCCGCAACCGATGGTTGCTCGGGATGAATTACTATATTTACTCAGGCAACTTGTCGAGCTTCGCAGTGAACCCGCGGCTATCCCAGCTTCGTCGACTTTCCCTGTGGGTCCTGTAAACGCAGAGCAAGTTGATGGTGATGAAGACGACCACGACACACCGCAATACAAGAAGCATCTGGGATGGATGTACGCGCTTGTCGTTAAGGCGATGCCAGTTGCCGGGAAAGAGGTGGAGGATAACAGGGTACTGGAGGCCTTGACGAAAATACTAGACTGTACAGGCGGATCCTGATCCTGATCTGTGCCCGGAGGGATCATGCTGTATAGTGAATATGTATGGAGTATATATACCATAGTCATTTCTCGAGTCTGGCGTGTATCCCTTCCTTTTTAACCCGAGAACTGTCACTTAATTTTTCTCAGTCCTGATTTGACACTTAGACATCTTCACTCTTGTAGCTTCATTTCATCTTAAAGCATTCACTATCCACCACTCTCTGCACCTGTGCCCCTGACTCAATACAAAAGACAGCAAAGAAAACTTTCCACTTAATAAATCACCAAAGACAAACCTTTAAACCTAGTTCATTACTTCTTGATCGAGGCCTGTCTTGAGACTATCTACGGAGTAGTAACCAACCAGCCTCTCTCCATTTCTTTGGCCAACCCACCTGATGGCAAAGTCAAAAAGAAGACATTAAAAAGAGCAAGCATATCTATACAAATCCAGAAACATACTTCTGCAGGTAGCACAGCAACAGAGCTCTCAAATCTACACTGTCTATCTGACATGCATATGGGGTAGTTTGAGTAACTATAAACGAGTGTCTGTGTTTCTGAACATTTACTCTTTGTACAACACACAGGTTATGGTGATTGGGTTTCAGTTTGCACATGGGAGTAGCCATTGTATGTGTGGGTTGTCTGTGCATTTGTGTTCCTGCTGTGTGACATGTTCTAGTTTATGTGGTGTTGCATGGTTTAGAATCCGAGATATTGAACGGGACGAGGGCGAGGGAGCGTGGATGTATTTTCCAGGATGGAAAAGGGGGTCTTGCCGCTGGTCGTGATGGAAATAAGTCGCTGAAGGCAAGGAAAAATAAAGGCATTCTTTAGAACAGTTACCGTGGGCAGTTCCAATTATTTTTCAACATGGAAAACGCTAGACGAAACCGTATCTCATAAGAAGTACACCCTTTCAACGCCTATTCCTACCCCTTTCAAGCCCAGTTGACATTTCATATGTACAAACACCTTAAGCGGCGGTTGGCGCAACTTGATTCCGCGAACCGTCTTGCGGGGCCGTCGAGGCGGTATATTGAGGGTCTTCCACCCGCGGCTGCGGCGGATGATGAAGCTGGGGCGGGTCGGGTTGTCCTGAGCCGTTCGCAGCTGGGAGTTCCGGGGGGAGTCGGTAGAGCACAATTTCAGATTGTTTGAAGTAGCGGCGCGCATCTTTTTAAATTGGCCAAGTCAGTGAATCAGATCAAACCAATAATCGACTAGCGATGGGCAATCATGAGGACGATAAGATCGGACATATCTCCATTTCTCTGCCCGAAAGCCGACCGACCCACTTGTTGTTCAATTGCCGGATGGGATGCGCGGGATGGAGAGTGGGGGTATCCAGGAGGCGGTCAAGACGGGCAGATTTCCGGGGGAGCAAGCAAGCAGTGCGGGTGTGGGACTCACCTTCGTCAATCAACACCAAACTGAGATAGTACCGGGTCGAGTACTTCTTGTTCACGTCGCGGAACGTAGGTGTGAGGTCGAATCCACCTAGGAATAACCGGATGGGGATAGTCTCGCCTGTTGAAACAATGCTTAGTTGGAATAATTCCCGATTGCTCAGGGGAGTATGAATACCTCTCGATGGCGAACCATCCATGATCTGCGATAGAGCTCTCTGTTAGTGTCTTCTTTCACTCCAGGGGCCACGGGAACGGCGGAATCAACCCACCTCGAACCTCACAAGGGTCTCACTCTCGTTGTACTGATTCGGCGGTGAGCCCGTCGTCTCCCTGCGTATAATCGATAATTCCATATGCTTAATCTTCAACCGAACCAACAGAAAATATATCCTCCCCACAATCACATCTTTTAGATGATACTTGGATTTCGAGTACTCAAACTCGATATGCAAACAATCCTCAATGCCCACATCCATCTTGATCGCACTGTTCGTCTCGGGCGGCATTTTATACGAGTAGACCCAGATATCCTTCTCGCGCACGACGTCTGCAATTCGGCGAGACACAGTGACGCGGACAAAGTATCGTAGCTTGACGTTGATCCCGTTATACGATTCGTACTGCTTCTCGACGTTTTTGAAGTTAAAGGGGAATGTCCGCGGATGCTGCAACTCGCCTGGTGCCGCGAGTTCTTGGACAAGGGAAAGGAATTCGTAGTGATTGCCTCGATCGAAGAACATCTCTGCGACACATCCATGATTGTGAGCGCTGAACCTCGAAAAAAGAAAACCAGTTCCAGATATTCTTGAGGCAGTAAAGCCCGAAACAATCCCTTTCAACAGAGGAACATACCAATCATTCCAATAAACTGGACCTTTATGCCCGTATGCTCCAATCTCTTTCCATCCTTCGGACGTATGGTCACGGCTCCCTTCACCGATTCCCCATCCATATACAACGGCGCCTTCTCCCTCCGACTCTTGTCTAATTTGATATCCACGGTCTCGCGGTCATCTGCATCTTCGAGGACGATGTCGATATCGACGGGCGTGGAGAAGAAGAAAGACGACATGATGTAGCTCGTAGAAGTGGAGTGCGCGACACGCGGCACACAATTGGGAGAGAAAAAGAAAACAGAAGAGTCAGTCAATGTGGTATCATTCAGCGCTCAATGTGCAACTATTTTATAATTGCGTGGCATGTCCGGTGTGACTGTTGGAGTTCGACTGCTTGTTGTAGTTGCGATGCTTCATACTGATCTCGCTGCCTTCGGGACCTTGACGTTGGCCGCGGATTACGTAACCGGATCGTCGGCACCTGCACAAGACGCCTCTTTTCGTCTTTCAACTTGAAGACATCTCTCTGTTCGCCTGAGTTTTTTTTTTTTTTATGGTATTTGCATGAGCAGGATTGACTTAGCTATCATGGAGCTATCATGGAGCTGTCCGGGCGAGCTTGGGGAGCTTGATGAAGATCATTTATTTCGCTCCTTACTCGCAATCTCGACTATTTAGCTCGACTCTTCCTAAACCGGCCTCTCTTACGCATCATGGCTCGTTAGTTATACGAGTATACTGCTCCCTGAGCCGATGAATTGCTGTCTAAGACCAAATGGAGGATGAGAAGTGCAGCGACATCTTTGGCTTGGCTCTCATTCCTGGGGAGAAATTCCGTAGACCTCTCCAACAAGGAATGTTGCGGATCTGGCTGGAGGTTCGTTGGCGGCTGTTCCTGCATGGCTAGTTTCCAGGGGGAAGACCAACGGTGATGATGGATGCTAATCCTAGCTATTCAGAGAAAGGGTGTCATCGCTATGATCCAAGATCTGTACCTGAAGGCCTGAGAGTCATCGGTACAGGATCCATGATGAAAAGTTGCAACCTTTCTTTTCCCAGACCGCTGTACGGTATCAAGCAAAATCAAACATATCATATTTGAGTCGAGACCTTTGCCAGATTCTAGGGCTGCTGCCATTGCCGCCTCCTTAAGGGGTATCGGAACATTTGCCATCTAAGTTCATCGGAGTTATTCATTTCCAGAGCTGTAGGAAAGGGATTGAGATATATCTCGATGGGGGGCCGTGCGGATATTGAATTACCCTATTGGTATCACTCGATCGTCCGTGCGGAACCATATTTACCCATGGCAATATAATTTAACGGTCCGTGTAGTACCATTGCATACCAGGCTGCATGTGTACCGCCGGCGTTCGCGATGAGTAGCATCGGTCTGGATGGTTTGATAAAAAAAAATGTGACCGATCAGTCATGGTGCTATTCCTCCGAACAAAAGAAAGTCGGCGAGCAGTGTCCGAAGAGATTGCTTTCAGCACATGTTTCCTACGGAGACGAAGTTGGAGGCTCATGTGGCTGGCGTAGTAAGACATCACTGCTTTCAGCCGGAGATGTGGGATGATGGATGGCATGCCACATGGGAGATGCCGGATCGACCCCAAGTTGGCGAAGATCGCCCTCAAAGCGAGCCAGGGAGTGTTCAAAGCTTCGCGGGGTAAAGGCTGTTACTTGCAAGGGGGCTCCTGAAGCAAAATGATCTGTGCGTGATGCACTGCGCTGCGTTGTGGAAAAGGGTGTTTTGGACATGGGGTTGTTTAGCGTCTTTGGGGCCGCGTAGAGCTCGCCAATCGCGGCTCAATCTTAATCTGCACTTGCATGGGTGCCGAGCGGAGATGCCCAACAGAGAGCAAACGAGAATAAGGTTCTCCCGGAACGAAAGCAGCAGGACAGCTGAGAGGCGGACCTCACTCAGGCTGGCTGGCTGGGTGGGTCAGAATCAAGTTGATCGGAGAAGAGGCTGAGGGGGTTGAGTTTTCTGGGTCTGCATCCCCGGATTCCAGCTGTGAGATTCCGGGGAGGTGAGAGAAACGGACGCAAGGATGCAGTCCGTTTTGCAATGATTGGAACCGCGTGGAGCGCATTTTGGATCAATCGAACTCCGCGCTAATTTTTTTGTAGCCTGGGCTGGCTTAATTATCCGATAGGGTGGATGTTCGGGTATTCCCCAGGCCAAACACAGATGGGGTTCCCCATCGCTCCAGTGTACAGTAGCTTCCTCCACAAGCTGAGCACATGAGCAGCGCGCCAGACGTCACAGAAAGCGAGTGTTCGTTTGTCGGTTTCGGAGACAGCCCCAGAAAAGGGAAGACACCGCCCCGACTGTACACCCTGATCAACATCATCATGCATGTCAACGTCTATGTGTGATGACGACGACGGCGAATCGGACACGCGAGCCCTGGAGATGGAGCAGTTCTTCAACAAAACCCAGAAGTCGGATCGGGGATTGCGCCTCGTGTCCCATTAATGGAGCTCACATATCCGATATGCAGCCAATGGCAAAGTAGACTGAAACAGCGGTCGTCATTCAGCGAGCCTACTCTCGAAACTCCAGAAACTAAAATCTCTCAGCTTGAGTGATCGACTGTCCCGATATCTTGGAATGAACCGCGGATGCCGTCCTCCATCCACACCCGTCATCGAGAAGTCAAACCTGTGGGGGAGAAATCTGTAGCAGCGGCTTGCCTGCCAGGCCTGAGCGTAAGACAGCGCTCTCCTTCCTTTTTGAAGGCCACGCGGGAAAACGAAAACGAAGGACGCTGGCCCAGGGGGCGCAGACGCAAGGAAAAGGGGGCCAATATCAGAGAGTTGATTCGAATAAAATAGTTCGTCCCCAAGCCCGATTCTTATGTGTCGAGTCCGGAGGCCCGGGCCGGGTTACATCATCTCGCGTGCAGTCACATGGTGGCGAGCCTCACCACTCACAAGAGTTACAACGACAGCCCAAGCACTTTTCAACGTCGCGCCAGACAGGACGGCAGAGCTTGATTGTCGCCTCTGCCTGTCTTGGTTTCACTGCATGGCCGTTGGGTCGTCTTGTTTTGCCCCTCGCGTTGCTTTTTCCTTCCCTTGTCCACTCGTCTCCCGCCGCTCCTTTTCGTGCCATGCCCGGCAAGGATGTCAGGCCATGTTTCTGTCCACCAGCTCGACGACCAACACTGAACGTCTGACTGGCTAGAGAGCACGCTAAAAAGGAAAGAGAGGAAAAAGAAAAGAAAAAAAGAAGGAAAACGGTCTGCTGCCTGCGCCTACTGCCGTACTCTGATTTGCTGCTGCGCGGACGACCATACGAACTCGAGCTAACTCCAGCGACTGAGAGCCAGCTGCAGAATCGTCGCTGCACGCGATGGCTCCTCAACCCCTCACGGCTTGATAACGGAGAATGAATGTGCGGAGACGGGGAGTTTGGTCGCGAGACCGTTTGTTGCATGAACTGGTCAACAGCCCGCCATTACGACGTTTTTAATTTAGAACAGCCCGCCACTGAACGGACTCTGCAAGGCCTTGTTCGTTCTCCGGAGCATGGACCGTTTGGTCTCCACGCCCTTCTCTGGGTCCAGAATGAAAAGTAAAACTAATTGGAGCTATTCGAGACGAAACCCAAAAGGAAACTCAACGATGTCATCCCGCTTTCGCCGCCCCCTTATACAACAATCCACTGGACTGTTGACATATCTCCTCTGATCGACATATATAAAGAGAGGAGACGAGCACCATGATTCTCCCTTTCTACCCCCCAGACTCGCCTTTCCCCCTTGTCTTTGTTGGAAATCTGCAACAAACTTGTCATTTTCTCGGATTCCCGTTTGGCTGGTTCCCCCATCGCGGCTTCACACGATCCCTACTAGTCACAAACCCAAACCAAGATTTCAGATCGGCTTGCCCTCCGGCTCCCAGAACCGTGATACCGGCTCCATTAAGGTCTATTTTCTATCCCGTTTCTCCATACTCCATTCCTGCAAAATATTAATCTCTCACGCCATCCCGACATCTTCTCCTTTTTTTATGTATTATCTTTTATTTATGATTTCATAGATCTTACATTGCCCTGACCCTTCTTTCCATCATTTAGATTCCAGAAACCTCCCCTGACGAACTACTACTGGCGTCTATTTTGCTTTCTTAGACCCAAAGCTTCTGGGATTTCTAGAATACATCATCATTCCCTTCTTGTCATTTTCGCCACTGCCTCGCTTCCAGTCCTGTTTTCCTTTCTCTGAATTCACAATCAGCACATTTTTGGCGGCAATTTGATTCTATTCACCCTTTGCTGGCGGCAGAAGCAAACTTCTAGAAAGGGCAATTCAACAATCAGCCACTGGCGGCTTTGTTAAGATGTTGTCAGCAGAGGATCACCCGCGGAGGTCATATATAATGTCTCCTGTCACCGCAAAGAGGAGCTCTGGGCGCAACGGTGTTTCCATGATGCAAACCACAGCAGGCGACACATACTCTCTGGACCTACAAAACAACATGCAACACATCTGGGTAGTGACTGGCCCAGCGGGCTGCGGGAAGACAACAGTAGCTCAAGGACTGGCGAACGAGCTGCATGTTCCATACATAGAAGGCGACGATGTATGTATCCATAGCCATATGATTCTTCCGGTCCCCCTGCGTACAGAACTAATCATGTCTTAATAGTACCACTCGAAATCCAACAAGGAGAAAATGTCCAACAACGTCCCCCTCACCGACGCCGACCGCTGGGATTGGCTCATCCAGCTCCGCGAAGCCGCCATCAACACGCTAACATCAACCAACCCGCCGACGGGAGTTGTCCTAACCTGTTCTGCCCTGAAGCACAAATACCGCGACGTCATGCGCGTCGCAGCCTACGACCACCCATCGGTGAAGATCCACTTCGTATACCTGCGCGTCGACAAAGATACGCTCCTGCAGCGTCTGAAGCAGCGCAAGGGCCACTATATGAAATCCGACATGATACGCTCGCAGCTTGAGAGCTTGGAAGAGCCCGTCACGGAGTGGGATGCGATTTCGATTGATTGTTCGGGTTGTCAGGCGGATGTCCAGAAGCGTGTGAGCAATGCGATCCGCGCGAAATTGGACGGCGATCGATGAAAGGCGGACTTCAAGCGGTGCAGCATCGATATCGGAGCAAGTCCACCAGTCGGTTGAATACCTCACTGTTTTCAAGGGTTATAGTTTTGTCGTTTCTTTCTCTTTTTCTTTTTTTTTTACCAGTGATTCCCCCAAGTCGAGCGACAGGCGCATGGAGCAGGAAAGAATATTTGTATGTTAGCGTCGGAGGATTATACTGTTACCCCTTTTTCATGTCTCCCTTTTCGTTTCTGTTCAAAGGTAACTGCATACAGGAGGATATTGTGAAGAATGCGGATACAATCTAGATATCTATATCTTTTTTCAAGCTGGCGGCATATTAGACATTCCTTGGCCCTGACGCCAGGATCCCATTTGCCGAGGTAGTGTTCACCAGCGGCCTCCCCGCTTCTGGTCACAGTTTACAACAATTGCATTAGATTGCTTCTGATCCTCGATGAGGCCATAAGTCTTACGGTGTGGAGGAATGTCCCTGGCTATGACGAGAATGATGAGACGGAGCGTGCTCGCATTTTTACTAGTGGGTTAGATGCGAGGTGCCGATGGCAGTTGTGAGGGCGTGGCGTGTGTGCAGGGGCGGGAATCGGAAGTTTGGATGGGGGAGGGTTGTGCAGGATGGTGAGGACCGGAGGGAGGTAGTTTGTACTGAGGGTTGGGGAGACCTTGTAGACTTATATGTTGGTCATTAGTTTTAGGACGAGCTATACATGTCAATAAAATGCATTAAATCATTTTTATTGTCGTCTATGTACGTATGGCCTAATGGCTGCAAGGCATAACTTTCTAAATTCCACTTCTGTGGATATATAGCACATGGATCAAGGGTAAGCATCAAAAGGGTATATCCCGTGTAAACAAGAGACCTTCTCATCTCAAAGCCAACATCATCATCTCCGGGTTCTCCACATACATCCGCACCTTCTCTGCCATCCGAGCCATCGTGGCCCCGTCGATAACACGGTGGTCCGCACTCCAGCTGAAGGTCATCTTCTCGTCCGGCACGACGTTTCCAGCCTCGTCGAAGACGGGTACCTTTCGCGCCTTGCCCACGCCCAGGATCGCGACTTCGGTTGGAACAAGGACGGGTCCAACATATGTACCGCCGATAGTACCAATGTTAGACACGGTGATAGTACCGCCGTTGAGGTCGGTAGGTGTTAACTTGCCCGCGCGAGCGACAGTGCTAAGCCTCTTAAGTTCAGCCGCGATATCAGGGAGGGAGCGGGCTTGAACGTTCTTGATGTTGGGGACCAGCAAGCCCGTCGGGGTGTCCATTGCCACACCAATGTTGTGATTTGCGCGCATGACTAACGATGGTTTAGCGGGATTTGTAGTGGTATCGACGCGGGCGTTCAGGAGCGGGTAGTCCATCAAGGCGAGGGAGACGGCTTTGATGATAAAGGGGAGGAAAGACAGCTTTTGCGAGTCCGATGGGTTTTCGAGGATCTTTTTGCGGATGGCGGACAGAGGGGCAACGCTCAGTTCGTCGGCGTAGAGGAAGTGTGGGATGTTTAGAGATTTGGTCATTGTTTTGAACATTTGGTTTTGGATAGGGGTCAAGGCTGCAGGGGTTTCGACCTGCGGCGAGTCAAGGGACGGGCCAGCGGCGGCGGCAGAGGTTGGTGCCGGTGAGGGTGCGGCGGCTTGTGAGTCCCGGGTTGCCAGGAATTTCTGGACATCTTCCTTTAATACTCTGCCGTCCTTCCCTGTGCCGGTGATTTGTGTGATTTCGAGGCCATGGTCTTTAAGTAGACCACGAACTGCGGGTGTTGCAAGTGTAGCATATTTGGACGTCGGGGCCGGCGGCGCTTCAACAGCAGCGACCTGAGCCTGGGTATCTTCTGCTTTCACCTCCGCCACTGTCTCCTGAGCAACAGCTGCAGTTTGGGTTGTTGGCTCTGGTGCCGGTGCTGCTTTGGCAGGAGCAGCATTGGCCTCTGGATACATCGCATCATCCACTTCTATGTCGCAAAGTGCCTAATTTCAAGTTAGCGTGAGTGCATGAATAGGGTATTTGAAGAGGATATTACCATCCCGGTCGGAACAGTGTCGTCCGTTTGGAAATGAAGCTTTTTGATAACACCCTCATATCTCGATGTAATCTGCACAGGGATTAGCCCAATCGCCCCTGTTTATACATCCACGGGCAACATACATCATCGACTGCTTTGTCTGACTGATATTGACACAGAGGCTTCCACTCCTCTACCCTCGCGCCCTCCTCCACGTACCACTGGATAATCTGGATCTCGGTAATTCCTGTACGAAAAGCTCATGTTAGCCACTTGTCCAGAGACACGTGCGAATTGAATCAGCATACCTTCACCAACATCTTTCAACACCTGCGACCTCAACCCCCATGGCGCCGGCGTAGCATGGAACCGTCGCCTGGCACGATGGTTATATGCAGTGTGGAGGGCAGGAGAGAGGGGAAGAGTGCGAGGAGTGAAGCGGGAGCTGAGCGCCTTGGAGAGCGATACTCTGCAGTGTAGTGATCCCATCGTTGTCTAAGGTGCTGAAGAGAGGAGAGTAAGGCCTGCTGCGGTCGGTTAAACAGATGAAGTTCTGTCCTCGCCCTTTAAACGAACGACCGACGGCTTCCGTCCCATTTCGCGAGATGGATAGAGAGGGCAACCGCCGGCCGAGGGTAGCCGCGCCGAGATAAGTGGGCGGCTTAGTCATTGTTCTTATCAGTGCCCTAGCCTAATTAGGAATAGCATAAATAAAGTCACGTGTCGCTTATCTGGCCTCGGAATAATAATCGGACCGACAGGGACTGCCTGAAGACGTTCAGGAACAACTTCATACCGGACGACGACATGAGCTTCCAAAGTCCCATGAAGTATACGAATATGTTCGAGCCTTAGCTTTCTAAAATAGCAAACCGAGCGGGCATACTTCGCCAATCGACATTTATCCCTCGGTTCACCGTCAGTCAAGGCTGTGACCACCAGAACGGAATGAGGCTAGGAAATCCCTTGTTTCAATGCATTCATTCATTTGCAATGTACAAGATAGCATTTTGCTGGGCGTAATGTGCCTGCGATCGGACGTCGTCAGCCTTTATATAGATGGGGATCTCCATGGCATCTAGAATAGCGCAGCAAAATGATCAGGGCCGATGCTCAAGTTGGGAATATTCATAACACCAGGACACTTCGACATTCAGGGAAGAAGGCTAGGAACCAGAAATGGAATATATAAGCAACATTAGACACCGAGCAAAAGGACTCCTGTGCTGATCCCAGGGCTCCAGATGAATAACAGTGGTCATCTATTATAGTGGGGTTTCAGAAGCATATTCATGAGTTATAAAGGCTGCCCTTACAAACACAAGTACACAAGTACACAGCTTGGGCAACAACAGTGCATAATCTACTTGTCAGAACTTCTGATAAACGTTGGAAGTCCACATCTTCTTGAGGCCTGAACCCCCTTTCTCTCCACGACCAACCACCCTCGGCGATCCGCTCAAATCCCCACTGGACCCCGCTGGCCTCACTTTTCCGCAACTGTGGTTGGATTGTTGAAGAGCACAAGGCATCGAGATTTGCCAACTGTTCCAGGAGTTAGCAGGTTCGCCTCGGCCCTAAAACCGATCTGCATCGCCAGCACATCTTGGCACCCAGATTCAGCCCTATAGATTCCCATCCCCCCCTCATCCATCGTTTCTTCACCATCACCCCGCGAAGAAAGACTCCAATCTCCATCTTTAGCTATTGAAAAGAGCCCGTTATCATGGTTGCCGAACATTTGACCATTCGAAACTTCACCTCTCAGCCAATTGAGCTGAAACATGTGGAACGCTTTGCCCCTCCGGAAGAGCCAAAGCATGACTTCAAGAACATCACGAAATCTTTCAGCACGCTGATGAACAATATCACGAGGTCTGCAAATGAAGTTGATGCTATAGCAGACAATTCGGAATCATTTGCTCGGAATGATGTCTCCGTGCGGGTTGAGCCTTTTTCCTCTGTCAAGACTGATATCCGAGCATTCGAGAAATCCGACAAGGAACGCTTGAAGTTGACTATCGAAGTTGACGGGGAGAAGCATGAAGTTCAAACTCCGATTCCGACCAGCGAGTCTGCCACCATGAAGGCATTGACAGAGAACCCGCGATTTCAATTGACAGGGATTTACGTTACCCCGGAATCACATCTGGCCGTCTTCTCCTCCGCCAACCTTAACTCGTGGATGAAACAGCTCAAGGACGATACATTGACATCCGCACTATCTATTCCCGGAACACACAACTCTCCGACTTGCCACGTTGCTCCTCCCTCAGTTAGATGCCAGGCTGTGAGTCCGAAGAAGCAGCTGGAGAATGGTGTGAGATTCTTTGATATCCGCTTGCACCCCGAATCTCCAGAGGATGAAAGCAACGACAAACTTGTCCTCGTCCACAGTGCGTTTCCAATCTCGCTCAAGGGCAAAAAGTACTTCAGGGACCTGGTCAATGAAACCGAAGAGTTCCTCCGGAACAACCCGTCCGAGACACTGATCATGTCTATCAAGCGCGAAGGGCCCGGAACCCATACGGATGACCAGGTTGGCAACATTCTCCGTGACCATTATGCCGGTGACGTGAACAAGTGGTATACCGAGCCCAAGATTCCCACTCTGGGTGAAGCCCGCGGCAAGATCGTCCTAGTCCGCCGCTTCGGCATTGGGGACAGGCTGAAGAAGGAATGGGACGGACGCGGCTGGGGTATCGATGCCACAGGCTGGGCAGACAATACCCCCAACGCCACCTGCCCCAGCGGACACCTTTGCATCCAGGACTTCTACGAGGTCCTGGAAACCGAAAACATCGATACGAAAATCGAATACGTCAACGCACACCTTGGTCGCTCCGGTGAGACCGACTATCCAACTGGCGTACTCAAAGCTGAAGGCGAAGACAAACATCCCTATTTCATCAATTTCCTGAGCGCTAGCAATTTCTGGAAAGTTCAGACCTGGCCCGAGAAGGTTGCTGCCAAGTTGAACCCTGCGACTGTGGACTATTTGTGCCGGAGACATGGTGGTGATAAGGGGGATTGGTCGACGGGGATCCTTGTGTGCGATTGGGTGGGCTTGGATGGAGATTGGGATTTAGTTCGGTGCATCGTGGGTATGAATACTCGGCTGATGGCGAAGCAGCAATGAAGAGCCTGCCACTTCGTGTTTGTTTGGTAAATTTCGGCTTTGACGATGTGTTTGTGACGTTCCGGGCTTGCAGGGTATATCCCAAACAGTTAGTATAATTTAGAGGTAGACCAGTTCAATAAGGCGACCAATCTTAACCATCTCGACAATGCATGAAACAACTATCTAAGTGTATATGGTACAGGATCTGACTTAATGAAATAACGTTACAAAAACTTCAACTCCTAAGCCTTCTCCTCCTTCGGCTTCTGCTCTTCCTCCAAGACGCTCCTCCGGCTCTCCATCGTCAAATACAAGCTCTTTCCAGCGCCCTCCAAAGCACCCGTCAGGCTTCCACCGACGGATTGCAACATATATACAAGCTGGGACCGCAATCCACCCATACCACCCTCAATACCACCCATCCATCGAGCCCCATCCTCATCAAACACCTCGCCTTCCACCCTCGCACCCAAGAACATCAATTTCTGCAATCCAGCCTGCGTAACGATCTCATAGAGCCCCGGATTCGTCCTGCGTGGCGGTGGTGGGAAAACGGGAGCCTTTGGCGAGAGAATTGTGAGGGCCGCTTTGACGTGTTCGGGAGATACGGAGGGGAAGGAAAGAATTGTGATAGGTCCCACGAGCAAGGTAGACAGGTCGTGTTTTCCTCTCTTGTCCAGGACCGCTTGGTATGCGGCACGAGACAGATCGTGAATAAGACGCGGGTCGTCCTTGGAGAGAATGGGCGAGGTATTATCCGCCGGAACGTCAGCGGGCTGAAAGAAATCCACAACGCGCAGCGCCGCTTCGAAGATGTGCGTCTGTATGGTCTGGAGTTTAATAACGTCCGCGAGAGGAGCGACGTCTGTCCTTCCCGCCGCGGCGTGGGCTTCGTCGACTTTCCGGAGAGCCTTTGCGAGCTCGCGACGGATGCTGACCCATTCGTTGGATTTTAAATTGTTGTGCTGGAAGAATAGGATCAGGGGCATTGTGCGTAGGATCGAGGCATATTGTCTGTGCAGCTGCGATTTGCGGAACTCGGGACGGCGGTGGGAAGGAGGTTGGGTAGGGTGGTAGTTCGGGGTCGGAAGGACGGCGGAGGATGCTACTGCTGTTGCCATTTGTCGGGCCGGTGGGATTGAGGTGATTGTGAAGGCGGCGGCCGCTGAAGCTTTGGTTTGCCGTCTGCATTCATTGCGCAGAGGCTGGCGAAGCGCAGACGGGAGACGTATTCTTGGAGGCATTGTGAGTAGGCGATGTGTGGAGGTTAAAAGAGAGTAAAGAAGCAGCTTGTCTCCTCCTCAATATCCACCCAATGCGCCGCTGCTCGCTGGGCCTGTTGCGTGGATTCAATTGCTGGTGATATCGACTGAAGCAAAAGAAGTCGACGAGATTCCCAAAACCTTTTTTTGGCTTGGTGCCGTATTTCTCGATACCATTCTGGTAATACACTAGTAAACTAATGGGCGGCCAGACATGGCAATAAAAGCGGTGACTCGTTTCAATTCCGACGAGGGGCAGCTCTTGACTACTTGTATATAGAGCTCGCCTTTTAACACCTATTCCTTCGTTACTCTATGCTCCTTAGACTACTCAATTGATTGTTATAAGACAGTGAAAGACAGAATCGCAGCTACCACCGCGTGACAATGGCGTCAACACCTGACAAGCCAGAGCCGGTCTCAATCTCCCCCCTCCTCAATCGACTCGCATATCCAGATAATTCCCAAATCCAGGTATCCGCCGGCGAGATAGCGTCAGCCTTCGCACTCATTTTCGAAGATCGTCTATCCGTCATCCAGACGGCTGCACTTCTCACACTGCTCCATTCAACCGGGAAGGATAGAGATCCGGACGTCATCGCGCAATGCGCCAATCGCATGCGAGAAGCTGCCACGCAGACTGAACGGGCACCACTGAGGAAAGTTGTACGAGAAAAGGGGCGTCGGGAGGGTACCTATCGTGGTGGACTGGTAAGCTAACATCCAATGGCTTCGATCCCGCGATTGGTAGACTCTGACATGTTGGTGTTCCCTAGTGTGATATTGTCGGCACCGGCGGCGACCGTCATTCCACCTTCAATATCTCTACGACCTCTTCCATTATTGCTTCGCCGCTGCTCATGATCGCCAAGCATGGGAATCGTGCGCAAACATCGTTCTCCGGCTCCGCCGATGTCCTCAACGCAATTGCACCACGACCACCGAATATCTCTGCGATAAACGCAGAAAATGTTGCAAAGGTGTTCCAGGAGACAAACTATACTTTCCTGTTTGCTCCCAATTTCCACCCCGGCATGATGTATGCCAACCCCGTCCGGAGAGGATTGGGGTTGAGGACGATATTCAATCTCATGGGTCCGCTTGCCAATCCCGTTGAATGGGCGCTGGAAGCTCGTGTGGTGGGTGTGGCCTACCAGAGTTTGGGACCCGTCTTCGTCGATGCGCTGCGACTGAGTGGAGCCAAAAAGGCACTCGTGATCTGCGGCGAGGAGGACTTGGATGAAATAAGTTGTGCGGGAGCCACAAATTGCTGGAGGATCTCTGATTACCCGAATCCTGAATACAAGGGGTCGGCATCGCCCGACGAAGACGAGGATCACGACACGAGCGACGACGAGGCACCCCCGAGGACTCTGACCAAGGTTGATAAATTCCAAATTCGTGCCTCCGACTTTGGTCTGCCATCACACCCACTCTCAGAAGTCGGGGGAGGGAGGCCGCCTCGCGAGAATGCACAGATGCTTATGAGTATCCTGCGCAATGAACTCCCCCGAGATCACCCGATCCTAGACTTTGTCGTCATGAATGTGGCCGCTTTGCTGGTCGTCTCCGGTATCTGTGAGGCCGATTCCAGTAACATGGGCCTTGGGGATGATGGCAAGGTCATCACAGAGCGCGGCCCAGGAGGGTTACGCTGGAAGGAGGGCGTAAGACGTGCACGCTGGGCTATCGAGAGCGGGGAAGCTGCGAAATGCTTCGAGAAGTTCATTGAAGTCACAAACAGGCTGGAAGGGTAGGATATACGGGCAACATTCGGATTTCGGTCACTTATTATAGGGATATCGTTCCAAGGTAAATTTAGGGAATTCCGGGACATAATGGTAGAAAGGGGTAAATTTCATATGCGCGCAAACGAAGCGCGACTCTTCAACAGAAAATAGCAAGCATTCAGGCTGTCTAAGTCGGATTGAAATACTCAAACCGGGATAAAGAAGTATTGCAAACCATCACTCCATAGCGCCCTGCAAATGACCTCGAAAATATTTTGTTCGCCGCCAACAATCAAATCTCTGTAGAATCATCGAGCTTGGAACTGAACCATCCTAAATACCACGAAAGGCCCAGTTAGCACCGGATAACCAGAGAAATGGAATGAAGGGAAAAAAACGAACCTCTTCGTCCGCTCCTTATACAAAACCCGATGTCCACACTCCTTGCACCGAATCTGGTCTCCTCGCTTCATCTGCACCCGCGAGTTGCAGTCGCCGCATACATAGACGACGGAAACCGGCTCGTTGCTGGTATCTGTTGCGCCGCCAGCGCCGCCGAATTGCTGCTGGCCCTCGAAGGAGGGAACTTGGTAGGCTTCGCGAGACATTATTGCGGTGTGGAAAGTTGGTTTTTAGTTTCGGGGTTATTGTTTCGGTGCTTCGATGAGGCCTTGGTAGGAGGGTAGTATGGTGTGAGCTCGGGTTGGGTTCTCTTTCGTTGTTCTTGGATGTTGAAGTTTTTGATGCAGACCTCCGATGCTGGAGGAGGGCCGGAGCCAAAGCGGCATGTCACGTGATCTAATATTATCACTGCCACTCAACGCCGAGTCGAATGTTGGACTTCAGAACATCATGAAGGGGATATTATCTCGTCGATGAGAAGATGTCAGCTAGGCTATACCTGGCATTTACTAATGGTATTCTAATGATAGGCTCCCAGCTCCCAGCTCCATCATGCAGCCTTTACGACTCGGTATACGAACTTGAACTTGAATTGAATCCGAGTCTCTGACCCATCTTCCGCAGCCAACTATGTGATTGCTCGATACAGAATTCTCTTTCTTGAGCCTGAGGATCCATGAAAACAAAATTCTTACGGTTGAATTATGGCCAATATTAGTTGCAACTTCCAGGATGCTACAACACTTTCCAGCCGTCGCGCTTCCTCCGCCAGAATTCTGTCGGGGGGACCTTTCCCGCTGATATGGTGCCGTTGCGACAACTCTTGAGGCCTGTTATTCAGTCTTCTACAGTCTCAAGGTCATTTCTATTCTTCATATTCAAGACGAGAATTCTTATCACAGACTTGACTGTTACTGTATCATATTATTCCTGACTGTTTGGCTTCCAAATCGTTCTCTTCGTTTACACTTGTATATTTCCGAGGCGGCTGCATACGCCTTGTTTATTCTTTTATTTTTTTGGCCATTCTATTGGTTTTGGCTCCCTTTCACGGACAATGTATACCGCCAACCGGTCCCGTGCGGATTGTTGGCGACCTCAAGCACCTTTTACTCCCTGCCCACCTCGTGCAGGTTGGTTCGACGGAATAGACCATTCTCCCCCAGGCCAACCAAGCTGGCATAGTCACAGGCGTAGTGGCTACCGGGGTCGCTATTATCCTCGATACCGTGGCCATAAACGCCCTCGACCGTTCCCCAGATTCCCTGGTGACTCGTATAAGTCGCCCCCGCACTGGCAACCGTACTCGGATAACAGACTTTCTAAACAAAGGTCTAACGACTCGGAAAAGCTTGCTCCGATGCTTTCATCTCTTTCGGTGAACGATAAGAGGCTTCCTGATGTCCGGGGCAGTAGCCAGCCAAGGACGCCATTGCTGCTTTCGCCTCGTACGAGGGAACGTACCTTTACTGAGATTATGAATGGCGCATTTGAATTTGAGCTGAGAAATTCACCTTATGCACTACGCAAGAGGTTGGCGGCGGCATGCCCATCGTCAGCCCCGGTAGCTCGAGATCCGATTGATAGTTCCAGTTCGGACGCAGAAAACCCAGCTCTCATGACTCCTACGCCAGCTTACTCAGGGAAACGAGTTGCGTCATCTCAACTTGGGCCTCCGGTTAAGCAAATCAAAACCGAGTCTAGTTCGTCAAGTGGTCGGGAATGTCTTGAAACTCCTCCGTCTTCGGTTTCAGATAAAGAACAAGACCAAGGGAGGCTCATTGATTCCAAGCCATCGTTGAAGGCTGGATCTGAACCGCAAGAACTGACCCGCCTGCTCCGTGCGGTCGAGCGGAACAGCCGATACTCAAAAGAGCTTTCTGAGCTTGTCAGCAAGTTTATCGATAAAACTGCTGCTGAGCGTCAAGGAAATGTTGTTGCGAAGCAGGCAGCTGTTAGGCCAGTCAAGTATAATAGGCGTTTATGCGCTGAACCCCAAATTGCAACGATTCCAGGCGGCGGCGATAGCCCTGATCCACCGCGTGACCCTCGAGGCCAATTCCGCGGGCATATGATCGACCGGCTGGATGTTGAAATGGGAGGCATTACCGCCAGCGAGACGTCTGGGTTTCAGTCAGGGCATGCATCCCAAGCAACCACACGTTATTGCACGCCCCATGTGACAAAAAGGCGCTGTGAGTTTGTTATTCAGTTTCTCCTAGGTTGCTGGTTCTAACATCATTATCAGACGATCGAAGCCCAGCCCCATCGCCTAGTGACTGCCTTCTGATAAGGAGGGACCGTTGCCGTTCTAACGACGCATCAGACGTTTCCGTATTCCACCCTGCCGTGAACCCATTCGGTCCTGAAGGCAGGTTTTTGAACCAGGAAGAGGCGTCAAGATCAACACCCTCCCGCTGCTCGGAGAAGGCTATCTTTGTCGATACCAGCTGCGCAAAACGCCCACAGACAAAGTCATCAACGCGTTCCTCTAGATGCTCAGCCTCGTTTGAAACTGATGATTGCAATCCTTCACTCGACAGTTTAGGAGGGATCCGCCCTACTAGCGCTGGATCTGATTTAATTAGTCCTCTTGATCTGAACTGGACGGAACCCGCCTCAAACAAGGGGCTGAATTGCGGCATTAAACAATTAGGGTGTGTCCGCGACGTACAGAAGGAGGTCAATAGGCCAGTATCTTTGCGAACAGAGCCTGATCCTAGAGGACCGAAGGAACAAGCTGCTGCAAGCGAACACCCTGTACGGGAGCCCCGCCTCCTCCCACCAATCCAGTTCCCTAGTGACGAGGTCAGAGGTCGTCTCCAGGCCGCCCTACGTCACGATAATGGACCACCTCCAATGTTGGCTCCTCGGCCCCTTCGCCCTGCAGATCTTCTCGGGCTGTCTGAATGTCCTATGTCTGATCCCCGTCCGTCTTTCAAGCCTCGCATCTGAACATTCAGGGGGCTTTGCAAACACCAGAACCAGGATCCATTCGCTGAGTAGTGAGTCTAGTTTGCTGTTGGTGTATTTGATCATGGAAGAACTGAGCAATTTGACTTTCTTTGAGCCAGCCTTTCCATCTACCTTTCGCAGGTTGCAGGCGTTTGTTGTTGTGAATCTTGTTACATTACTTGTCTCTCCTTTACTAGTCATGTCCTATTGAGCGATGAATGGACTCGAAATATCCATAGCTTATGTCTCGGTTGTTGCTACCAATTCATTCATTGAGATGTATTTCTGACTTCTCTACTCCAATAAAATGCTCTAGCAAATGATACATGCAAATGCTGAAATTTTCATCCCAGATGAGCCATAGTTTATGTCTATTAAAATCCAAGCTCCATATTTCAATTAATTATATCATTAATCACCACCCACCACCAATCTTGCCAGCTAGTTCAGCAACACGTGCAGTATCACCCCCTGTATCCTTGCCCACATCGCTCTCGACCTTACGGAATGTGGTATACACTAGTTTCGAGAGAGGGATATCCGTCATTTCAGACCAATATTGCAAGATCGAATGGATTTGAACTGACAAGGACTCGTGACCTGATATATCTTCTTCATCTTCTTCTGAGCCGGAGTCGGCGGAGAAATAGGCCTCGTCAACACGCGAGAGCCACGCTCGTTGTTCGTGGGGGGTTGGTTTATGAGATGTGTTTTGTTGTTGTTGCTGAGAGTCTGAGTTTGAAGGGATAAGAGAGATGGAAGCGTTTCCTGTTTCCTCTCGGGCATCTTCGAGACGGATCTGGCCGCCGCCATTCGTGCAGCCTCCAGGGCATGCCATGACTTCTATATACGCGTATTCATTTGCGTTTGAGCCTCCCGCAGCAGAAGAAGTAGCGCGGGGGCCGCGTCTCGACGCAGAAGCCGCCGGGACGGGTCGGGAAGCAGCACCAGGAAGCCTTGATGCTCGCGCGGGTTTTAATTTCCGGACCAGGTTTTGGATGTTTCGGAAGCCGTAATATCGGGCTGCTTTCAGGAGGGGTTCGCCTGTGCTTGAGAGGAGGGAGTATTCCACCACGTCTGCGTTGCGGCCGCGCTGGGCTTGGATTGTGCTGCCTGGGTATTGGGATTGGGTTATTGTTAGGAGGTGGTGGAGGTAGCCGCCTGATGGGCCGGAAGAGGGTGATTGACTGCGGAGTTGGTTATAGGAGCTTGGGAAGAGGAATTTGGAAATTCGTGGGTCAGGGAAGGGAGCGGGGCGGAGCGGTTTTAGGGGAAGGGATGGGAGGGAGATGTTGCGGGAGGAAGCGAGCATGAGGAGTTCGCGGGAGGTTATCACGCAGTCGACGTCTCTGGTGGGGGCTTGGTTGGATGTCTCTTCGTTGTTGGAGGAGGAGGAAGTTTGCCAGGATTCATCTGTCAGTTCCTGGCGGCTGGCTTCGAGTTTCTTGTCAAAGCAGGGCATTATGGCGAGATGCCAGATCCGGGATGGGTGGATATTTAGGGATTTGCTGAGAGTGGTTTTGATAAAGGTGCCCGTGAGTGCCTGAGGGGATTTTAAGCGGGAGAGATGTGGCAGGACGTGTGGGTGCGTCTTTTCGGCGTAGCAGATCCATCCTGGGCAGGCAGAGGAAAGAATCGGCCGCCTTGGAATCGGGAAATCCGCTTGTTGAGGAACAGCATGGTTGGAAGTCGCCAGTGACTCGGCAACTTCGTCGTTACTGAGTTCCAGAACAACTTGTCGCATAACGTTGGTATCAACGACCCATCCGAATCCGCTTCCATGTTTCCCTCCAGCTTTTAAACCGTGCGGACCGCTCAGAAATTGCTCAATCATATATCCCGCTTCCCTTTCTGATATTCCATACGTCGCAGCCAAGCTTGCCCGGACTTGCGGACTCACGCTCGCCACAAATATCTTGCCATCTTCCGGTATCTCTGTATTTCTCCGTACTCCATTCCCGTCTTCGAATATCCGAATCTCCGGACTCGCATCTAGTGTATTAAGCACCTCCGCATGCGACTGGAGGGAGACCAGCACGGCCTCCGCTGAGGTCACGCATCCGGAACAGGCCAGGCAGTCGGTAAGAGAAATCTGGGCCGGAGGTGGCTTTTCGGCCTCGACTTTATCTTCGGTGGTCACTTCGTAAGCATTTTGGTTCTCTTCCTTCTTGGGCAGTGTCTCGATGGGCTTGATGCAGGCGACTCCTGGTGATATGAAATCATTCAGATCGTCGGCGGAGAGGATCGCGCTCATGTTGTTTGATGTTCCCTTTGGCGTAGAATCATCAGTCGCCGAAAGCCTCAGTCAACCACTTAGGCGTTTCCGAAACTTCTGCCTCAAATAATATAGTAAAGCAAAGGATGATGCTTGATGTTGATTGCTAATCCACTTCTCCCTATTGCCGCTGTCGGAGTGGGCTGATCTTTTTTGCCACCCGTCACCGTCTTCTGATAAGAAATTTCCAGATAAGATAAGATCGAAGCATGTGACATCATCCTTCACCGCTTTAATTACATAATATTCTGCCTAGTTCATTTACTGCCGCCCGCCACCGCCATCATATCGCTGCCTTCGTCAGGCTGCGACGTCAGCATTGGAAGCAGATGGTGGTAGGATGCATTTTGATCATATTTAAAAGCCTGCAGAAAGCTCGTACGTTAGCTCTACTGCGATAAACTTGAATACCTCCAATTGAGCCATGGCGGACCAGTCTGGTCCGAAAATGGTCCAAACGACGCTCAACTTCCAGTCCCCTCGAAGAACGCAGGGCAATGCGCCTCAACCTCCGCTCCTAATCAAAAGCCAGAGTGATGCTACCTTGCCTCCTGAGACTGAAAAACCAAGCAACAGAAAGGGCCATGAAATGGAAGACATTCAATCCACCCAAACAACCATCCTAAGCTGGCCCAGTTCGCAGAACACAGCAAAAAGCACAAGCTCCTCCGTCAAGAAACCATACATCCACAAAGAACTTATCCAAATCGCCAAAGAAACAACCGCTCTCCTCCCCAACGTTCTTGCAACGGCCCCCCACGCCCCGCCAAAGGGATACCTCTACTCCCCTCCGAACCCACCACGTCTGAACCCGAAATACAGACCCAATTTCCCGCCCACAGAAATCCGCGTGATAAACGGCGACTCATTCGACACAGCCATCGGCCTCGCCAACTGCGCAAAATACTACACCGTTCGCGACAAGAGGCCCGTTTGCGTCCTGAACATGGCGAACGCATATAGCGCAGGTGGGGGGTGGAAACACGGAGCCCTAGCACAGGAAGAAGCGCTGTGCTACCGAAGCAGTCTGAGCTTCACGTTGAAATTGAGATATTACCCGCTTCCGGAGCTGGGGGCGATATATTCGCCGACGGTCCTGGTGATACGGAAGAGTATGGGTGAGGGTCATGAGTTGTTGCCGCTGGAGGAGCCGGAGAAGTTACCGGTTGTGAGCGTGGTTAGCGTTGCGGCGTTGTGTTTGCCGAAGTTGGAGTGGGAGACTGTTGTTGAGGAGAGTGCTGAGGGGAGAAGGGAGGTGCAGAGGCCGAAATACGCGGATCCGAGGGATAGGGAGCTTACGAAGGAGAAGATCAGGGTGGTGCTACGCACTGCGGCGTTTAATGGGCATCGGAGATTGATTCTGGGGGCACTGGGCTGTGGCGCTTTTTACAATCCGAGAGAAGAGGTGGCAGATTGCTGGGTGGAGGTGTTTGAGGAGAAAGAATTCGGAGGCGGGTGGTGGGAGAGTGTCATATTTGCGGTCATGGACGATCTAGGTCAGGGCGAGCAGGGAGATGGGAATTTTGGCGTATTTTTCAGGAAACTAAATGGGATGAAGGTTTGAATCACACCTCCACACCAGAGTTATGACTTGACGATTGTATGAAATTCTTATTTCAAGCACATGAGATACCCTTAGTACTCTTCAGGAATCGGAGTTTGATGTACAGTTATTATATGCCAGGGGAAATACCTGGCTTTAGATGAAAGGGAATATAAAAACATCTGAATCTGGCGAACCAACATGCGAGCCTGTACTTATTAAAAATCCAATCAGAAGCTCGACTTTTCACTTCTTTGCCGCCGACCGCCCTCTTCTAAGACCTGTTGCCGGCTCAGACTGCGCTTTGGGCACAGCCGTTCTCGTCTTCTTCGCGCTGCCCTCCTTTGTTTGAGTCACTTTGCGCTTGCGGCCGGATGTTTTCGGTGCCTCCACCTCTTCTTCTTCAGCAGCAGCTTTCTTCGTGCTTGACCTCCTTCCCGCAGCTTTCTTTCCATTCGCAGCAGGAACATTTGCTTCCTCCTTTTTGCCTGCTGCCGCTTTGCCTCTGCGTTGTTGCGGTTTTGCTTTCTTCGGTGCCTCATCTTCATCGACATCGTCTTCGTCCTCCGGAATTGGATCATAGTCCTTGGCAACTGGTCCGGTCTTCTTCTGAACAGCCGGAACCACTGCACTGGTCCTTCCTCCGACAGTAACATACGTTATCGCGTCACCATTGGCCATTTTAGATGGCTGTTTATTTTTCTTGCCCCATCGATGATGGATAAGCCAGTCCGTGGGAAGCTGACTGGCGTCCCCAAGCAGATCAACAGACGTAGAGCAGATATAGTGGAGAGCAGAGTCAAGCTCGGCAATCTGACCGTCGCTAAGCGTGTTGCTGTATTGTTCCGGGTGTATCTTCGCATGATACAGTATTTCGTCGCTGAGATCGACCGTTAGCAAATATGCTCAACTCGAATAAACTCGAGATCAAGACGTACCCCATCCAATTGCCCAGTCCACTGATATTGGCCTGGTTCAGCAAAAAAGCCTTGACGGGAACCTTCTTGCTCCGTAGCTGCTTTGCCAGCCACTCCTTCGTAACGATATCCTTGTCAGCCACAGGATCCGGCCCATTCTCCTTCAATGGCGTATGCTTTCTAATTTCATCAGCTGGGCAGTCGACCAATCGAACACGGCCCAACCTCCTCGCATCCACAAATACAGCCTCAGTCATCTCTTCATCGTCGAACATCAGATTGAAGCGCGAGTATGACGGCGGCCACGGCTCATCGTCGTCTGAATTATTGCGGTAGTGGGTATTTACCCCCTTGATTTTGAACCAACCAGACATGCCAAAGTGCATGACTGGATGCGGAGGTTCAGACATGGTCATCCAGAAATATTTGCCCTGCTGGCCTGCTCCAGTGACCGTCTTGCCTTTCATTGCGGCCGCGAATTCCGGCCCGGACGTGCCCACTTTGCCGAAGACGAGAGGGTCGTCGCCGGCGCTGACTTCGGTGATGGTCTTCCCCACTAGGCGCTCCCGAATATAGTGAACAGCCCGTGCGACTTCTGAGAGTTCAGGCATGGTGAAGGAAAATGGTTGTTGATATAAACAGAAACAGAGGGTATAATTAAGGGGCGACTCAGAGACACCTGGATAATCGGAAGGCTAGGAAAGGATATACTGTGCAAAAGCAGGCGGGGAATGTATCAATAACAAATTGTCTTTCTCATTAAACTCTTCTAGAAGTGTTGTGACGGTGAAGTAGGTGAGAAGTAAGACGAGACTAAGGATTCGATGCTGCAGGCTAAATGAAGGGCAGAGAGTAATTCTTGTAGGGCTCAAAAGGAACAACAACAGATCAAGCTATCAGCTAAGAAAATGGATTAGATTTGCACCAGTAGAGCAATACAGAGAGCTGTATTCTGAAGGATCAGACTACGAGAAAGCAGCTTTGGGGTTGAGCAAGCTCGTATCAACGATGTTGCGTTTCCGCAATGTTGCCAATCAGACAAACAGAGCTTAGTCAGCTTGCCTCGCTGCACCTCGCCCCTTGTGTTGGATTCAGCCACCGACATCTGGAGAGACATTACTATTCTTCTACGGAGGAGTATTTGGCGATTTCTTTCACTGCCTCGCTAACAATGATTTGCTCAGCACAAGATCAATTCCAGCATTCGATAAACTGGGCAAGTCTTGGCGTCAAGCTCCTGAAAGCTGAAAAATGCCTTCTTCCGATCGTCCGCGTTGTGGTGAGATTTCTTGCGCCCCTACACCACTGGGGCTCGGCGCATGGCTCCATAACCAATAACTATACGGAGTGCTCCGCGGCTGGAAGCAGACTCCGGTGCTGGAACTGCCTAAGGCAGGAACTTTTACCCTCAAGGGCTAGACCTGCTCCGGCTAGACTATGATACGGCCGTTGCGCTATCTGCTTCAAGTCGGACACACACTGGACAATTCACCAAGGCACAGCCTTCGGCCATAATCGAAGTACTGTCGATCACTATTAGCACTTCTGATTTTGCAAGATACTTCGGCCTTGCATGCCTTGGTACCTGGGCATCCGTTGATCCGTTGGTAATCCGCTGGATTTCGTTCAACAGCTCTGCGAGAGCCATGCAAAATTGATTACCTGGCCCTCTTGTTTTCCTCTTCAGCTGTTACAAGAGGCGAGTCAGATAGGGCTGAATGTTTAACATGGATAAGGGTTCAGGCCCCAGCAACATAGGCTAGGTACCTAGGAAATGCTGCGGGTCCATCTTGCCGTTCAGCTATGATGCAGAGGAGCAGAGAGCCCGGTTCACAGCCCTTGAGCTGAGATGCCTCAATCTGCTCTAGCTATGCGTGCATTTGAAGATATAAAACAGCCTTTAGTTCCATTGAGGTATTGACTATATTAAGCTCAAACTACTCTTTCGCAGTACCCAGAGCATTTCTTTTCTTTAAGTGTATTCGCCCTTTCTTTATTTCCTTTCTCATATCCCATTTGCTCCCTCAGTTTCGACCCAGAGAACCCTCTTCCACCTGCGCAATGAAGACTTCAACTATGATGGCCATGGCCGCCGGTCTTTTCAGTCTTCCTTCTCGCGCTCAGTCGGACTTGCTCACAAAATGGACACCGGGCCTCGAAGTTCCGCCACTTTGTCTCGAGAAGCCCGACACCTACCTATGCCCCGGCAAGCTCGAGTCTGGAAACGCGCTTTTAACCTCATTCAACCACGTTGTAAAGCAAGGCCCTCCGAGTCCCAGTGACCCAACGGGCAGACCACTCATCCGAGCCTCCTTCTTCCATCCGGGAAACGACCCCAAAAACAAAGAAATCTTCGAAGAGTCTACACTAGTCACGTTCGAGATGCCATCTGGCTACGAGGACAAGCAATGCACTCTCCAATTCGTGGCACACACTGGCGGCCAGATCGCAGCAAAAGAATACATCATCTGGGAGCTCGAGAATGATGGCGCCGCTGTCACCAAGGCCACAAAATGGGATGACAAGCCCGCTCGAAAAGCCCAGCTTGCAAAACTCACTTTCGTACACGGCAATCAGAAAGACTACAAGATCTCACAAAGCCAGTACCTCAATCCTTTCTCCGAAGGGCCCGGCTTCAAGTCGGATAAACCGACCTTCCCCTGTCCGAAACCGGGGAAGTTTGCCTACGAATTCGCCCGCTCGGCCAAGGTAGTAGACTTCCCTGATGGCAGGGGAAACTTCAACCTGCAGGGCTCCGATGGTCTCGCGCTAGAAATCATCGGCGTACCAAGCCGTTATTCCAAGAATTCGACATCGACATCGACATCGACAAAAACGACAGCCGCGGCGACCGGTTTTCCCACAGGCTCTCCCCGTAATCCCACCGCACCAATTGGAACCGGCGGACGCAATCCAACTGCCTCGTGGAGCTTTACTGCCTCGCCCACTCCTACGGGATCTAACCCCGGCGACGCCCCGGAGTTCGAGGGTGGTGCTGCTCGTGTTCCCATGTCCGTAGGTGGTGTCATGGTTGCTGCTGCGTTGCCGTTCCTTCTCTAAGGGGAGGACGAGTTCAAGCTTCTGAGAAGTGATGTACGGGGAAGGGCAAGACCAGTTCCTGACTACCAAGAAAGAAAGGATGTGGAGGATAATGGGTCGTATAGATGGAATAATTGGTGATGGATTTCATTGGCGTTTACAGTTGGAATGAAGCACGCAAGAAGTATATTTTCATGCTTACCATTCAGTTTTATTAGTTATGATAATACAAGTTGCACTCAGTTCATGTTCTTTTGAACATTTCAAAATTCTGCATGTGACTAGCAAGCGTATAGAAAACATGCCTTCCAGCGAGCTCTTCATCTAATATCCCTCCGGAACGCCAAATCAAAGGTCCAATCAATGCATCAGAGCCGGTATGATCGTTCTAACCGAGTTCCAACGTTTTCGAAATAGCACGGGAAACGTACTAAGCACTGTCGACATCTGGAGATGGCGGCAACTCTTTAAGGCCCACCTTCGAAGATTGCAACGAGTTCATCACGACGCGCATTTACTCGAGTCAGCTTCCCTTCCCTTCTGGCGTGATCCTCGAATGTTCTTGACGCTGCATGCAATGGTGCATTTCAGGTGGGTAGGTACTAGGTAGGTACCTTGCTGTTTGTGCACTTCATTTTGCAGTTTCACTCATGGATCTTTGACAGGAAGCTTCAAGTGGCATCATTAAAATAGAACACTGGCAGCACAATCTTGAGGCCGTCTGCTGGATGATTTCGGACTTGGCGCCAAGCTCCTGAACGCGCGCTTAATCTTAACTACTCCGGAGAGCCCGCCAGATTTCCAGCCACCACCTTTCACACACATCAGGCAGGTGAGGCGGGCAAGGCTTGGGCGAGGGTATCCCAGTCCGTCAGTCTCAGTGAGTTGGGAGTTTACCCACGGAGTACTGTTCGGAATCCTGGATTATGTTGGATCTTTTACGCGGTGGCACTCCGTATACTAGGAGTATATCGGACAATATCTCCCACAATCCCCCCATCCGTCCACGGGATACTCGCGGCCACCAGCACCTGTGCAAGCAGCCCTCAACTGGACTCAGGATAGCACTGCATTGTATAGCTTGCTCATCCAAGACTCGCTTGGCTTGATTCTTTCCAAGCTCCCAAACCCGCAGTCGGGCCGCTGCCCTGTCTCGTGTTCCTACTTTCATTCGTATTTATTCTATTTCAGCCTTTACTTTGGCGGCTTTGCAATGGAAGCAATACCCAGCACAGCGGTCACGGTGGAGTCGCGTTGCGATGCTATGGCCGCCGTACCCTAGCTAGCGTCCTTGCATCACCGCGTCGAGAGCGGGAAGCGAGGTCGTCATCCTGTGCATGAATAAGGACGAGCCACGCGCAAGCATGGATTACCAGCCGTTCCCTGTTGACATGCATCTGCTTGTCAGGTGTACAAATATCTGTCACAAGCTTTTTCCTCCTTATATCCGCTTTTCTTCCGGCTGTACAGAACAATGGTTGTGTATGTACAAGTATCTATGTTTACGACTGACTTGGCTGTCTTTGCTGATTAAATACCTCCGGCTGTAGCGCACGAGGCCTTCGCCTCAGGGTGTGGCTGTATCATGCGCGGCGCCTAAAACGGAAAGTCGTTCATCTCCGAGTTCCCCTGGATCGTGCTTGGTGGGATTATGTTTGGGATTTAGGGTCCAAGTTAGGGCCATCCCGGGGTGCCCGTGAGCCAGCCAAGACACTGCTAGAAATCACAGACGGCGCCTCCCTTTGGCCATCAGGGCGGCAATCTGCCTTGCGGTGATTAGTCCAGCGTAAGCTGGGTGGAAAGGGAGGGATGGCTGTGTGCAGAGAACGCTACACCATCTTCTCATAGGGCACAAATGGGCTTGTACTCTTCAGTCCGTCGTTCCCCAACCAAGGCCCTTGTCGAAGCGTGCAGCACATGTGGCGGTCCAGGATTACGCCCTTGCATGAAAATAGTGCTTGTTTTGGGGTCCTAAATACGAGCTCCTTGCGTCCATGGTTCTCAGATAGCATGACGGGGTTTGTCCGTGGCCTACAAATAGACAGATATGTCGCTCGAGGACCCGGGCGCGCTCCAGCATAAGCCACTGCATTTTGCTGCTGTGGAAGAAACACGCAAGTGCCATTGTTCACAATTTCCATCATGGGGAAAGAAGGAATTCTCGACTTCGTTGGGGGTGCTAGCTCAAAGCACCGGCCCTTTGCGAATGACCTCCACAAGTTTGGAGCCCAGACGGGCGGCGAGTGTCCAGACGTAAGCATAGTTTTGCCAAACTTCAGGTTTATCAAAAGTTAACGGTTGTCTTTGAAGCTTGTCGTGGTTGGCGATCAAAACACTGCTAAAAGCTCTGTGCTTCAGGCACTCACGGGGATCTCCTTTCCTGTTGATGAAGCCATGGGTACGCGGTTTCCCATCAAAATCTCGTTCAGGCAGACCCAGTCAAAGGAAATCAATATCAGGGCTACAGTCCTACCCGGAACAATCTCCCAATGCGACGACGCCCTGATAAACCGGACGAAGACGTTTCTTGTGGAAAGGAAAGAACTAAGCTCCAGGGCGATGAAGGAAATCATGGAAGAAGTGAGACATACTCTTGCTGGGCCTATGTTTTTCATAGTTCTGACCTGAACTAGGCATCTAAAGCGATATTCGGCAAGAAACAGAGCTTGGAATCTCAATCCAAGGAATACACAAAGTCTTCGCGATTGATTCTTAGTGATGCGACTCTTTATATTGAGCAATCTGGCCCAGATGAAATGGACTGGACTATTCTGGATCTGCCTGGGCTGGTACAAAATAGCGAGCAGGGGCGAGATGAAGATGCTTCGGTAACCTCTTCCACCGCTCTCGACGAGAAGTCGCGCCCGCGAAGTAATGCCACCACAATTGCGGAAGAGTTGGCGTTTGCGTACTTGAGTAACGAGAGAAACATTGCCCTGTTAGTCAAACCCACCAACACGGTAAAGGCCCTAACGATTAACCAGAGACTAGGGTTGTCGTAGACTCGGCCGATATCGAGCTACATCGAACTTTTAAGCTGATTAAAAAGATACCCGGGCTGCGGGAACGTTCAATCGGAGTTCTTACTAAGTGTGATTTGAAGCAAGGAGCCTCAGATCAATCGGTATGGCATCCCAGACAGCTTTTGCTTTCCATAATCTTTCCTCCGAAATCCTGTTGTTCTGATTGTATTGATTCAGAGGATCGAACTTTTACGGAATGAACTATTCACGGCTTACTATCTCAATCATGGTTGGTTTGGGATTCAAAACCCCAAAGTAAAGGAGAATGGCATCACCGATGCCGAGTGTGATGAGAAGGAGAAAGGGGAGTTTAGTAAAGCGGAGTGGGCAGAGGTGCCGAAAGATAGGATTGGAATCAAGTCATTAGTGACTTATGTCGACAGAGCATGTCGGCCACGGCTTCAAACCAGCTTCCCTCACGCCTCAATGGCCATGAGAGCCAAGGCGACGCCGACTTCGTTCAAGTTCGAGGTAAAGGAGGCTAGTACAGTCAACCGGACGGAACAGGCAGCACCTGAGAAATATACTCGATTTAGCGAGAAGTCCCCGCCGACATTCGACTTTTCACCCGCGCGGGCAGTGACCGATTCCGCTACTGCCGCCGCTCAAAAGGATGAAAACAAAATCATTATCCGAAAGGCAAATGCCCGGGTTCTGCAGCAGCGTGTGCTAACCATTCAAATCCTTTACCAAATACTACCCGTTGAAGCCTTTGATAGGCTGATCAAAAGCAGATTCAAATGTGTTTCGCTTAACAAGCGAGGCAAGCGTTGCGGAAACACGGTCGGCGGCTCAAAAGATGAGGCGTCAGATATCCTTGGATGTATTGCTAATCTCAATGTCCGAAGGGACTGGGATATAATATATCTGAAGTTTATGCGCCTTGTTGAGATCTTGTTGTGCGGTAGCTCGCATCGTAAGCGGGCGATGGAAGAGCTCGAAGCACTCAGGGGTAGGGTGATCAAGCCGATAGAGGAACGGGGAAGCGGGATTGTGAATACCTCTGAAGATGATATCTGGGCTCTGGTGGAATCTTGGTTAAAGGATGTTTGCGAAAATAGCGACCAAAAGATCAAGAAACTGCGAGAACAACCGGACCCTGGGGAGAAGCCCCAGCTTGATGCTACTATAGGGAATCCCACTTCAGGAGGTACGAAGAAGGGCGGTGGGACTGCGGCGAGTAAGTCCCAGGGGCCGGCTAAGCGGACGGTTCGAGCCCGTACACCGACAAAAAGCGAGCATCCACATGTCCGGAAGTTTGAACCTTATTCACAATCCGACTTTCAGTGTCTTCCGGAACAGCGAAGGATGGCAATCGGGGAGCAGCTCCGGAAATCTCTCACTCCCGGCAATGAATGGAAAACCAGTTATATCTATATCTTTTGGGCCCCCGGTAATTTTGGTCGCATCAAGATTGGTGTTTCGGACAACCCTGATGAGAGATTCAAAAGCTGGAAAAGGCAATGCAAGCACGATGTCCAAGAACATTTTCAATGTGAACTCGGTAATGAGAAAGTTCCTGTTAACAACGCTTACCGGGTCGAAAAGCTCGTTCAGGCAGAGTTGCTAGGATCTCGTCGCTTGCAAACAGGGTGTCCATGCCGTGCGGGAACTCACAAGGAGTGGTTCGAAACCACACCAGACCACGCTATCAAGGTTATCAAAAAGTTCTCGGACTGGACAGCGACCAACCCATACCAGTACAACTTGCAAAATAAAGAATGGGAACTGAACAAGCAAATTGAGGAGGGTGAGATCAGGGCGCTTTGCGAACCTATCGTTTTCGAGGATCCGAAGCCTAGTTCTAGTGTTGCGAAAAAGAATACTCCACGGCGACAACGCACAACCAGAAGATAAACACTTCCCTGGCGCTAACAAGAGAGAAATTATGTCTGGAATCTGGTAGATGAAAGTGACAGCCTTTAGAGCCCTCCTGAACGATGAGAGAGAAATGAAATTGTGAGAGGAAATTGCACAGGGATACTAGTATCTGCTCGTATACAACTAACTGGAGCAAGCTTGGCTAGATTGATGATAGCTGATGGAGGCATGCCAATGAGGAGGGCAAGGTGATTGAGACTGGTGGGACAGAGAAGAGATGAGGACAGGATGTGGATGAAGTGAGGGTACAGAGGATAGTGATATCAATCGCAATTTCTCTCCTGGGGTACTATTCATTCAACCTGAGGTTCTGTTCCACAGGTGTTCCAGAAGCAGAGCCTGGCGCCAAACCTAGTTAGTTAAGTATTCGACGCGCGCTTAATTGAAACTAGCCGCGATCACATGATACGAGCTTCAACTTCTCGGGACATTGCATCGAATTCGAGGCCTCGGACGAAATAAACCTATGTCCTTTATTTTGGAGGTATACCTTCTAAAAGCCCAAAAGCTTACACTTTTTGACGAAGTGCAGCCTACCATCCACCGGCCTGTTTTGGGATCCAACGGAGAAATCGAACTATACAAGTCCTACTATCGACTTCGAAAAGCTGGATTGGTTTTGGACGAATCGGCAGAAGCGAGTTGCGGAGTCGGGGGCACCCCCTGGAAGGAAAATGTCACAGCCGTCGACGACAAGGCCGACGTTGACTCCTCAATTCTGTTTCAATGAGCGGGCTTTAAGAGGTGGGTGCGTTCCTGGAAGCGAGTCCTGTCAAGCTCCTTGAGAATTAACACCAGGAATATCCTAGATTTCCTTCGCATTTCAAGATCTACCATCGACGACTCCATTACTCAGAACCTCAATGCTCTGGTCACGCCCGCTCGCAGCGGATTCGACCCGTCCTCTACCACCGCTCGACAGACAGAATTCCCGAATAAATCCCAAATAGACGCCACAAGCTGCCAAACGTTCAAGGATAAAGTCCTTTTTCCTTCCTGGCAGACGCGCTCCGATGTCTTAAACTACTGCGCCGGAGTCGCCACAAGTCCTGACCCAGAGGATCCGCACCTCCTTCTCAGACAGGTAGAATCGGCCAAGGACCGGGAAAGAATTGTGGATGAGCGGTTAGACCCGTACTCGGCGCGCTTCTTCCCTCGAGAGGCTCGGACAGAGTCACTTGCCAATTTGCTGCGGAATGAGCGAGGGGTGGAACATATCATACGCGCCAGAACATGGGGCGTTGTGGGGGACCGCTGTGGAAATACGTTTGAAGGTTGGGAGGATGCCTTGAATAGATGGCGTGCGCAACATGACCGTGAACGAAGCTAGCCCTTTCTCGAGTCTGTTCGTCCGTTCTGCGATCCCAAAGAACATGGGGGCCGCGTGACTTTTTGGCTGCCATCCGTTTCGTCGGAGCTTTCACCTCGCTCCCGTCAGCGCACAGCCTCTGCACATGAAAAGCGCTCTAGTTATATTCCTCTCTCGGCACAGCGGGTCATCGTGATTTGGGTGTATTGCATACATCGGAGTTCTGTGTGATAAGTTAGCTCAGGTAAATATTGTACATATATTCATCTAAAAGGTTTTGGCATTAAGCCTATTGTACAATTAGCATCTTAATACCCTACGTTGGCATCCTATATTCTATCAATATATCTACATTTGTGCATTCAAGTTGGTATGGAGCAAGGTCTCAGCCGCTGAAAATCACATGACGTAATACCCGGATAAAACTTGACCCCCTCCGGCCGGCTGCACTAACGAAGACGTGGAGGGAATTTGAAGACGGACGAATTAGTGGGAGAGCCTCGTTGATTGAGCAAGCCTTCATTTTTATTTCCTCGTTGAGAAGCACTGGCCATTTGCTGCCCGGGGAGCTTCTGACAATCGCGATTCTAGCAAACCCCCGGCTGCCCGCTCCCATTCGGACCGTTCCCTGAAGCCACGAAGGTCACTAGCGGGCAGTGTCCCACCAAGCTTGTACAGCTTTAGGCCAACACGATGCCTCAGCCATTGAGCTCGAAAGATGGCTCCCTATTCCGTCAGGTAGTCCGCCATTGCGAGAATAAGCAATACAAAAAAGGTACGAACCAGCGTAGGGCCCCTCATGCGCTCGTCCACTCCTAACCGTGTCCGGATACCAGGACTCAAGGCTGCCGAACAAATCCTGCGGAAAACTCCCAATCATGGCGATACACAAGCGATGAAAGCCCTGATGCTCAGCTATCAGGGCGAGCGGGAAGAAGCATTTGCGCTGGCGAAACTAGCTCTCAAAAATGATATGAAGTCGCATATCTGCTGGCATGTGTACGGCTTGCTCTACCGTGCCGAGAAAAACTACGACGAAGCAATCAAGGCGTACAGATTTGCCTTGAAGCTCGAGCCCAGTTCTCAGCCCATTCAGAGGGATTTGGCGTTTCTCCAGGCTCAGATCCGGGATTTCCAGGGATACGTTGTGAGCAGGACTGCGATGCTCAAGGAACGGCCGGGATTCCGCCAGAATTGGACTGCTTTGGCGATAGCGAATCATCTTGCGGGCAACCTAACCGAAGCTGAGAACGTGTTGACGACATATGAAGATACATTGAAGACACCTCCCCCGAGATCGGATATGGAGCATTCAGAAGCTATTCTGTACAAGAACTCGATAATTGCGGAATCCGGAAACCTAGAGAAAGCTTTAGAGCATCTGGATGCGGTAGGCAATCAGTGTTTTGATGTTCAGGCGGTTATGGAGATGCGTGCAGACTATCTCCTACGACTTGGCAGAGACTCGGAAGCGGAATCGGCGTATGAAGCTCTGCTTGAAAGAAATCCTGAAAACTCGCACTATTATAACGCTTTGATCAAGGCAAAAGGAATCGAGGATGATCACAAAGCCCTGAAGGCGGTATTTGACCATTGGGTAGAGAAGAACCCTCGAGGTGATTCTCCTCGGCGAATTCCGCTAGATTTCCTTCAGGGGGATGATTTCCGACAAGCAGCAGACTCCTATCTTCAGCGCATGCTGCGCAAGGGAATCCCTTCGACTTTTGTGAACATCAAAACGTTATACACCAACCCTTCGAAACGTGACGCTGTTCAAGACATCGTTGAGGGGTACGCATCAGGAAAGCTGAACGCCCAAACCAATGGCTCCGCAGAAAAGGAAACCAATGGCGGCGATTCGACAAGTTTTGAGAGCTCCGTATATTATTTCCTCGCCCAACATTACAATTTCCATCTTAGCCGTGACTTGGAAAAAGCGATGATGTATATCGACAAGGCAATCGAGCTTGTCCCCAAGTCAGTCGACTACCACATGACCAAGGCAAGGATATGGAAACACCTCGGCAATATTTCCCGGGCAGCAGAAGTTATGGATGTCGCCCGGTCACTGGATGAAAAGGATCGTCACATTAATAGCAAGGCTGCGAAATACCAGCTCCGAAACGACGAGAACGACAAGGCGCTAAGCACGATGAGTAAATTTACCCGCAACGAAACTGCGGGTGGAGCTCTTGGTGATCTCCATGAAATGCAATGTGTATGGTATTTGACTGAGGACGCCGAGTCTTATCTTCGCCAACGAAAAGTGGGACTTGCACTCAAACGCTTCCACGCCGTCTCCAATATCTTTGACATCTGGCATGAGGATCAATTTGACTTCCACGGTTTCTCCCTCCGTAAGGGGATGATCAGGGCGTATATTGATATGATCCGATGGGAGGACCGTTTGCGGGATCACCCATACTATGCCAGAGCAGCACACGGCGCCATCAAAACTTACATCATGCTCCACGACGAGCCGGATCTTGCTCACGGGCCTCTCCCCAGCGGAATCAACGGGGATGGCGATGCAGATGGTGCCGAACGAAGAAAGGCTCTCAAGAAGGCGAAAAGGGAACAGCAAAAATTGGAAAAGGCAGAGGCCGAGAAGATCAAGGCCAAAAAGGCTGCGAGTACATCGGGCGCTATAGAGACCAAGAAGGAGGATATCGATCCTTTAGGTACGACGCTTGCACACACCTCCGACCCCATGAAGGAAGCAACAAAGTTCCTGGCGCCACTCCTCGACTTGACTCCTCAAAGCATCGAAGCTCAGACTCTTGGGTTTGAAGTCTACATCAGGAGAAGTATGTACCTCTGTTATGCTATCGTGTTTATTGCTCTACTGACAAGACTTGACAGAGAAATACCTACTCGCACTGAAATGTCTGCTTGCAGCACATGCCATTGACCCTTCGGCCCCTACTTTGCACGTCCAGCTCGTCAAATTCCGAAAGGAACTCGAAAAACTCTCTGAACCTCTTCCATCCGACGTCACGGAACTCCTCAAAACCGAATTCGAGAAAATCCTCCCCAAATCGCAAGACCTCACAGCGTGGAATGACTCTTTCCTCGCCGCGAACAATGCTAGCATCGCACACGTACAAGCCGCACTCGCCGTCCGGCAGATTCTAGCTCCTGATCAAAAGAGCCAAGCCGAAAAGGATCTCCTCGCTTCCGTCAAGCTCGAAACCGCGTCATTAGAATCGGCGCTCGCCGGGCTTCGTCTCCTCGATGACTGGCGAAGCGGCAGTGACGTAAAGGCGTCATACTCGGATAATGCCCGGAAAAGATGGAAGGAAGCCTCTATCTTTGATCTCAAGTGATTTCATTTCATCGTCTGTCTTCATTGATCTTGCATGTAGAGTACCTCATTGGTTTCTTTTCTTAAAGAGCTATTGGACCTAAAAGAGCGGTTAAAATGGAATTTAAATCATATATTATATCTGAACACCTTGTGAATCTCGGTCATTGACGCTCTGTGTGACTTGATCATTCGTTTTCTGATGCCGTTCGGCGCGTGGTTGGCCCGGCAACCACCGTGTATGCTCATGCGACAACAATCTAATTTAGTTTGCGACAGGGGGTGAACGTGATTTGGCAGATGGCGCGCAAACTCGATTCACCTACTAACAACAGTTCAGTTCAGTAACTATCAGCTGCCTCTTATTTTTGCTATTACTACTGGCGCTTTACCTCTGTCTTGATCTCGCGTGAAGCAGGTGATGACATCCAGCAGACAGTCGACTCCCCCCTGAAAATTTCTCTCCCCTCGATTGCAGGCAGAGATCGCGGCCACGACGGGAACGACACGGTATCGCGCGATAGCATATGAGATAGTGATTAGGATATGGAATATACATCAGTACAATCTCCGGCACGGTTGGTCATGCTCTTTCTATATTTCCTAGTAGTCGACGAACTCGCGCTCCCGCTCTTCTCACTTCTGCCTTCATTCACTCGCTCACTCCACGACTTCACTCCATCGCGCAAACAATCTGCGCCCCAACGGAAATATAAAGAAAGAATCATAGCTAATCCCTTTACCTGCGTCTTACAGCCCGGAGCCTGCATGCCCGCGTCGCAACCGCACGCCCACCCAACTTGGTGATGACTCGCACCTCGACCAACGCTTCCGCTTCACGCCCGTCGCCAAAATGAGACGACGGCCGCGAATTTGGGATCGGAGACCAGCGACGCCGTTCCAGCCACGGTCAAAGTCACATAAGATCTGGAAGCGGTTTCTTACGTCAGTTGGTGGTGATGAGGATTGTGAGGGGGAGATGGAGGAGGAGATTAATAGCGCCAAGAGATTGGAGGGCTTAAGGGGTATGAAGAGGTTGTGTATTGACGATGGGATTCATACAGCTACTACTGTGAAGACGACTGCTGGGAAGCCGCGGTCGTTTCTGGAGACGAAGTGGGAGACGGAGACTGGTGGTAGGAGGAGTGAGTATATGTTTCTTCCTGGTGAGTTGGGTAAGGGATATGCTGATATTATTTAGGGAAACGCAGTGCCACCGTGCACGAACTGCTGGCAAAGGATGAAGATGTAATCACGTCAGGGGAGGACGATGACACGCTCGATGTTGATGATACGCCTACGAAACATCCCGATCACGCGCGCATGTCTCTTGAAGCCAATACCGACCCTCAGCCTAAAGAACTCGATCAGGAGGAAGAAGACTGCATGGAAGCCCCCCAAAAGCGCGACAGCACTGTGAATGCTACTGTGACGGCAGAAGCCGACGAAGAGCCTGGTGACTTGAGTCTGGAGCGGCTTGTGGATGAGGCACCATTATCCGTTGCTTCGCGTTTGAGGATGGCAGCCATTGAAGAAGGCGATGCGGAGCTTTTCAGCAAACTCCTTTCTGATGCCAAAGCAAAGAGAGCCGCCAACAACGCGTTAGTCTTAGCTGGTTCGAATGACCAACAAACAACGGTATCGAACTCCTCTGCCCTGAAGTCTCGCCGGCCACTCGAGGATCTGGATACAAATTCGCCCTCCTCATCGCCTGGACGGCGTAGGTCTCCCAGCAAATCGCAGCGGCCACTAGCTTCGCCATCACCCCTTGCACCGATGTCAGCAGTGAAAGAGGATACCCCAGAGCCAGACCAAACAGCCAAGCTCGACGACGAAGAGTATGAAGAACAAACGAGACAACCGCGACGAAGCACTCGCTCGCAATCTTCCAGATCCCAGCGCCAAACACCGCGAATCCCGAACCAGATCCCCCTACGCCGTGCCAAAGGCACAGAATTCATCTTCCTCCAGCGCTCAGAGGCACAGCAACTCGCACTTACCACCAAGGCCAACACGCGACGCAACAAGGGCGACGCACAACTCCCTCATCTCGTCCTCCCAGCCCTTCAAGCACTGTCTCCGGAACTCGAAGAACCGTCCCCGCCAAAATCCCCACGCAAACGCGCTCGTCCTACAAAGTGTGTGACTTGGGATGAGGAGAATCTGACCTCATACTCGGATCCACCATCCTCCTCCCCACAAGAAACCCAACCATCAAGCTCGCAATCCCCCGAGCCAGCCCGCCGGCGCGCAACTCCTAAATCCTCCAACTCTTCAGCCACAGCCCTTCGCTCCCCTTCTGTCCCGCGTAAAATGCGGAAACTGGGCCCCGTTAAACCCATTGTCTCTATAGACATGGACACTGACGATGCAGCCAGCGCAAACGCGTATACTTCCACCCCAACCGTACATATAAAAAACAGTTCTGCATCAACATCTACGCGGACAAAAGTAAAGTCCGCATCCGCAACGAACAAGGCATTCCCGTCTATGGCCGGCACACCCATCGCACGGAGGAAGAGGGCCGTCCCCATTTCAAGGATGGGCGTCTTGCGAGATGACGACGCTGACGAAACGAATGAAAAAAGTAGCGGAGTGAAGACGAGGAGCTCGATGAAGAGTGAGAGCATCGCTAGTATTACGATCAGTACCAGCGGGAATAGTGCGAGCAAGAGGAGCGGAATCCCTTGCTCTACGGGGAGGTTTAAAGTCAGGATCTGATTCTTTTCATTTCACTTTTTTTTGATATCCAATTTTTGTCTTTCCTGCCGTGGGCTTTCCATCCGTTCGGTGAGCTGGGTTTGTTTTGTTTTGCGTGCAAGGTGCTTCTTCCTGGGATTAATGGATGGATGGGCGAGGCGTCTCAGGGGAATGCTTCGAATCTGAGGGCTGGAGTTTTGTGATTTAGTCATTATTATTCTCCCAAAGTTATTCTTCCTACCTAATAGTATGTCTTTCAAAGACTGTGGCAAGGAAGGAAGTTAAGTTTCAATCTCTGTTGTCCATGATATTATAATAGCGGCTACAGGGAGGCTTCATAAGATTCAGCTTGGTAAATATGTACATACCTAGCTGTTGCATGGCATATATATACCTTTGAAGCGCTCAGATTATGAGCCATGATCAGTTATTACCCTTATTACCCAATGACAATTTGAGTGCCAATGAACTTAGCCTGGTGATACAAGTGTTGGAAGCTGCATTCAGATCACACTCCTCCCTAACTTCAACCATTGTAGTTCAGTGCCATGGGAACAACTTGATGTACCTGATATCATCAAGGTCGTCGAAATAATAGGGTTTATTGTTGAAGTAGGAGGGAAGAAGTTAAGACATCTCATAAGGGATGCCAAGAAGCAATCAACAGAGTACTCTGGACCATCTCTTCAAGTTCTGACACACCGCCCTCCTGTGATGGAAGCCTGAATTGAAAAGCATCATGCATTCGGCAATGGACCCTTGGTAGCAAAAGACGGTTAATCTCACTTTAACAGGAGGTCTGTTTGTAATCATCGCTGCCTGGTCCCTTTCTTCTGTTGGTTGCAGTTTCAAACAAAGACATGCCAAACCAGCCCGATCACCGCCTGCGAGGAGCGGGATTGGCCGGGGTGGAGCGGTAAAAGGCGGGGGTCACATGACACCACTGCATTTCGAGTGACACGCTGTGTTATTTTCCCAGAACAATGGTTAATAATAGGTTCGGGGCACGAGAGCAATACCCAGACTCATCGATGGAACATGGTATCCCTGCGGAAGGCGTCAATAGTTGCAGGGGGCAGAAGAAGGAGGACAGTAGAGGGAGACAGGAATAGGAGGTGTGCTTGGCGGAGCGGCTGCCATAATTGCGAACGGAGCGGCTTGGCATTTCTCGTCCCACCCGCGCCTGTTTCCGCGTCCCCTGATATGATCTCTCTTTTTTCGTTGGGGAGGAAGACTTGTTTGTGGCCGGTGTGAGCGGAAATGTGGACCGGGTTTCCCCGCGGGAACAGCCTGCCACATTCCCGACTTCCGCCATGCCCTTGGCCTGTGCTCCCCCTGCATGTATGCATCATACGAGTAATACGCCGAGGAAAGTCACGGGCCGGCAATTTGGACGAAGCTTTTTTCCGGGGACCCAGGGAGAAAACCGCGCTAAACTATAGACCTGTGCCGGGGTAAAGCCGCCCGAACCACTCTAAACCACAGGGTGCAGCGGTCATGGGACCAGGAGCGGGGCGATTTGCCGACGGGCGAGAGTTTCCATTATGTCATGAAATCTCCCGGTACCGCCAAGCCTTTCAGTACGGAGGACACAGAGGGAATAATGCAGAAGGACTGGGCGGGAGGGACAAGGGCATCATTGATAGGTATATCGAGACAACCAGGGAATTGCCGGGGGATGCCTTGGGGTGATGTGCATATTATGTATGTAAGGGAGGAATGGTTGATTCGAGACCGATATTAAGCAGCGTCCTTGCCAAGCCCGGGTGGACTCCCCAACCCTGGTGCCCAGTCGAGTTTTTAGTGTGGGAGCGACCACAATATCGCCAATAATCTCCTCCTCGTCCTCCTCCTCTGCTTTCTTTTTCCTCCGCCTCATTAGCATTCACCGTGGAACATCAAGAGCAATCATCTCCATCACCGTGGTACCTCACATTAGCTGCCTAGAGTAGAGCCTTTTCCCAGCGGAAACAACTGGTAGCTTATTATTAAGTCAGTCAGTTCTCCTCACCACCCGGTCATCACCCTCTTTTCTTTCCTGTCTACTTTTCATCCCACAAGCACCAACACGAACGATATCCTGTCAAAGAACTATCCAACTGTTTGCATCGAAAAAGGGAACTACAGGGAGGACAAAGATCGTGTGGCGGACTCGAGACAAGAGGTAAGGCCACCAGCGCAATCACTCTTCCTCTCGAGGTTCGTTCGCAATATCAAACGACGACCAGCAACTCGTCAAACGGCCCGAACGGGGAGCTGAACAGGGAGCTGGCCCAAGGGTGTTTGTTGTCTGCCCAATCCCGGCCGAGTCACGAGGGGAACCCGGATGACGGACGGATGTACGCGGCCGCTTCCTGGTTCATTATATCACGTCAACTGACTGGGCGCCTCACAAAAACTAGAAACTAGCAGCCATGTCCGTCATGTCTCCTCTCGCTGACCACTTCCACTCCGCCTGCACCATCCATTCCTCCTCCTCGCAACCCGCACGAGATTCCCCGCCAGACTCGCCCAAGGCGGAAATCAGTTCGCAGGATTCACAGCCTAGCTCGCAGAGCCATTCACGCTCTAGCAGTCTTCGTCGTGCCTCGTTTGGTTCCATCGAGGAAGAAGACAACACAGGTGTGTTTTTTCCTAGATTCCTTTTGTATGTCAAGTTTGGCACTAAGATGACCAGGTGTGGCCCAATCCTTTGTCGATACCACAGAATCCTCACCCGAAAAGAACAGCCAGTCTTCCAAAACGGCTCTAAACGTCCAGTCCAACGCCCAGTCCCCAGATTTCTGCTGCCCGTGCGGCGGATTTCTGGGATGGAAGCAAATCCGCCTGGGTGGTAGGAGGCAGAGCAGGAGCTATAGTGACCTGCGCCTTTTGGGAGGCAACTTTTCTCGGGGCTGGGCATGGGAGGACCATACTGCTGAATCTACACCAGTCCCGCCGGTCAAGGAAGAAGAGTCCCCAAAGGAGAGGCAGCCGGCTCCTGTCGAAAACCTGCCTGCAGAGATCCTCGGTACGTATCTCCGGTTTTAGTTTGGAATGAGACTAACATTCTACAGACCAGATCATCTCCTATCTGGCATTGGAGATTCCTCCAAATGGATACACGCCGCGGAATGTCGATCTGGTATCTTGTCTCTTGACTTGCCGTACCTTTCATTCCGCGACGCTGGGCATCCTCTATCGTAATATCACCATCCCCCACTCGATTATTTTCTCCAAGGCGCTGAACCATATCAGACAGTATCCATCGCTGGGTACGATCGTTAGGCGACTGGACTTTTCTCACTTCACTTCTGTCGGTCTGGGTCGCACCCAGCAGATGAACGTGGAGATCCAGAATTTGACGTCCAAGACCCTACTCGAATGTCTGAATCTGCTGCCCAATCTGAAGGAGCTGCTGCTGCAGGAGCACGTTGAGGATGATGTAGATGGAAGTGTGACCCGCAAGATTTTCTCAGACATGCCCTCTCTCAGGGCAGTTGACTTTTGCGGTTCTTCCTCGCTCACATTCTCCTCAGGCTTCGTCAACGCCGTGGCTGATCCCGATCTTCCGCCCGTGCTCACCAATCTGAGACGGGTCTCCCTGCACGAGTGCACCGGCCTGCCAGACCAAGCATTCCAGAATTTGCTGCCGCGTCTGGTCAACCTGACCCACCTCGACGTCGCTCATACACAAATCACCAACAAGACCCTCTTCATGATTCCCACGAGCGCGGAGATCACGCATCTGAACCTGTCGCGATGCACCAAACTTACCGGGGCGGAAGTGGTCAAGTTTTTGACTACGCATCCCGCCGTCACGCGGTCTCTTGTGTATTTGAACATCATGTCAGATGCCTCGCGGCATCGGCTTCTGGAGGAGGAGGACGTGGACGCCTTGCTGCCTCATCTGACATCCTCCCTGCGCTCTCTGAACCTCGGCGGCGCCAAGATTACATCCGACCACATGCCCATCTTGATCCAACTCTCCAAGCACCTGGACGAACTGGGTCTCAGCTCCGCCAACCTCTCGGTGGAGGATATCAACTCCTTCTTCGTCCCCCCAAAGTCGGACAAGGAATCCACCGAATGGGTCCGTCCACACCTACGCTATCTCGACCTGAACAAAAACCCCTACATCACGCAGCCGATCCTGTTCAACCCGAAGCTTTCTGTGCTGGCCACGCACCAAAGCTACCCGCTGCACGTCATTGAACTGAGCGAGCGGACGATCAACGCGTTGCGCCAGCGCAGCCAGGTCAGCAAGAACCGCAATGGCTGGGTGGTGAGGGACCTGGGACGACGCGGGTGGTATGTCCGTGAGCCTCCTACAGAACCCAAGGAGAAACAGATGTATCCCGCTGATGACGGGCGACGGGCCTGGAAAATGGGTGCTCGCTGGTGGGGGATGAGAAAAGTGCCCGTATGCGTCGGAGAGGTAGGTGGTATCTACGGCCACTACATGTTCAAAAAGTGAACCAACTATTTTCATTACCTTTCGATCACATGTATTTAATACCTGAGTTCTTTTTGCATTTCTTCATTAATACGGGGTGTTATCGGGCCTGTCCACTCTACTTACGTCTTTTCTCTTACCGCTAATCTGTCTGGTTGATTCTTCTCAGTACGGAGTACCCTATTTGTTATTCCCATATACCCGTTGAAACAACAAAAAAAGTTCTAAGCTGATGTCAATAGCTAGTTAATTAATTTAATACAGCCTCTTTCTCTTCTTCTTCTTCTTCTTCTTCCCCCTTTAACTGCACCGGCACCCCAACCTTCTCCCTTAGAAACAGCAGGACATCATCAATCTCCTCGGGAACCTTGTACCAGTGCCCAAACCCCTCATACTCCTTCCAGGTCACATCCATCCCCAGCTTCTCCGCCAGGAACGACGCCATACCACGACCCAGGTGCACGGATACCTTCTCATCCGCGCTCCCATGGCCAAGAAACACCGGCGTACATAGCTGGCATAACTCCTCTTTTGCCCGCGCAGGCGCCAGCTCAAGGATATCGCGAAGCAGATTAATCGCATCCATCGCCGGAGAAGAAGACTCATCCTCATCATGTCCAAAGTCCACCGCATCCTCGATATCAGCATCGAACATCCCGCGCATCTGTCCCTCAAACGGCAACCATCCACTCATGCCCACAAACCCACCTACCCTGTCCCCGAGTCCTCCTCCAAGCATCGCAATCACGCCGGCGGCACACCCCTGACTCAACCCTCCCAGCAGAACCCTCTCGTACCCGCTCGCTCCCCAAATCGCACTCAAACACCCCGCCTCCTCCCTAATCAACCCCCTAACCATCTCAGCACTCTCCATCAGTCCCTGAATCTGTAACTCGCTCCGTATCCCCGGGTCGTCGAGCGAGTAATTGTCGAACCACTGGTTAATGACCATCTTCTTAAACAGCGTCGCGCGTCGTTTGGTTGCGGTGGGAAAGATGAATTTTACTGTTGGGAGGAGGGAGGGGAGGTTGGTTGAGTTTAAGAGTTGAGGGCCGAAGAGGGAAGCACTGCTACCGCGGCCGTGCAGGAGGATTAGGGTGTGCGTGTGCGTGTTTTGGGGGGAGGAGGGGGGGATGATTAGGGGAGCGGGGGGATCCTTTTTTGGTGGCATTTTCGCTGATTCGAAAGATTTCAACTCATCTTGAGGTGAACGGACAGTGATGAATTTGATTAAAAGACAATGTCCTGCATATGTAACAGAACCGCATGCTCAAGGTGATAAGGCTGCAGTATCGTCTCGACTGCGCCGTCTCTGATCCATCCGCTCTGCCAATCAGGATGGTACATCGCCTTGACATATTCCCAATACTCAGGATAAAAGCCCGCCATCTCCCAATCCAAGATGGCAACCACCTCGTCTCCGCGCACTAGTATATTCCGCGGCGAAAAATCCGCGTGAGTGAGCACAATCTCGTGCGCGGGTAATGCCCGGATGAATCTGGTGACATGCTCGACCCAAGTATTCTCTTGTGAAATGATCATCGCTCGAATGAGGCCCTCGTTAAAGTCTGCTTCAGTCTTATAAGGACCGAACCCGCCTAGATCGGCGCAGAAGACTGGGTCTTCGCAGTATGTCCCGTCGACAGAACCGATGAAGCTGCCTTTGATGTAGCGTAGCTCTGCGATAAAGGACTTGAGTTGTAGCATAACCTTATACCGTTGGGCCTGAGTCAAGTCATCCCAGACGTCTCGCAGGACTTGGCTGTCAATGTATTCATGACGATTGCGCCGCGGTTGGTTTCTGTGTCCGTGTATGCTCCGTATACTTCGGGGACTGGAATGGAGGTATTTGCCCGGACAAATCGGAGCGCTTCGGCTTCGGCTTCGCGGTGGGGGTCGGTTAGCTTTACCACCGTTTGATCGTCAAGACGGTATATGGGTATGAGCACGTCTTGAACTAGGCGGTTTTTGTCGGTGAGACCTGACATTTGTATCCGACGTGCCATATCAGCGTATAAGATGGGGAGAGGGTATGTGGTGGTATGATTCAAAGCGTCTTTGGTACACTCTTTTCCTCCTCGACATGATGACGGAAAAGTCGGAGGTCGTGCTGTTCGCTGCCTAGCCCCGCAGAATCTCTTGGGACTCCGAGCCTTGTTGCTAAGATTCCTCCACTATAAAGGATCGTAATGAGTGCATAGTAAGTGGACTGCATAAGATTTCGCTGACTATGATGCTAAACACCAAAATGAACAAGAGCATCCAGCAACATAGCAGTAGGAAAATGTTCATTTTCATTTCATAATTCGTCTTTCCAATCATTATACCCGTATATTCATATCCCTATCATCAAACGGGTCTCCAAATTCGTCTGCAACGACACCGGTCAGTCAATTCTGCCCCAGGGGCAACCAAAAGGACACACGAGAGGAGTCGGACATACTCAGATTAAAATCGCGATCCAACAAAAACCCCGTCGCGCGCTTATACTCCTCTTCCGCCTTCCGATTATTCCACGCCGATCCAGGTTCCCCGCGTAGCTCCGCAACTACATTTCCATTCACATTCACGTCCTGACCAATCGCATGTTGTTCTGCGATGCTGAGACCCGTGTTGGCTCTCGATAGACCCGGTGCCCCTGCTGCTGCTGAACTCGAAGGGATACGCGTTTGCTCCTGGGATCCGGGCGGAGAGTGAGGGTGGAGGGCGTGAGCTTTGTTTGTTGCTGTTGCTGTCTTTGCGGTGGGTGTTTGTGGTTCTTGCATGGTGGAGGGTGCGTTGTCGGGGACGGAGGATGTGGTGGAGGACGGGGAGGAGGAGAGCATTTCGGAGTCGCCGTCGAGATCTGTGGTGTTGAAAGTGAGTAGTTGGTCTGCGATTTGGGAGATGAGTGTGGAATGGGCGTGTTTGTGTGGAGATGGGCTTTCGTACCTGTGGCCATGATTGTTCCTTGTTGGGCAAGAGAAGATCGGCGGACAGATAATGTGGGGTATATTATATGCAGCTGTTAGGGACTAGTAGGTGTAGAGAGTATTTAGCTGGCAATTGTACCACCGCTCCAAGATAGTATGCTGATATTCACATCTCCCACAGCTGCCTGACGTCGCTCTTGATCTTATCTTATCTCCCTAAAATATCACGTGATATTCATATTGCCGCGGAGTAGATGGCAGCTATTTCGGACTGTCTGGTTCTTTGGCGGGTGCACTTCTGTCTTAGATGCTACTATCCCTTCTCCTACAAGCGTGTCAAGCAGAAGTATCCTCTCAGTCAGAAGGAAGGGAGTCTACTATTCTCTAGGAGTTGCTTTGGAGATTTAAGCTCCCGCGGCTCCAGCATTTAGCGCGGATCTTAATTCTTCCTTTTCCGGCCACCACGCAGACCTCATCCCGACATCATATCATACTGCTATCACCACTCGGGCATCATCGCCACAGGTTGACCGAGATACTTGTATTCTGTTCGTTCATTTGGCCAGTATTCGAGCTGCCTTTAATTCTTGCAAGTGGCATCCTACCTGCGATGAATACAAAACCAAGCGCTGTCCCCAATGCCTGGGATGATGATTGGGAATCTCAAGTCGATGTATGTATATCCTCTCCTTCGGACTCAGGAATGCTGTGTTAGATGCGAAATATTCCAACACGGACCGTATGGTCTGGGTGCGACGTCTTTCCGCCGCTGAGCCATTTGGCAGCACATAATCGATAATCGACTAACAACAATGCAGGCAGAGCCCACCCCTGAACCGGCCCAACAACCAGAGAAGAAGATACCTTCCAGAGTAGCAAAGGCACAGCGACGAGCTCAGCATGCGGAATTCAATCGTCAGCTATGGGCCGAAGCGTATGATCCCCATCCGCCCAATTGTCGCAGTCATACCCCGCGTTCAATTTGCTTCTTAAAAACACTTGAAAAGTCCTAACTCATATCCAGCTCGAACGAAACCCCTCAGATGTCCTACTTTCTCGACGCGCGCTCCCCCGTCCCGCTAAAATCAGAATACAAACCCCCCGTCACAGTCCTCAGTCGCAATCCACACCCCTCAAAGCCAGCAACGAGTCTCTCATCAGGTCTCCAGGGCCTAAATATCAACAACGGCGATGCCGACGACATTTCGGACTCCGAGAATCAGCCCCGCCAACTCACGCCGCAGGAACGAATGGCCATCGCGCAGCGAGAACGCGAGGAAAAGCAGCGCAAGTACGAAGAGGCGAGGGAGCGGCTATTCGGGAGTTCATCTACGGCGGGATCGGGCGCGTCTTCACCGGGTACTACGACGCCCGTACAGCAGCATAATTCGGGAGAGAATCGGTGGAAAGGGAAAAATCGAAATAACAACAAAGATGGTGGTCGAGATGGGCGAGAGAAAAGAGAGTCAAGTCGGGTTCCTAATTCGGGAAACAGGCAGCTGTATGACCCTGGTTTTTCGACGAAGCCGAATTCAAATTATGCGCGGCGGAAAGATACTAGAAAGCAGCAAGGTCAGGGTAGCGCGGACAGCTCTCCCAGGGTACAATCGCCGCAGCCACAACCACAAGTTCCCATTCGAAGTCCTAGAGGCCCTGATGGGAGTGGTGCAGCGGGATTTGGATTCAATCAGAGACGCGCCGCCTGATAAGTGGAAGGAAGGAACAATAATGGTATTAATTAATTACAGCGGCATCCCGTCAGCAACAATTGTGCGGGATCCGAATCGAAGGTTCAGCCAAAATGCGATATATTACCCGGCAGATTCAACCAAAAAGAAACTCCCAGCGACGCCAGCCTCTACTAATACATTTTCTTTCGTCACGGAAGGTTTCGGCCCGAGTTTATCGCATTCGCAACCCCCGATGTATCCGGCCGGTTTTCTGCCCTCGTGTCAACAGCGCTCTACCATGGGTCCCTTGCATAAAGACAACTCACCTGCGTATCTCTGATAACTATCCAGATATAGGTCGTCCGAGCTCGTGGTGGCCATGACCTGATCATTTGCCTCGACGGCATCAACCCACGCCGCCCAGCGACTTCCACTTTCAGGATCCGGCCATCCGCGATACGGCTTCAACACGCGACTGAGTCTGAGCATCCAGGGCGCGAAATGGATATCAACGAACGAGATGCTGGGTCCGAGGAAAAATGGGCCCGTGACATGGGAGGCGTTGACGAGCTTGCTGATATCCTCTTTGAGTTCCTCGGTATGCTCGATCTGCTTTTGCAGATCTTGCTCTTGCAGGAGCCGGTAGAATCCCGGGATGATGTGTCGGTTTATCTACTGGTGGTCAGAGGGAAAACCGCGCAAGCTTAAGAGGATACTTACATGATCCGCCCATAGCCGACAGTGGGCGCGAAGTTGCGGATCTGAAGGGGGTAACAAGGGGTTCCCCGCGTCCAGGTCCTCGAGCTGGTGTATTCATAAGTGTGTGAACGAACTTGAAAGCACTCTGGCCGCTTACATATTCAAGCAAGACGGTGCTTTCATGGCATCCCCAGTTGCCGTGCCGTATTGCAGGCACAAGCCCACGGGGATTAACTTCCAATAACGATTCCGGTTTCTTATACGGATCGATTTCAACATACTGATACGGGATACCCTTGACTTCCAATGCGATCCAGACTCGTTGAACAAAGGGGCTATACCCTGAATTAGTCCGGAAGAGATAAGATTTCCAACAGGGGCGTAAACCTGACTTACCAAAAGCAACTTCCGTATAACTTTAGATCGCTTTCTCGTTTATGTTTGTTGACTGTTAACCAGGCGTATCCGGAGGCCTTTTTGTGGTATGTTTTCAATTGTTCGGCCTGTTTTGGGTTCGACGTTTGATCAGACATTTTGTTTTCCCTTTTTGATATTAAAAAAAGATTTGGGATAAGAGCGTTGAAAACGAAGATGCGGTCCGGGGAAATGTTCTTTTCAACATGTTGATTAAAGTGAGGCTTCCGGGGAAGATCGGGATGACGTCAAAGCGGGCTGTTTGGGCAGAATACATGCAGAGTATCAACTTACCACGGCTTTTTTCCTCTCCTTTTCTTCCTTCATCATATGCCTCTGCACACTATTCTTCTTGATTCGATCGCTCTCTTCTAGTGTATGCCGATGTGGCCCTCCCACTGTATCTGACCTCCCATTTCCTCCATTCCCATTCACCCTCTGAATGGTAAAGTACCTCGCACCCCCAGCCCCCGGATGACCCTCCGGCAACGTCGTATTGGGCGCCAGAACCCCAAACGGCTGCGCACCATCCGGCAACCTGCCATCGCGACCCACAACCAAAATCTCATCCGTGCCATCGGGATTCATGGGCCCCCTGAGCTGGGGGATTCCCATATCCAGCTCGGGCGCCATGGTCATGGCTCCCGGGAAGTATTCTGTGATTTTGATCTTGACGTCGCAGAGATTCCGCTCGCGGGCGGTGCGCTTGCGTTTCTTTTTGTTTGGGTCGTGGGATTTGGGGGTGCCGGGGGGTCGGCCCTTGAGGCGGCAGTCCCAGTAGTGCGATATGAAGGGTTTGCGTTTGTAGCGTTGGGTGGAGCGGTGGGAGTAGACGTTGTCGACGTGGGGGAAGTAGGTTTGGAATCTGGGGTTTCAACTTGTAAGCTTGGTGTATGAGAGTTGGGATATGGGTGGGAATTACTCTTCTTCGCTGAGAACGATCGTGTCTTCCACGTTGAATAGTTTCTCTCTCCATTTTTGTAGATCCGGTGGATCAGCGACGAGCTTTAGGCCTTTGAAATGTAGTCCGCTTTCTTTCTCATCTCTGCTTGCTGGACCGGATGCGACGCCCTCTTGGGGCGTTTGGAATTGAGGTAGTAAGTTCTGTAACTGTTGTGGCGTCGCTGGCTGTTGCAGTTGCGGCTGAACTGATTGCTGCGACTGCGAAGGCTGCTGCTGCTGTAGAGCACGCTCCTGTGGTTGCGCCTGTGATATTTGTTGGTGCGGAATTTGTTGCTGCGGGTAGGTCATTTGCATCGGATTGCCGAGCCCAGGCTGCATAAAGCTATGGGTAAAGGAAGTAGGCGGATAAGGGTAATGATACGGATAAGGGAACACATAAGGATAGGACGCAGGGTAAGCTGGGCCCGGGGGATGGCCTTGTTGGAATGACTGCGGATGGCCGATTGTTGGAATGACTGCGAGACTGGCGCCGGAGAGGAGTGCGCAACGGTTTGAGATGCTGGGTGCGGATGCGATGCCGGCTGTGGCGGAGATGGCAGAGAGTGAGTATCCCCCATTTGAACGATTGATCCATTTGACAAGATAGCTTGGTCATGTTCATTCTGCTGGACATTGGATCCCGTCACGCCATTGGTATCGACACCAGATGCTCCTTGCGTATGCTCCGGGACCTGCTGCGTCGAATCGGGGTCCTCGTCACCCCCGACCAACTCATTCTCAGCAGAGATCCGTGCATCCACCGCTTCAGCCGTTTGCGCTTCCGTCTCCAATGACGGTTCCTCGATCGTCTGATCTCCAGCAACAGTCGTCTCCGCCGCAACATGCACCGCGCCCGCAACCTGCTCGCTCACCACATTATCCCACACCTCCTCTTTTTCTTTCTCCTGCTCGATCCGCGGTTCAAGCTCATTGTTCCCAATCCCGTGCACCTCTGATTCGAGCTCAGCCCCAAGCTGCCGCCGCTGCTGCTGCTCGTCCGGGGATTCCTCCAAGCCATTGTCGTCGTTGTTCGTAGAGTGCCTAGGAAGGGAGTCGAGGTTGCTCGTCGTCGCTGTCGCCGTCGATGGCGAATGTATCGCGGACCCCTCCTGCTCGAGCTCCATCATTAAATCGGCGAGCTCTCCGTCGTTGGTGAGTGGCCGTCCACAAGCTGTCAGATGGCGTCGCGTAAGGAGGTGTTGAAGCGGCGTGAACTTTGGACGTGATGGGGAGCAGATGCAGGGTCTTGGCATGAGACTTGTCCAGCTTCGGCTTCGATGAATACGGAGCACATTATCACAACAACTCATCTCATGGCAAAGAAACTCAAGATATGTGGTATCCTTTACATGTCAATCGCATATATTTGATAAAAGCAACCCTTAATCCAGCTCGCAAATATCCCAAATCACATCCTCGAATTCCACATCAAACACCCGCCCATCCCAATGTCCACCGACCCATCAGTTACATCCTCTTCCTCTCCCGCTTCTTATCCGCCTCTGAATTGCCAAACGGAAACCCACTCATCCTCTTATCAACGCCTGTTCTCCTACTAATCCTTCCCCCAGTACTAGCAAACAGCAAACACCACAATCCCACCGCCGCAAGACCCCCCGACACGCTCATCGCAAGAGAGAAAGTCATCTGTCCCCCCGCCACGACCCATGTATAAGCGTAAAAGGCAACTAAAGCATGAAGCGTGGATGTTATAGCGATTGTGGGGACTGCGTATGGTGCCTTTGGATCATCGGCTTCCGGGGTCACGGCGTAGCTTGATGTTAGCGGGATTGAGCCGGTGAGTGTTATGGTTATCGCTGCGAGTGTGAGAAGTGCGAAGCCGAGGGAACGAGAGAGGTATAATTCGAGTGCTGGGTCGTCTGGTTAGTCCTCGTTGCGACTCTTTCCTGGCGTCCTAAGCGTCCTAAGACGAGATGCCGACTCACCTGTCGCTGGTCTCGTCTCGTCAAGAAGCATGGTTGCAGTGATCTTGGGCGCTGCAATTAATACCAGGCCTTGTAGTGCTAGCCATCCACTCGTGGCGTAGGTATACCCGTAGAAAACCTGTGAGAGCCGTCAGCATGGTATTTGCGAAATGCAGAAGTAGAGAATCATACATCCATGGTGTATGCAGCGTGATACTGCGAAAGAACGGCAGGGATATATAACAGGCTATCAGGGTATTCTCAGCGATACTCAATATTATCCTCCCGTGATGTTCAATGGCAGATTCTGTGTCTCGTCTTGAACGTGTTGGTCGGCGCTTTTAAAGCTGGAGGTCCCATGACATCATACAGCTTCCAGGGATATGACGATGTCCTGAGCAACAGAGAAGCAAGGGATTCTTTATTTTTTCATTAAGGGTGAACCAAACCGGAGGATAGATATAGCTAATATAAGAGTATAGTATATTCTTCGATAATCTCTTGTTCAAGGGCGAAAAAACCAAAACGCCAGCTTCAATGCTACTTTTAAACATGGGCGAAGACAGACCTCCATCATACATTGCCAGATCGTAAATATCTCATAAAACTATCGTCTGTGTGTTCAGAACCCACGGATTCGTCAAGCGCTTCTTTATACCGCTGCGAAAGACCAGCATCGTCGCGCCCGCTAGGTCTCTCCTCTTCGTCAGAGTCCTCGTCCTCATCTTCGATATCTGAAATCGTGTCCCCTTCCTTCTTCCGCGATCCAGACACATTCATATCCTTCATAAGTTTCCCCAGCTCAATCTCTCTCTGTGCCTCCTTCTGCTTTTCTCTCTCTGCCCGCTTTTTCTCCAGCTCAGGCTTGTAATCGCGGTCGAACTCCTGGCGCTTTTCCTCCACCGCCTCGAAAAACTCATCGATGCCGTCCCCGGTCATCGAACTCACACCAACCACGCTGAGATGGCGGTAGAATTCCTCCAGCATTAAGCTCATACTGTTTAGAAACGAGCCCATGTATCCGCTTCCACCACCCATTCCTCCCGCTCCACCCTCTCCACCTCCAAAAGTGCCTTCTTCCTCTTCCTTTGCTAGCGCAGCCTGGAACGCTTCAAAGTCTGACATCCACTCTTTGGCAAACTCCGCGTCCTTCACGTCTGTCTTGTTGAAGACAAGAATCATGGGTAACTTCGTCTTGTACAAGATACTGCATGCGTAGAGCATATTACTCATGAACGTACTCGTAGAGCTCGTCCTCGGCGTATCAATCACATATGCGATGACCGTCGGGAACGAAGACGCCAAAGATTCAAGCAAGATGCTTCCCGACGCACTCCACACGAATACTTCTATCTGGCCCGGCGTGTCGACGAGGATGTGCTTAACCTGTTTGGCGGTTGGGTTCTGCGCGGGGTCGGCCAGCGTGCGCTTCTCGAGAATCGAAATGATCTGGTCAACTTTCGTCGCAAAGAGATTCAGAGATGTAAGAATGCCGCCATTAGGGCCTAGGTTATACTGCTTCATGACCTCTTTGTAGTTTATTGAGTCTCGAATGTCGATGTTACTTTCGAACGGGACGGAGTGCACGGCGGGGTCGAGGTTGAGAACGTATGGAGGGGAGTGCTTCGAGTATAAATGGGAATTAATGCGCTGCATGAATGTCGTTTTGCCGGAGCCTGGTCAGTCAGTGTCAGTAGAATACCCAGGAGCTTTGAGTCGAGGATTTCATACCTGCCATGCCGACGCAGACGACGGCGACTGGTGGCGTCGCCATTCTGAAGGGTTAGAGGATGTGTCCCGGATATATAACAGGACGTAGCGGGAGTATGCAAGTACAAAGAGCAAAGATACTATGTGTATGTAGTGAGGGTCGGGTTTTCCTGAAATGAAGAAAAGGAAACAAATCTTCGTTCTCTCGAGGTTCCAGAACCCAGACGTCATTCCAAGCTTGGAGCTTCGAACTCCAGCTTCGAAACGTCAACTTTACCACTCACAACCACAATACATAATTCAATTTCAACATGGCATTGGAGGATTTCGAGAAAGAATTAGCAGCAGGCAAACGTGAAGAAGAAGCAGAAAAGGAGAGACATCGCGAAAAGCGCAGAGATCGAGATCGAGATCGAGACAGACACAGCGACAGAAGAGAACGAGACAGAGACGACAGATCAAGACACCATCACCACCGACATCATTCTTCACGGCACAGCGAGCGCCATCACGATGACGAGAATAGGCACCGGCATAAACGATCCAGACACCATTCCAGCAGCAACGGCGAGGATCGCGACCGCAACCACAAGCGCAGACACAGGCACGAGAGGACACGCGAAGTCGAAGCAGAAGAAGAAAAGTCCGAACCAAAAATGATTGCGCAGGAGGAGCCTTCAAAACTACAACGGGACTCGTGGATGGAGGCGCCATCCGCGCTGGAGGTGGATTATGTCCAGCGTCGCAATCAAAAAGCGACCCAAGAATCGCCCAAACCACGAATGCTACAGGTGGACTTTGAGCAAAAGCTACATGAAAAGGAGCTAAATCGACATTTACATGATCTCGATGAGGATAGTGGCGGCGTCGGACGTGCAAATGTTCAGGAACCGGTTGAGCATACGGTTGACTATACTTTTGGCGACTCGGGGTCACAGTGGCGAATGACGAAGTTGAAAGGGGTGTATAGGCAGGCAAAAGAGTCTGGAAGGAAAGTCGAAGAGGTAGCACTGGAACGATATGGTGATCTTCGCTTTTTCGACGACGCCAGGGAAGAGGAGACTGAGCTTGATCGGCGGGAGAGGTACGGGGAGAATTATGTTGGAAAGGAAAAACCTACAGGCGAGCTATATCAAGAGCGGAGATTGGATATGGGTGTGAGAAGGGAGGAACGCGCTGCAATGCGAGAGGATAATTTGGAGACCGCGCCTCAAGGCGAGCGGATGGAGACCAATCCACCGGCTCAATTAACCAAACCATTGGACTCCACGGCTCTCAACCGGCTGAAAGCCCAGATGATGAAGGCAAAATTGAGAGGCGCGTCTGATGCTGCGGATTTAGAAGCGCAATATAATGCTGCAGTGGCGGCTTCTGCCAATCGCAAGGAGTCTGATGTGGTCGTCCTTGGAGTGATGGAGAACCGGATGCTTGCCGGACAAAGGGGTGAAGTTAAGCCGGTTGAAACCAAAAGAGGCGTGGAAAGAGGACAAGTACAATCCAACGAAGACATGAGTATCGACGATATGGTGCGTGAGGAGCGCAGGACGCGAGGTTACGCAAATGAAGGGCAGCGATTCGCAGAGCGGATTGCAAAGGATACAAAGTTTGATGTGAGTATGTACCCGGTTCTCCAGGACAATATCTAATCGCCTGCCTTACAGAACGATCTCGATTATATGGATGAAAACGCTTCCAAGCTAGCCCAGCGAATTCAAAAATCTGAAATCAACCTCAAAAACACAGCCATCAACGAATTCCAAAAAATAAACCGTATCCTCGACAGTTGCCCCCTCTGCTATCGCGAAGACACAGAGACACCCCCCATCGCCCCCGTAGTCTCTCTCGCTACGCGCGTTTTCCTCACTCTCCCTACCGAACCCGAACTCAGCGAAGGGGGCGCATGCATCGTCCCAATCCAACACCGCACCAATCTTCTCGAGTGCGACGACGACGAATGGGAAGAAATCCGCAACTTCATGAAATGCTTAACGCGCATGTACCACGATCAAGGACGCGATGTAATCTTCTACGAAAATGCCGCACGGCCTCAGCAGCGCAAACACGCAGCTATGCAAGCTGTACCACTCCCCTATAGCCTCGGCGAGACATCACCCGCCTTCTTCAAAGAGGCCATTCTCTCCTCAGACGAAGAATGGACTCAGCATAAGAAAGTCATCGACACCCTCGCCAAATCTCGGCAGGGGCTAGGGAAACTAGCGTTTCGTCGCACGTTGGCGAAGGAGATGCCGTATTTCCATGTCTGGTTTGAGCTTGATGGGGGGCTGGGTCATGTTGTGGAGGATTCTAATCGGTGGCCGTGGGGTGATTTGTTTGCGAGAGAGATCATTGGGGGGATGTTGGATGTTGAGCCTGATGTGATTAAGCGGCAGGGCAAGTGGCAGAAGGGCGGTGATAGGAGGGTTGACGGGTTTAAGAAGAGGTGGAAGAAATTTGATTGGACTAGGGTTCTGGCTGAGGGCTAGTTCAGGCTGGCAAGATTTTGGCTGGGAGGACGAATATCATGGGATACACTTTGTACAATTTCTCTTTGCACTTTGTCTTGATCAAATAACATTGATGGGAAGGAAAGGTGAAAAATTATGATGTGGTACATATATAGGAGCGAAACACTGATCGTTAATACCCACATCTTACAATATGATGGATAGCCAAGCTGTTTAAAACATTTCACAAAGATATTTGGATATCTCCTTTCCACTCATGGAAATTATATCATCATTCCTTACCATTTGCAAGACATATCACTTGGCATCTTCTGATGCAGGACAAGTGCACTTTCAGGGGATGCATACTAAGCTTGCCACATCAGCTAATGGCTAAATCATATCAGATCACAATACCTACCCTTCCTACAGCAAAGCGAGCTCGTAAACCAAGCTTAGACCACGAGGTAAGCAACCCCCTATTCTCAGATCCTCATGCAATACATGGGGATTAGATGGCCCATGACAGCAGTTGACGGACTGAGGCTAAACCAGATGAAATGCTGATTCGTGACAGATCCGCTGGTTAGAGGCAAATTACCAAGTGCCTTGGCCGAAAAGGATCCCTAATCCGACAAAAAGTTGTTCGAAGTCACACGGACAAGGATCTTTCCAGTATCCTTAGATGGTGGAGGGTAAAGCTGCTCAATCCATGGTTGCCAATCAAGATCTCCGGATATCAAGATGGCTCAGTGATGTCTCCTTGTTAAAGCTAATCAGGTGCCGGATATCAGCTTGAAAGCACATTCTTTCACGAATAACCTAACGGAAGCCAAGTCCATGGTGAATGGGACAGAGCTATCTCCGTCCTATACGAGCATTTGAGGCCGATATCTGAGTCAGTCTACATGAATCCAGGTGGGAGCTTGGGAGATAGCATCAAGCAAGGACATATCCTAGATCGAATCATTCTTCATGCAAGGCATACCACTCTGGAATCTCCCTGATGAGTTTCCACATGCACTTCTCCAGACTGGCGGCACACTTGGCGTAGACTGTTGTTGGCCCATTATACTGCCGACAATTACTGAAAATCAGTTTGAGATCGTTGACGAGGTCTTTCGGAGCAGCATAATGATCGTGCTCCAATCTTTCTTCAATGGTCGACAGATCCATGGGCGTTTCAATGACGTTGTAATAATCCGGGACTTCGTCTCTGTTGACAGGATTAAGGAAGGGCCATGCTTGTTTGTGGTTTTGGATCTGGTTGAGAAAACGTCGAAGTTCATTGAAGTGTGGCCCGTGACGTGGTTCCCGGGCTAACTGGTCCATGTCTGGAGACCAGCCAGTGGCGCGGATGGCAGGAATAGAGAGTGGATCGATTGGAGTGATGATGACGCTGTTGGCCCGTTGCCGAGGCGGTGGATGAACGATGTGGCTTTTGCTTAGGGTACGCATCTTTGCGAGAACGGTTTCCTTCTGCTTCAGAAGCATACGGCCAACTTCAAGGTACCGTATTCGGGGAAGCATGGAGCATTGCATAAGTGTCCCTCCTTCGTAATCCTTGATATACCCCATCCAAACGGGCTTGCCGAGAGTAATGTCTTTAGTAAAACCTTGCTTCTGAAAATAGCCGGTAGCATAATTGTCAGCGTAAGTGAGAAAATGCATCACCGGAGATGTAGCTCGGACATAGTCCTTTAAGTGGGCCATAAGGTGCGCTCCGTATCCTTTCACTTGCTGATGAGATGAGACGGCGCAAAAAACGATTTCGGCAAACTTGCGGTGTCGGAATTCTCGGAATGTTATGCCGCCAATGACCTCCAGAGGCAATTTCACAATGGCTATGGACAGGTGAGCGCGATCGTAGACGAGACGGGCGATGTAATCTTTGGGCATTTTTGGCAGCTGCTTTTGAAACAGACATTTGAGTCCTGTAAGAATAATCATGCTCTCTCTCGAGCCATCGTTGTTGACAACTCGGTATTCGATCTCGCCATTCCGTTCCTCCACAAACGCAGGCTGGCGAACGGTTAGAGTATTTGCTGTCAATCGAAGAACCTCGCATACCTTCTCTGGAAAAGGAATTATCCGGGTTCGAGCTGAAGTTTTAACACCCTGGTCTGTCAGCCCATCATGAAGGCCTTTGGCCTTCTTGGATTCAGGGCCGATGTCTGGCTGTTCAAGAGCGGTGCGCTTGAGATTTTGCCGGCCTTCATCTTGAAATGTTGGTAAGGTTACGGTATCCATTTGATTCAGATGCTAGTGGCTTGACTTTGAGGAGTACGGAGTAAGATGCAGAGTGGTAGTGCTTTAAAGTCGTCCACCTCTCCTCATGGAGACATGGATGAAGTCGACGTTGTCGTTGAGATGCCCCCACGTGACAGCCCTATGAAACCCCATACCAAGACCCTAGCAGCCGCACCCATCCCGTCTTCGGCTAAGACTTCTTAGCGCTGCCGCTATCAACCTTAACTTCACCCACAAGTCCACGACCGAAAGACTCCGTCGTCTTTCCAGTGGTGGTTTGTTTGGGGCGGGACCACTTTCAGAGGTGTCCCTCGGGCCTTGAGGCTGGCCTGAAAATGGCCAAGAGCTGTCACTTGCAGGGGGCTCTTTGAGCCAAGCCGCCAATTTTTTCCTGGGCTTTCGCGTTGCCTGAAGAGAAGCCGCGTGGTGATTCCTCCAGGATGGCAGTTTGTTGATGTCAGATCTGGCAAACGGACAGTGGAAAAATGGCAGCACGGCCTCTCGCGGGAGACACGGACCCTCAAGGGGTTTCATCTGAGGAGCTGCAACAGAAAGCTGAAGTTGACGTTGCTGTTCGCCTCTTGAAGGACAGTGATTTTAGGAAGGATGGCCGTCCACGGCTATGGGAGCCTTTCTTTTTGCGCCGGTCGACTATCCTTGGCTTTATTGCGACTTTCGTGGCCTTGCTTGCTGTACTCGTTGCCTTGTACTGCTATTCGGCTCGTGGCGATGGTAAGCAAGGGATCGAAACGCAAGGCTGGAAGTACTACTACCTTTGGACGTACGGGCCGACTGCAGGTTTGTTTTTTTCTCCCACGTTTATTTTTTTCGGATGACAAGCAGAGATTCTAATAGTGTCCGTGTCCGTGACAGTGTTCATGGTTCTGAGTGCATTTTGGGGCCAGGTTGAATACCGTGGCTGCCAATTAATGCCCTGGCTGCTGATGTCGCGCTCCCCTGTTGCGGTATCTGATGGGATCCTGCTTGATTACGTCTCTCCTTGGAACCTTGAATCTCTCTACAGGTCACTCAAGAGGCGTCATTTTCTCGTTTCTCTGGTTATCGCTGGTACAGTGCTGGTCAGTGGAATGGCAGTTGTATCGACAAGCTTATTCGAGCTCCGCGACGTCACTATCAAACGTTCCGCTTCCCTCCGCCTTACCCATGCTTTCAACACCAGCATCGGTCATTTTAACCCTGTTAATGTCACAACCATCCAGCACATGAGGACCAAGATAATAGAGGGAAACGGCTCCAATCCACCAGTTGGAATCGTTGCCAATCATGTATTTCCTCTTTTCCAGGAAGACGTCTTCTCCAACCCCAATAACTTTACGTTGGGTGACGAGCGCGAAATCGAGGCCGAGGTGGACGTGCTCACCCTGAAGGTCCAGTGTGAAAGGGCAACTGTGGAGGCCACTAAGAATCGATCAGAATATATCCTCTCCATGAAGTCTGGCTCTTGTTCAACCGGCCCGTTGGCTCGATATTTCACGAAAAATGTGATTGAGCAGATTTCACCGAAGTCTGGGCCATACTTTGAGGGTTTTGCTGCTGTGTGTGGTGAGAAAAGGGGAGCCAAGGACCTAAAGACCTATGAATATAGGAACGCACACTGGAGCATATGGGCCTATATTGCTCGTCAAGACTCCAAAGGTCTTCTTTTGAACATGACAGAAGGTACCGATAAAAAGGCAAAGCACATGGGTGGAAGATACGCATTCACACCTGTTCGCTGCACGCCCTATCTTAACATGACGCGCGGTCCGGTAAAGCTCTCACGAAGTTCCGAGGGCATTTCCATCCTAACCAACATTGATATGAACAAACAACGCTCGCTGTCTCCGATTCCCGCTCCCTCAACATTAGACATCAACGCTGGCGCCCTTTTGTACGGCGCAATGATGTCTATGTTGAAAGCCGACGGTGACGGATGGAGCCTGTTAGGGCCTCGCTCAAAAGATAAAAAGGCTTTTTTTGACCCTGTGCTCTTTGCCCAACAGATGGCACAAGGTCTCGAGTCTAGGGCTATCCATGTCGCCAGAGACTATTTACTCCAGCCTGTAGACCGCCACACCGAAGGGACTGTTACACGAACAGAAAGTCGCCTCTTTGTCCGGCGGTTGTCATTTGGATTGATGGTCGGCTTTCTTTCACTGCTCATAATCTTCTCGACGATTATTATATGCTTCTACCTCCCGCTATCCGCCTGCTGCCGCGACCCGAGCTCTATTGGCGGCCTCGCTACGATCTTGGCGCGAAGCCCCGAGTTGATGGCCACTCTCCATAAGATGAATTTAAAATGGCCCTCGGAGATGGAGGAGCTCTTGGCGGGGCGTGAGCATCATACCAACATAACTGCGGATAGAGGATTCCAGATTGAAGTGCAGGACAAGCGGACATCCCATGTGCAGGTTTCCAGCGTTGACACGGATATCAACCCCCGCTGGTGGCGCCCTATTTCCGCAAAACCGTCCGTCTACATCTTTACTTTCATCCTCCCGATCGCAGTTATTGCGACTATTGAAGCATTGCTCTATATATCTCGCACGAAGGGAGGAATCACCTCAGTCGGGGGAAGAGAAAATGGTAGGGATCAGCCATGGGCATATATCCCCGCTCTTGTTGTGTTTGGCGTCCGTATCCTTTACCAATTGATGGAGTCAAACGTCAGGACGTTTCAACCATTCGATTGCCTTGCACGAGGAAAGGCACGGGCAGATAAGAGCGTTTTGGAAAACCAGCATCGCAAAATCACCGCATGGGCGATTCTCGATTCCCTTCGCAAGCGACAGTGGGCACTAGCAGCCAGTGCTGTTGCACTCCTCCTTGCCGCCGCATTGCCCATCATCGTGTCCGGTCTTTATGCGGTAGACAAATTGCCTTCTCCCACCGACATATCCCTTGTTCAGCGCAGCACGTGGAACATCAATTCCTACAAACGGTATATTAGCAGTCCCAAGAGGTTCGACCTTCGTGCAATCGACACTGTGCCTGGAAGCATTCTTTATTTGAACACGTCATACCCTCAAGGGACTTATGCCGACTTGGCATTCCCTAAATTGTCTCTTCTCAAGACCGATGGCAATAGCACGTCCGAGTTGAACCCCAAGCACATCAAAGCCCGACTCCCAGCTTGGCGCCCCGATCTTAATTGCGAGGGTGAGATTCCAGCATCTGATTATCAGCTTTCGTGGTCCAAGTCAACTTGGGAGGTGAATGTTAATAGTACCCGTGGTGCATGCATGTTTTCTATCTATGATTCTGGGGATGGAGCGGACAAATACTTCTCCAGCTGGTTCAATGTGACTCAGGATAAGTTCCGTGCAGGGAACACGGCAGATTGCCCGACGTTATTATATCTGTTTGGCAACCGAGAGAAAACCCACATGTTGAGATGCCGTCCACAAATCCAGGAAGTTGACGTCGACTTCCGGTTTGAGCCGCAATCCTTGGCTATCAATTCTAACTACCCGCCATCAGTTGTCCCCGGATCTGCCAGACCGCCATTGGGTGACTTCATGGCTTATTCAACTGGTACTGCGATGCCAGTCCCATTGCTCCCAGCAGTAACCTATTTCAGCGAGGACCTCCTGGCTGTCAATCCACTTGCCGAGGGATATAGTATCGATGACCTCGCAACAGCTGCTATCTGGGGCGCGGGCGGAACCCCCGCTGACGACCTATTTTCCGACGTGGGCAAAATGACTCGCGCACTCACGCGCGTTTATGGCATTGTCGTCGCCCAGCGCATTAACGATTTATGGCGCATACCGCTCGGTTCAGATGCCAATACTCCAGCATCAGACGCTAAAACCTTCCCGGCCAAACTCATCAGCCAGGGCGACTATCTCGTCCAAAGTGCCCTATCCACCCGCCTCCTTGATGCGTTCCTCGTGTGCATGATGATTCTAGCCTTTGTTTCCACATTACTTATGAACACGAAGAACGTCCTGCCCAAGAACCCATGCAGCATTGCGGCGATTGCGAGCTTGCTCGCTGGATCTCGGATGATAGAGGACCGCCGGATTATTCCGCAGGGCGCGGAGTGGTTGGATGATAAGGAGTTGGTGGAGAATGGGATTTTCGTGGATAAGAGGTTTACGATGGGGTGGTGGGTTAGGAAGAGAAGGCAGGGGCCTGCTGGGGCTGATGGCGGGGATGCTAGCGGCGCAGAAGGGGAGGGTGATGGGCTTTTGGAGGAGGAGAGGGTGTTTGGGATTGATGTGGATGATAGGGAGAGTGCCTAGCTTGGGTTTTTGCGTGGTGATTCTTGTCCATTCACACTACTTTCTATGCAAAATGGCGTAATTTCTACGGTTCAAGGGTAGACAAGTTATGATATAATAGATGGTATGATGAAACTGTAAGTGAGCAAATATTAGGTAGATACATAGAAGCAGCACATTGTGATATATATATCTTCACAATTGGTTAGCTTATATACATAAATGTTGTGTGCTGTAGGGTGAAGAAGCAGGGTTGATTCACTCACCTTCTCGCCCTCACCACCTTCTTGCTTGACTACTCTGAGTATCACTAGCAAAATCCACTGTTCCATATTCTTCATGGCTGCAGACAACAACCTTGCAGTATCTATGGAATGTTGATATCCATCTAATCAGCTTCCAACCCAGTCAAAACAAACAAGCCGTCCATCGTGGTTGGAGATTTTGTGGTCTATTAAATAAGAGTAGCTACTACAACAGCAGAGTAGGGTTGTTCAGCTTTACTTACCCAGATAGAGATAGAGAGTACTGGTCTCAATTTCCCCGTTATTCTTTCGACAGTAACACCCTAATTGCGCCCACTTCCCGTAAACATTGCAAGGGTGGCAGCTCGACATGGCATAGCCACTGTTTTATTTCATAGAATTATTAATGCTGAGAAGGGGGGGGGGGTAACTTGATTGTGCCAAAGGAATAAGGTCAAGTAGTTGGTACATACTCCGACTCCCAGTGCATTATTCCATCATTCAGGCCAATACATCTATCCAGGTTGAGTCTGGTGAATCTCTCTTCGCCCTTGGTTGTTTTACACCACGCTTCAAGAATATCCGAGAAGAAGAGGCCCTTTACCCGGCAGGACGTTGAGCCATGGAAAAAGAGGGCAGCAGTGCCACAAGGGCTAAAGAAACAGTCAAGAAGCCCTTCATCTTAGGCAGATAGCTCAAACTAGTGAAACGGTGGACATATTGGATAAAGCCCATATGCCTGGGAAGATTGCACATCTTTATATCTTTGTCCCAGTGCTGAAAATGAAGCATGCAAAGTACTTGGCTGCCATCTAATCAAAGCACCCTGCCATCATACAGATAGTCAGATACTACCTTATGAATTTACCCAGGGCATTCCACTAGAAGAACAGGCATCCTTCTGGTTCTAGATCTGGCGCTAGTCACTGCACTTGCTAGACAGGCAAGTCCGGCATAGTTATATTGCGCTTTCCTTCGCCCCCTGCTCTGGATAGGCAGAGGAGGACTGCTAACAACTCCATATCGAGTATCGATAGGGACTCAGCACGGAGTAGTTATTAGGAAGGTTTGTAGCTCAGAGCTCGGCAAAACTCGCAGAGCGATACTCCGTGGGCTATTATTCCAATCTGGAGACCCATATTATTTAGCATGCCGTGCCGGGTCCCGACAATTCGGGTGAGACACTCATTTCAGTGGCTCTTCGGACAAGATGGGCTTAAACCCCTGAAAACAACGTTGTTATCGGAGAAACAGCTAATTCAAATTGGCCTGTTGCTTCCAGGCTCCAGATCAGCCAATTATGTTCTGGAAACATTCTCGTGGCCCTGCCGCTAACTTTAGGTCAGTTGAGGCCTCAAGGTTGGGGCCAAGTGAGGTTGAACGGGTAGTTCGAATGTGCAGCAGTGAGAGAAAGACATAGGGAGAGGCGAACAGCTTCTGGACAGAGACCAACACCCTCCCCGTGAGCTGGCCATGACTTGTCCGTCGGGGAGCTTTCATCAAAGCAGTCCGCTCTCTGCCCTGCTGCCCGCTGTGAGCGTTGTAGTTGGTACCTTGGATACAGGACTTCATCGCAGAGGGCGCTCGTGTTCGGTTGGTATTTCATCAGACATAACTCTCTCATTGAACTCCAGAGACCTCTGCCGAGCTTCACAATCGTCGCCTGGGCATCGGAACGCCGAGCAGCCGTCCGAAAATCCAATCATAGCATCGCACCCTTCATTCAGGCCGCCCCCAGATCACCACCTCAACCGAGATTTTCGACATCCACCATGATCAGCGCGTTTATCAACTCGAGTCGAGGCTGTCGAGCAAGTGAGATGTGCCGAATATGTACTCCGTATGATACCCTCTTACAATCACACGATGGACTTTTCACGCCTTTCCTTGGTTCGCAGCCGTGATAATCGGTTCTCACGGCCACCTTCAGCTAGCCAGCCACCAGGCATGACTTGTCCATGCATTGAGTGCACCGAAAAACGTCAGCATCGTCCAGTGAAAGGTTGGTCTCTTCAAGCTGCCAGGATCGCGTTATGCGCTGTCGATCCGATTGAGATTTTGACTGGGTCAGTTCTTGGGATTGCGCGGACAAGTTCTCAATTTCGTCGGCTGGTATCAGGCCTTGATAATCCCCGAAACCAGCAGAGAGAGAAAAGAGCTGTAAAGCAAGCTTGATGTTCGTTAAAGGCGGAGGATATCCAAAGGTCAAGATAGGCCAAGGTTCTCCATACTACCATGACAATTTGTCCAGTTTTCTTCTGTGGAGATTTCGATTCAACGGCGCTCCAGTCTTCGAGATTAATAATTCCTTTTTCCACCGTCCGAAGAAAACAGAGCGAACGTTGCACGAAAAACGCCACAGAATCGCGTCCTCTTCAGACCCGAATTGCTGGAGAGGACTGACTGGCATCAGCGGCTGCTGATCTTAATGGCACGTCTGAGCACTTTCAGCAGACAACATGTCAGATTCAAGCTGATTCTCTTTCACCACTGTCGCCAATGCCCCCTCTCTCTCCTGGTGAGACTGAATATAAAGTACGACTAATATCTTTGTTATGTCGCACGCTTAACAAACTGGAAGGGAGGGGGAAAGGGACGGACAGCTTGTGGATAGCTCCCCATCCTTGCTACCACCGATTGTGGGTAGCAAATGAACGGCTGTTTTTGCATAAAAGATATAAATCCATCGTTCTGTAAAAGAATCGAGGACGAAGGCCAATGTGACCTGCGCCGAGTTACCGGCTCTTTGAGCAGCAGCGAAGTAACGGTTGACTGGAGGACGGATAGTTATTGAATTCCGTCCTGCCAGAAACTGAAATAAAATGATGCTGCTGGATGGAATGGCTTGTTAGATCTGCGCTGTAGTCTGGAATGCAATAGAGGTGAACAACGCTCAGCCATATATATCTGGCACTTTCGCCGTCCTCAACAGCGAGATGCCCGCTTCCCGTTGAAAGTGGTTGTCCTCGAGGAGAGCGGAAGGTTAATCATCACAATCATGATTTCCGATTCGTTTAACGTGGTTTCCCCCATCGAGCCGTTCGCCCTAGTTGGGTTCGTAGGGTTGGGTACGCTTTTGTTCTTTGCTGTCTCCTTCTCACCCAGGTCAAACCTACCCCTGATAAATGGCAGAAAGCCATTCGACCTGCCGTTTGCGAGTGTGAAGAGATTCGCCTTTGACGCAGAGAATTTGATCAAAGCCGGTTTCAAGAAGGTAAATCGCCAGCCCAGGTCGAGTCCGTGCTTAAAGAGAAGGATATAAAAGGTTGACAAAAGGATTTAGTCCGCGAATGCATTCCGACTCGCCACAGATAACGGCTGCAAAATCGTCCTCGCGCCGAAGTATGCTCATGAAATTCGAAATCATAAACATCTGGATTTTAGACGGGCTATTGAAACCGAGTTTCATGCTGGAATTCCTGGTTTCGAGCCTTTTACTCCACCTGAAGAACTCGAAGAGATCGTCCTTGAGGCTCTTGGGAAGCGGCTGACACAAAACCTCGGTGAGTTTGTGTACGCTAGAGGGTAAAGCTCATTGTCAAGCTAACAGCCGTTGAAGGAAAACTGGTTGTGCCTCTTTCGGTAGAAACCACTCATGCGCTCCAGACGAACTGGGGAGACAATCCGGGTCAGAAGGAAGCAACCCTAAACATCTATATTAACAACTAACATCGAAATAGATTGGCATGAACTCAACTGTAAATCCAGCATTACCAATATAATTGCCCAGGTGGGGTCAAAAGCTGCTTTAGGTGATAAACTCTGCCGTAATCCAGACTGGCTCCGTGTCATGGCGGAATACACGGTAGACTCCTTTATGGCAGTGAACATTCTGCGCCTGTGGCCGAAATTTACCCGTCGCATTGCTGCCCGATACCTATCATGCTGCCAGAAACTTCTCAAAGAGCTTCAAAGGGCCCGAGATATCATTAGGCCAGTCCAGGAAGAACGGCGTGCAGCCAAGAAGGCTGCTCTCGCCGCGGGGCGAGCTCCGGAGCGATACGCAGATGCTCTGGACTGGTTAGAAGAAGCTGCCAATGGGCGCCCGTACGATGCTGCCATAGCACAAATGTCGATTGCCGTTGCTGCTTTGCACAATACATCAGACTCGCTCACGCAGGCTCTGTATGACATCTGTGGGAATGATGAATTGATCAAGGAATTGCGAGAAGAGGTGATTTCCGTGATAGGGGCAGAGGGATGGACACAGGCGGCGTTGAACAAACTCAAACTGATGGATAGTACGCTGAAGGAGAGCCAACGACTGAAGCCAACTGGCATAAGTGAGTAAACCCATTCCCCGACCAGTGCTTTTCGTGGTTCACCAGGCCTAACAAGGATATAGCTTCAATGCTGCGCTTCGCAGAGGAAAATGTCGAATTATCCGGCGGTATTCACATACGGAAAGGTGAATCGCTCTGGATTTCGCTTCACTCGATGAGAGACCCAGCTCTCTACCCTAACCCAGACACGTTCGACCCATATCGTTTCTTGAGAATGAGGCAGGCCGGTCAGGAGTATAAAGCGCAGCTGGTCGCTCCATCTCCAGAACATCTGGGATTCGGCCTGGGAAAGCACGCATGCCCGGGTCGATTCCTCGCTGTGGTTGAGAATAAAATTGCATTGTGCCACATCCTGCTAAAATACGATTTGAAACTCGTGGATAGAAGTGCAGCGTCTCCTTGGAAAGTCCACTCTGCGCTGATCGCGAACCCAACGGCGATGATATCTGTGAAGCGGCGGAAGGAGGAAATATCCCTATAAAGGTACCGTTGACAGTAGCCTGCAATACCAGCGAAGCAGTGCGAGTTAATCCGCAAGTTTTCGCGTATAGAATCACTATTTTTCTGGATGGGTGGAACGGTATTAGAACTTCCCAACTGATGACTGGCGTCCATGGACGGTATTATCGTGGCTCTCGCACGTCTCGGGCACTTCAGTGACCACTCTGCAGGATAGTTAATAAAATATCTCTTTCTCTTCATCCTCACAATCAAAGTCGCATATTCGTTCGGCCGAGTTCCCTCAGCCTGAAAGAGAGTTGCATGCGGAATCACCAGCCAACCAGCCTATGGACCATGGTGCAGAATGTGGAGTGCACCCGGAATTCAAATTCAAACCGTTGCAACTCTCTTTTTCTTCTGGCCGGCTTCGACTCCCGCTCGAGTCCCCGCGGGGAATTCACCGGGACACCAACGATCTTGATCCCGAGATACGAAGTCAAGGCCCATAGTGACTGGTCAGCCCGAGAACGCGAACCCGGTGAATCTGGCTGTTTGGCATATGACTGGGTTATCGAAGCGATATATTTCTGCTTCTTTCTTGCCATTATCATCATATATCTTGGTCGACAGGTGCACGTTGGTGCCGTTGTAAAGATAGGTGGAAATTTCTAACGATGAAGTTGCTGGATTGTCCGCGATGACTGACTGTGCCAGCAGAACAACGACTTGAACCCCGTTGAACATCCACCGACATCAAACTACTACCAGCAAAGGAATTCTCTCCTGATCGCAATGGGATCCCAGCAGAAACCCAAGGTTCTTCTCCTGGGCGAAATCGAACAGTACGTCCTGTCTTGTCCGTATATTTAAGTGATCGAAGACACATTGCCCCTCGATATCCCCCGCCATCATAGCCTGAGTCCATGTATCAACATGCAGGAACCTGCAGCACACTACACTCACCATGCAGATACGACGGTTTATCTTGCATATTTCAGACATCCCGACACATTTTCAAAATATCTGAACATCCCAATCTAACTGCTGGCCTCGACAGCGCCCACAATACGTGGAACTCTCTCTCCGACATCGCAGACCTCGTCACCCCGAAATCCACGAACCGCACAGACTTCATTCAAGAATGTCGTAGTGGCGAGTTAGACGGTGTTGTCGCTGCGTATCGCACATTTGGCTCCGTGAAGATCACCGGTTTAATTGACGAGGAGCTGGTGAATGCGTTGCCCAAGTCGATGCGTTTTTTGGCGCACTGTGGTATGTTTGATCCTAGATATCGTCTACACTCATCATACTTATATTCCTATAGGAGCTGGATATGACCAAGTCGATGTCCATGCATGCAGTGCCCGCTCCCCGCCACTGCTCGTTTCCAACGTCCCAACTGCAGTTGACGACGCCACAGCAGACGTAAACATGTTTCTCATCATCGGTGCCCTCCGCAACTTCAATACCGGCATGACGGCTCTCCGAGAAGGTAAATGGCAGGGCCGGCCTCTTCCGGTGCTCGGACATGACCCGCAAGGCAAGGTGCTCGGTATCCTGGGCATGGGAGGCATTGGGCGGAATCTGAAGCGGAAAGCAGAGGCTTTTGGCATGAAAGTTATCTATCACAATCGAAGAAAACTGAGTGAAGAGCTGGCCGACGGTGCCAAATATGTATCATTCGACGAGTTGCTCGGCCAAAGCGACGTGATCAGTTTGAACTTGCCTCTGAACGTACGCCTTTCCATATTCCCCATCTGCTGACCCGGACTACGCTAAAGTTAGTTACAATAGAAAAATACTCGCCATATCATCGGCACGCCAGAATTCGCCAAAATGAAAGATGGCGTCGTGGTCGTCAACACGGCTCGCGGGGCTGTCATGGACGAGGACGCCCTTGTGAAAGCCCTGGATAGCGGCAAGGTGTACTCTGCCGGACTCGACGTTTTCGAAGACGAACCGAATGTCCATCCGGGCCTGGTGAGCAACCGGAATGTGATGCTGGTGCCTCATATGGGAACTTATACCACTGAAGTAAGTTTGATCACCAATCTACTGGAAGAGCCATTGCGCTAACGGATTGGTTCAAGACACAAACAGCAATGGAAGAATGGGCTATTGACAATGTCCGTCAAGCGCTCGAAACTGGCAAGCTAAAGAGCCCCGTCCCAGAACAGGCATAAGCCTTGCTCAGCCAGTTATACGTCTTGGGGCCACTTTGATAAAGGATAGAGTAAATAGAGAGGCGGAAGCATTGTACATAGAAAGCATATTAAAAGGCTCACTGCACCGGTCTGCTTTACTCACTCTACAAAGGCTTTCTTGTAGTTGAAGAAATGCCGTCCATATTCCCCAGCAGGCCGTGCTGGCGGAGAAATGATGTTCCGAACTAACATCCTACGGCTGTAACATCCAGCAGCAATAAACGACCAACCAACACTTGCTCCTCGACTCGACCATACAGTTGCAAGTAACGAGCAGAATGAGTTCAAGCAGAGGAATGACAGGATGCTCACGTCCCGCCCATATGTATCGCTACTGATGTGAGGGACGTCCGTCCGCTTTCACGGACGAATGTGAAGAAATCACTCCCGCAGTGGGGGCATCGGCCCTCTGAGGACGACGAGCTGAATAATGACCATGCAACGGAATGGAACGACCATGGTGGGGCTGAAATGGCTAGTTTCGGGGACGAGGATGATGGGCATGGAATGGAGTCCCAAAGTGCCAGCATCTTCACATAAAGCCTGGCATGGTTGCGGCTGAAATGGGCTGAGAGGCATGGAGTCAAGAGCGCCAGCGTATTGAAATAAAAGCCTGGTATAGCTCAGTTCCCACCGCAGAAGAGATCAGCCAAAGAATATTCACGACACCTCTACGACCATGACTGCTGAAGTACACGGTACCCACGACGAGGCCTTTAACCGCCTTCACCAGCTCTTCAAAGACAATCTAGCGTCTGGCGAAGAGCACGGTGCCTCTCTCGCCATCAGCATCGATGGCAAGACCGTCGTCGATATCTGGGGTGGCCACGCCGACCCCGAGCGCACCAAGCCATGGACCCGCGACACAATCACAAACATCTGGTCCCTCACAAAGCTCGTCTGCACCTTCGCAGCTCTAATCCTCGTGGAACGAAGCGAACTCGACCTCAATGCCAAAGTAGCCAAATACTGGCCCGAGTTCAGCGCAAATGGCAAACAGGACATCCTCGTCCGTCAGATTCTCTCACACACCTCGGGCCTCTCGGGCTTCGACCCTGCCTACACGGACATGGAGGGCGTCTATGATCGCGAAGAATCAACCGCCAGACTCGCAGCCCAAGCACCCTTCTGGGATCCCAGCGCCGGCAACGTCTCCGGCTACCACGCCTTAAACCAAGGCCACCTAATCGGCGAAATCATCCGACGCATCTCAGGAAAAACACTCTCTGAGTTCATCAAGACGGAAATCAGCCTTCCGCTCTCTGCGGACTTTCAAATCGGCGCCCGCGAATCAGACTGGTCGCGCGTCGCAGATGCCATCCCCCCTCCCGACATGAAGTTTCCGGCTCTTGACCCTGAATCCGTTGCATTTAGGACTTTTGCCTCCACTCCCTCTGGCATGATTTACGTAAACACCCCCGGCTGGCGTCTCGCCGAAGTCGCCGGAGTAAACGGCCACAGCAACGCGCGCGCCCTGGTAGATATCTTCTCAACCATTGCACGAAATGGACAGCAACCATCCTCCCTCCTCTCCGCAGAGACAATATCGCAAATCTTCAACGAGCAGTCCAACGGCATGGACCTCGTTCTGGGACTTCCGCTCCGTTGGGGAAACGGGTTTTCACTCAATGGTTCGGAAACTGCGTCTGGGCTGGGGTTGCCGGAACAGGGGAAGATTTGCTTCTGGGTCGGATGGGGCGGCTCGATTGTGGTTGTTGATTTGGAGAGGCGCATGTGTGTTTCGTATGTGATGAATAAGATGGCTCCCACACCGGTGGGATCGGAGCGGAGCCGGGCGTATCTGAAGGCGATTTATGATATTGTTGGCTAGTGTATCTGCGAGCCTTGTTATATAATCGTTTTTACCATTGATTTTTATCATACATCTGACCAAAAAGCAGGAGAAAAACAAAAAATCAAGAGAAAGAGAACGCCCAGCTCTGTGAAGCTCCCGCCATACCATTGTCCATTGATTGACACGTTCCAAGACAACTTAACTCATATCAGCCATGTATCCGCTCCTACCTGTACGTTTCATCGGGTATCTCCCAACATAAATAATGAAAAGTAAAACATTGCACCTCCCGACCGTTTGACGATGCTGGTTTGGAACCCATAAACTCCTAAATCCTCCATCTAACAGGGACAAGATAAACACCACCGGCTGGCTGAAGAACGGGGAAAAATGCAGGCAAATCCTCCCAAATGATGTCGGATGGATAGAGATCCGATAATAGGACGAGTAAAGGGAAAAGTAAAAAGAAAATGGGTGCGCCGAGGTCACGAATTATACGGCTCATCCCAATACTTGACGACGACCCCGCAAATCCTTTTGATAACCTGCGTCGTTGCCTTTCCCTGACTCTCATCCTCTAGGAACCTGCACGCAAGGAACAGTTTCGCGGCAGCATCCTTCTCGTCCGTCGACACCGCAAGTGATTTTATCTTCCGCGGCTGAAATTTTGCAATGTGCCGGACCACGGCCAGGGAATATATCACGTCTCTGTTCTCGATCTGATCGAGAAGGTATCGAGCATTGATCATCGCAGTATCCCGCTTTTTGAGACTATCGGGCATGTCGTCTGAGATGGAGAGGTATTGGCCGATTGCGTTCCAGAAACGGAGTTCGCGGCCTTTGATCTGGTCGAGGAGTGCGCCGGGCATCCAAGCTGGGTCGTCTTCGGGGAAGTCGTGGAGGACGAGTGGGTTGTGTTTTAGTGTGACACCCGTGATCAAGGCTTCTAGAGCTGAAAGCCGCTTAACTGCATTCGATAGGTCCTTATCACCATCCGGCGGGTTGGTACCGTCTGCTCCCGCTGTTTGGGCCTGGGCGATGCGGCAAAGGGTCATTGTGTCCCATACGATACGAGCTTCGCGACTCTCCAGGCGACTTAATACCGCTGGATCTTGTAAGTTGCAGCCATTAAACCCATCAATAAACGCAGAGTATTGTCCTAAAAGCCGGGAGTTGGAGAGGAAATAGGAAGTGGCTTTATCTTCGAACCAGCGGACCTCGAGAAGCTTGTCGATCCCCTTTCCATAAGATTTGAATAGCATTTTTATTTCCTCGATACGGGCCGCGGGCAGTTCGGTGCCATCAGGAGCCGCTGGTAGCTGAGCACCACCCGCGAGGAGCTCATCTATAGTCAATTGTCTCACTGTGTACTCAAAGGTTAGCATCACTGAGGTTTGGTGAAGAGAAAGATGCAGGAGATGCTTACATTCCAAATTTCGTGACGCCGGTAAAGCAGTCGCCATTGACATTATAAACTGAGATTCGTAGGCGGCCGGCGCACTAGTTCCAGATGGTGCTACGGTCCCGTCGGACGTTGGAGTGACTGAGGGAGGATGATTGAACTGCTGTTCAGCGGACGGCGAAGCAGATGAGGGAGTTGCTGTTGCTATAGTCGGAGAATGTGAGCGAGGTCCACTGATATATTGGTTGCCGTTCGACGGCCCGGCGACAGCGTGCGAAGGGTGCTGGGGAGCAACTAGGAGCGAAGGCTGCGACGGGGCAGGCTGGATAGCTGAAGGGCCAGGCTGGGATCGAAAAACAGGGTCATAGCCCAGACAGTCGCGTTTACTTTTCTCGCAATTCCTGCAAATCGGGTGTCTCTCGTCACACTATACAAGACGTTAGGCACCAGTCAGCGATGAGAATCCCGCTGCAAGGCCGGCAAGCCAGAAACCGCAAACAATATAATCGCAATAGAAGGAGTAAAGTGTAAGAATCATCAATCTGTATGTTGTGTGGACAGGCGAGCTTTTCGAGCTCTGGGTTGCGGGAGATGATGGTGGTGGAGGGACAAGCTTGCCCGCTAAGCGACCTGCACTAAGCGAGTGGCCGCCCAGGGGTATCGCGGGGGAAGAGTAAAGAAACACCAGCCATAAAAACACCACGACAACAATGAATGAATAGCGACAGGTATTTTGTGCGGGGGAATTCACTTACTTTAATTCTCCGCTTCCTACATGTTAAGCAGCCGGTTTTTGTTCTCCTCTTGACGTCCTTTTTATGCCGCGACCCGGAAAGCATGCCACTATCGCTGATCATTTCAAACCCGTCTTGATTATGGACAACCCCTGACATCTCTGTATAGTATTGAGGAATGGACTGGGGTTGCATGTTCATCGGCATCGACCCATTAGACATCTGAGCATAGTTGGGCTGAGACGGAGGCAGTTGGACATGGCTATCCATCGGGGTGATCGAGGGAAGGTCGTATGGATTTGAAGCTGATGGCTGAGTACTTGCCGGCGCAGGTGGTAGCGCCATCTGTTGTGTCGTGGTGACGGGAGGTGGAGGGCCTGCTGTCGGTGGCTGCGGAGGTAACGAAGGTGCTTCAGAGGTGACGGGGTTGGGCTGGCTGGGTGCCATGGGCGATTGAGGAGGAAGGGCGGGAAGAGGAGGAGGAGCAGGAGGAGCAGCGTTTGTCACCGCTGGGCCAGACTGTGTTGCCGCACTGGTCTCCTTTGCGGGCGATGCGGGCGCTGGAGCCGCGGGAGGACCCTGCGCGGGCTCCTCCATGGCTGCAAATGTAGATAAACGAGTTACTTATTGCTCTACCACTTCCTCCCTGTAAACGACTCTGCCAATCGGTCGTCAATCGTCCAAACCCGGCATCACCTTCTGTATCGTGGGTCGCGGGCTGTGAGGGATATCAAGAACGGCCACTTTGGGCGAGAACGTATCGTTTTTCAGCGCAATCGCAAAATTAATTCCCTGCTGAATGCAAAACTAAGTGCAAAACAGTTAGCCAAAGCTGCACCATATAAAAGTAGAGCGAACGCTCGTATATAAATCTCCTGTCAGCCGCCTCGCGGAAGCCGCAAGTGGCCATCAGTGGAACCAGTAGCTAGCAATCTCCGGATGCGCTCCAGCATAAGACGGCTAACTTGCTCTCCAGCTGTCCAAAAAGATAGTTCGTGGCCCAAGAAACTGTTGCTTGCAAATTTCGCCGCAAACCAAAAACCGTCGCAAAGTCCATTCAGGAATGAGTTGCCAACGGCTGAGATCGCGGGCATTTTTAGCTGAAATCCCGGAGAGAATCAAACTGTATCGTATCTTCCAGTAGAAGTCCAACCGTACGTAGCGCGCGTTTGGCTCGAGAAGGGGGATGATCTTTGATCTTTGGGCCGATGGACGCAAGACGAGCAGTTGTCGCGGGAAGGAGAGCGGAGAATGATCGAAACACTGACGCAACGTACCTTTTGTCACGCAATAAATTCAAGGATATAGCCGCGGCTGTTTGGAAAATTAGAAATAGATGGCTCTGATATCCTTAACACGGGGACAAGGACGGGGCGTGCACCTGGCGGGCAATGCTTTGACTGAACCTGTCGCGCCGAAAACGGTGTCACAGGGAGGGCTGAGAGGAAAATAAGAATCTGGGTGGTGAGAACTGGCGATCGAGAAGAAAAGAATGCCGTACTTGTCTCGAAATCGAGGGGTAGAGGGCGGCGTGGAGGAGTTGGGATGTGAAAGGTTTGGAGACGGGGAAAAAAGTTGGAGATGGAATTGGTGTCAACCATGAGATTCTGTTCCACTCTTTGCTCGAACTGAGGGTCAATTGACTGCACTATGACTGTGTATGTTTTACAATTCATAGAAAATACTACTTTTAGCACCATGATCGAATTTCCGATCTTACAATAAAATCAGATGAGAACACAAGGTGAGTGCACGCAATGAGAACATCCATAAACACAAGGAGACCAGAAGACGAAAGAGGTTTATGCATATGTTCTGGCCTTCTTTATGATTTATTAGCTATATACACATGTCACTCGCGTGTTAGCAATAACCTGTGCATTGAGATTCAATGTGCCCCAAGCACAAATGTATCACGCCCTGCTCCTGCATCTGGAGCCAAACTCGACTCTCTCTCGTTTGAATCCAGCCAGTCAAAGGGGGGGCCAGCGATGGCGTCCAGCCCGCAGTGTGTAGCCTAAGAGCCCCCATTCATCCGTAGAGCTTCAACAAGGGCCATTCCCCCCGTAAACTTCCCACACCCGGGGCCGGTATTCTGGTCATTTTGCCGCTGTAGGCATGAACCTCTGGCCTATTTGGCCGCACAGATGCCGTATTCCTTTCCCAGGACGAGGGAATGCGTGCACATTAATCTCCTCCTGCTATTGTAGCAGATAGCGATAGTCGATAATCCAAGTTCGTGTCCGCTGGTAGGAAAACTACCTCTTAACCTGCTTCGGCTTGCGTTTCTTGAAGACGACGGCAGGTTCAGCAGGCGCTGGTTCAGCAATGGGATCTCCGGGGAGCCGTTCTTTTGACCCTTCTGCTTCAGCTCCGCCAACGTCTTCCTCCTTGATAGGAGCATCGTCCTTTGAAGGCGGGGGCACTTCCAGCTCATCTTCCCCTTCTTCCTTCTTCGTATCCTCTTTTTCAAGCTTAGGTTCCGTCTTCAGCTTTTTGCCCTTCAGCTCTCTCGTCATCCCCAAAAGTGCATCCAGCTCCTCGTCCTCAGCTCCCGGATGCCTCCTAATCGCCGAGCCCCAAACCCTTCGCCTAGCCGTCTCACCCCCCTGGGCCTCTTCTTCCTCACCTTCCTCCCCCAATTTCCGCTTCCTCACGCCTTTATTCACCACCGCATCCTTATCATCATCATGTTTCATCGCAACAACCGGTTCCGCAACAGTCTTCCACTCCCCCACCAACGCTAACTCAGGTCGAAACTCCTCCGGAATCGCCACGCCCATCTCCGCCAGCTGTTCCATCTGTCTCTTCCTCGCCTCAACAGTGACAGAGCGCGACTTACTAGCGCCAGATTTGTCGGAATCAGCGCGTTTCCATGGCGGTGGTTGTGGTGATTGACTGCCTCCCGATGACGAAACCAGGCCCTTTAACCGTTCAACCTCGCTTTTTGCCCTGTTTGACTCCCTTTGCTCTTTATCTTGCGTTCGGTGGACATCGCGGAGGAATCGATTGAGGGCGCCCTGGTGTTTGCCTGTAGCTTCGTGCTGGGTTCGTTCGAAGGCGGTGTCGCGGACGTAAGTCTTGCAGTGTTTGCACCAGTATTTGGGCTGGAAGCGGGATTGGGATTTTGCCTTACGTAGATTGATTGATGGGGTAGATTGAGTACTTACTGTGGATTTCCAGTATTCTGACATATTGAATGTGGTTGTGGCACGAAGGTGAGATGTGGGTGTTTGACAGAAGCAAAGCTTGGGCAAGCTCCAAGAGTTGACGTCGACGGTTCGGAGGTTTCTATTGCAGAGCCACAACATGAACAGGAACAGGGGAACACTACAATATATGGAAAACTTGCTGGTTTTAATCATTAATCATTTCATTCATAAAATCCAGTAGTTCATGAATTGATCAGAATACCTCCACCCTCACCCTCACAGCCCTAGTGTCATGGCTAAACCAATGCTCAACAGCCCTCATAGAGTCCACAAGCTCCTCTTCCCGTCTAACAAACTTCTTTTTCGCCCCTTCTTCCCTTTCAAACTGCCCATCGCCTTCGTCACTGCTATCCCACTCATCTTCCTCTGCAGTCCCCTCCTCGACGGGATCCCATTCTTCCGTCTCCCAAATCAACTTGAACCGCAACGGAGGAAGCGAAAAGTGGCGCGAAACGATGGCCTTGATGCGATAAACGTCAAAGGTCCGCGGTATCCCCTTTGTGAATTCCCTGCTCTCATTGGGTGGTGATACCGACGACTCTGGCGGGATGTAGAACGTAAAATTCACGAGTCGGGCCTCGAGAGATCGGGGATTCAGCGTACCGGCCTGGGCAGTATCCGCCCTTTTGATTTCCGGAGTACCATATATGCCGCAAAGTTCCTCGTATCGAGGATGCGAAACCACGATCCGCTTCTCTTCGCTTTGAGGAAAGGCAGATAATTCTTTCCTGATAAGGGACAGATAGTATAGTTCTCCATTCAGTCGGTCCTGCGGTGATATTTTACTGTAATTGAGGATTTCTAACTTGGCGAGCCTGGAAAGGGTAAGCATGTAAGCTTCGTCAATGGTCATTGGCTTTTCTTCGAGGCCAGTGATACTCGACGGAGCCGGCGGCCGGGCGTATAGAGGGTTATCTGAGATTCGAACATTCGTGAGGCCGGGGAATATGGCGGGGAGGGAATCGATAAAGGACCAGGAATCAATTTTATTAAATGATAGATCCAGCGAGCTGAGGGTGGATGAGAATGTGAGAGGGGTATTGTTTCTGTCTGTACTCCCAGTTGGTGTCGGCCGTATCTGGCTAATAGCGTTCCCCCGCAGGGATAGCCTACTGAGCCTAGGTAGCGACGACAGATGACAGAGATCCTGCAAAGAAGTAAATTTGTTGAATTCCAGAGATAATTCCTTGACTGTATTCGATATAGGCCCTGAGAGAGATGTCAGTTGGTTGAAGTTCGACGATATGGCTGTGAGATCTGGAAGTCGATGGGAGACTGTTGAGATCTATGTAATGTCAGTCATATGTAGTTTCGTATATGGACGGCAGATCGTACTTCTTCCCACTTCATCAGCGTCTGATCAACGGCCAATTCTGATATTCCAGACAAAGTTTTTCCCCCTTGAACACTTTGGAACCGGTTGCCACTAGAAACACATCATCAGTAGGCCCTTGCGAGAATAAGAAAAGAGCATCACGAACTTCAGCTTTAAGATCCGTAAATTCTTCAATTGCCCGCATATATCCGTAATGTCTTCCCAGTCCTTGAAGAGATTCCGGCTAAGATCAAGTTCGACAATCTTGGGACAGGTCCTCCCTATCCGCTCCAACTCCCGCTCACGCTCATCAGCGGTGCCCTCTTCAGCAAGAACACCACGTATGCGCAGGCCATCCAGCAAGACAATCCGAAGTTCCCCCAAATCAGCAAGTTGCTTTCGAATTTTCTCGAAGCCGACTTCTTCAACGATCTTGCCGCTGATTTCAATTGGTTTGTACTCGGTCACAGACTGCGCTCCGTTCTTATTTAAAGATAGATGCGGAGAATGTAGCTCCGACACATACTTCTCATGGGCAGCCTCTAGGAATCCCAAGGACTGGTCTGCTTGTCTTCCAGGCCGTACAAAAGACCCCGCTGTTGGATGATTGCTTTTGCCTTTAAATATATTAGTTTCTGTCCGAAAATTGTAGTAAAGGTTCAAAAGAAAATACATTGGAAATATTTCACATCCTGATGTTCGCCGGAATGTTTTCCTCGAGTCGGGTCATCCCATTCTACACCCAGCCATTGCCCCTTGGTGCCTTTGACTTCCCCGACATATCGAACAGTGCAGAGCGCTCCGTCGAAGGAGATGCGTGAACCAAGGGAGGGCATGGATGGAGCTGTCGGATTCTGTGCCATTGTGAAACCCTACTCGCTACGCATCGCACAGCACTAATTACTCCGTCCCTTCGCTGACAATCAATGTCAAGGTGTGGTGAAATGATGCAAGTAAACATCAAGAGCTGCATTTCTGCATCCTTTGCTGACTCAGCGGCTCTCAATTGACCGTCTGACCCTCAGGAGGTCTTCATGCCGCGAATGATAACTAGCTAATGCGATATCTTCTCTTCTAAAAGAGTCTCCCGGAAGGCAAGGTTTGGGGGGAACTTGAATTGCGACGGGTGTGAATGAATTACGTTCATGGGCCTCCCAAATTCTATCGGCCACAAACCACAGAATTTTAACGAGGTTTTCAACTGGCATCGGACAGAACGCGACCACGGTAAAATTTCTGCCACCTCGGCCGTTGATATCACGAACAGAGTAACGGAAACAGATTGTTGGAAGGCAAAAAAATGGACTGTCTGGGAATCGAACCCAGGACCACTCCCATGCTAAGGGAGTATTATACCACTAAACCAACAGCCCGATTTGATGTGGGTACCGGGCGGCCGTCCAAAATTCCTTGCCACGCAGCTGCTTTTAAGGGATGATCTCTTTTCTCTTCAAGAGATCATACGTTGGAGTGGTATCAGTCCACTTGTCATATCTCCCTTCGTCCTCCTTCCTTTTGACGTACGCCCTGCACTGGGCCTCGATGGTGGTCCAATCTGTGATCGAGTTCGAGCCTGCGAGTTGTTGGCGACTGGCTGCTATTGCTGAACAGAGACCTACTCAAAATACCATCCTTTGCTATCTGCTGCATGGCTTGTATAGCCCAGGTTCGGCATCTCTAATCCGGGTCCTAAAAAGAATTAGATAGTAGAGAAGTAGAACCATGGACGGGAAAACATGCATCCTGCACCATAGGGACGCTTCTTAGTGACTCATCCAGTTCCATTCGCGACTTTTCCACCTTGCCGATAAGGATTATGGCAAGTAGCCTTGTCGTGTTGGCTTCTGATAGCAAACTCTGCTCGTAAACCCAAGTTTGTTTTGGGGGGCCGTCACGGGTAAGAATCTTGTTAGTCGCATGTTACCTCATTGTCCGTGATTTATCATTCGGATGATTCTTGGGCGACACGAGTAAGGTCCAGTGGTATCTTGCCAGAGGTTAGGCGACTGGATGAGGGTATCCCTAGGAAGATAACTCATGCATCTGGCCGTGGGTGATAGAACAGAGCAATGTAAAACCGGTCTTTATTTGGCGGCATGACATTTGATTAAACTGGGGGTTCGAGAGTAGAGCACGGAAGGAAACAGAGCTGCCTCAGACGAGATACATTAACTGCGGAGCTTGCTCTGGAACTCGTGGAGGGGGTGATCTCTCATCTGTCAAGAGCCACGACCATCAACAGGCAGGAGTAGGACCTTGTACGCAATGCAGTAAAGAGATATGGCCAAGCAGAGCCGCTCAGCAGTATGAGAGCCCGTATTGCCGGCTCAATGCTCGATTCTCGGGGTGTTGTTCCTTGATGTCCTGGGAGAAGTTCCCCACGATGCTGTTTTAACACTGACGTCGCCGCTTTTGAGCTCGATGACGGTACCTAGGTAGAGTGGACGCTAAACCGAGATAGGCAAAGCGCTGATTGCATCTTCTTGGCGTCATCAGGACCTCGATCTCAAAGCTTCATGCCAGAAGGATTCACATTCCTCTCATCACCATCAGCATGGATTTCCAGGTACGTCCCCCTGCTCTCTCTCACTATGTTAAAGCCAGTATCTAACCTCATCCCAGAACCGCGCAGGCTCCAAATTCGGCGGCGGCGGCGTAGCCTCTCACTCCGCCACAAACGCCGACCGTCGCGAGCGCCTCCGCAAACTCGCTCTCGAGCACATCGATCTCGAAAAAGATCCCTACTTCTTCAAAAACCACGTCGGCAGCTTCGAGTGCCGGCTCTGTCTCACCGTCCACCAGAACGATGGCTCCTATCTCGCGCACACACAGGGCCGCAAGCATCAGACGAATCTCGCCCGTCGCGCGGCGCGCGAGCAAAAAGAGGGAAAGGCGCAGGATGGCTCGCTTCTTCCTGGTGCCATGAGTGTGCAGGTGAAGCGGAATGTGGTCAAGATCGGACGACCGGGGTATAAAATTACCAAGATTCGAGACCCACTGACCCGTCAACATGGTCTGCTTTTCCAGCTCCAGTATCAGGAAATCACACCGGGTGTCACCCCCCGAGTCCGCTTCATGTCAGCCTTTGAGCAGAAGGTGGATGATCCGCCCGATAAGAATTTTCAGTATCTGCTCGTTGCCGCGGAGCCGTATCAGACGTGTGGATTCAAGTTGCAGGCGAGGGAAATTGATCGGCGGGAAGGCAAGTTTTGGACCTGGTTCGATGAGGATAGTAAGGAGTTCTTCATGCAGGTTATGTTTAAGACGGAGAGAGAGGAGAGGTATTCGGGTGTTCCTGGGTTGGCACCGAGTCTACCCAGGCGATGAAATTTGTTTCCATTAGTTTGTATTTTCTTCGGAGTTTATTCATGGCGGAAAAGATACTTGGAGTCAGGGTGGGAAATTGATGGGTCTGTTACATTTTTGAAGGTATGGATTTAATATAATAGGGAACACTGTCTTGTTCGAATGGTCGTCCATGTAGCATTTCACCATTGAATTGAGTCTATATCCTTCGTGTTGGTGAGACCACAATAGGTACGAACCCAGCCGAAGCGGGCTTGAGGCTTGTAACACTACATTGTCTCATATACCCTATGACAATTCAAATAGACATGATACCTCGATCAGATTTCAGCATTTGAGGACATAGCTAAGTTCCTAAGTGTAGCCCCAGCTACCCCATCTTTCCCCAGAGTGTTATCTTCCCATACACTTCAAACAATGATATCAACCCAGGGTTAGAGACGCCCTCAGTAGCAAGAATGTAATCGTCCGTTGATATGTCCTTGATCTCTTTATTTTTGTAAATAGTATATGCTCCTGTTCATTAAAATCCGTAACCATCGTGTATTGAAAAAGTATGCAGTCAGCTTGCGTCGCTATGAAAAGAAAGTAAAGCTCCACGGTAAAGGCCCCTTTATGCCGGCGATAACGAAATGCCTAATTTGATTCGGCAACATGTCATCGCTAACCATACACAGACCTAATTTGCTTGGAAAGCGTTGAAAGCCTTATAAGTGTACCCGATGAACGGAAGGCTCATTTCCGCTTCCTGTTCTTCGGGCATAGCACGAGCCTGGGCGCGTAACTGAGCGCTCTTGTCCTCTTGAGGAATCTCATCAATGGGGAAGTACGAAACATCGACGTTGGACGTAAGTCTCGGTTCAAATGGTGCGCGTATTTTGCGAAGTTGCTCCCAGACGACTCCACGGAAGAAGGGGTGGTTTTTGATCTGTGTGGCGCCGCCATGCTGACCGCCTTCTTGGCCTATACGATGTTCGGGATCACAAAGGAAGCTACACAAGGAAGATGATTAGCTCAAGCAAGAAGGCTAGAGAGTTCCAAGGGCATACCTTCGCATAAGATGCTCGGAATCACGCGAGAGTACCATCTCCTCGGGGAAATAGAGACACTCGCGCCAGTTAACAATCTTTCTATATGTATCGGTAGCTTCTTCAGCGCAGAATGGCGGCCATCCAATAAGGCATTCGAACATAATAGCGCCAACAGACCACCAGTCACATAGATAAGTGTAACCTTGGCCATTAAAGATTTCAGGGGCGATGTAGTCTGGAGTACCGACGGTCGAGTAAGCCATGGCTCGACGGGATTTGCGCCATGTATTGATTTGACCGCGGTTGGAAACAGTCAGGTTGATAGCATCGTTAAAAAAGCCGGAGTTGCGGTTCTTGTCCTTCGTATTAGTATTTTTCAAAAGTTGCTGATAGTATGAATTATCGTGCTGCTTTTTTCCGCCAGTAGACAGACCAAAATCTGTAAGTTTAATATGGCCACCACGATCCAGCAAAATATTGTCAGGTTTGATATCCCTGTACCATTGTGTTAGAGAGGAATATAATGTTGACTCGACTAGGCTTACCGATGGAGGAAGCCGAGTTTATGGACAGCTTCGATTGCCATCACTAATTCCGCCATGTAGAACCGAGTGATGTCCTCGGAAAAGATTTCGTATTTGATCAACATGGTCATCAAATCGCCACCAGGCAAGAACTCCATGAGTAAATAGAGGTATGCCTGGTCTTGGAATGAAGCGTGCAGTTTGACCAGCCAAGGGTTATCCTTTGAGTCAGCCAGAATGTCACGTTCAGCTCGCACATGGGCAAGCTGATCTTTCTTGAACATTTCAGACTTGATCAGAGATTTCAACGCATATATTTTGGCATCCGACTTCCGCTGAACCAGTTTCACCTCACCAAAGGCGCCTTTGCCGATAATCTTGAGTGTCTGGAAATTGGAAACCGTTTCTCTTGTGCGAATAAAGCGAAGGAAATTAGCCTCCTTCTTAGCAATGGATTCTGCCTCATGTCGTTTCCTAGATTCTGAAACTGTAGGATTCTGCAACGCCTTGTCGAGATTCACCGCACTGTCTAGATATGAGTCAAGTTTCATACTTAGGAGTACTGGTTTGACTTACCGCATGTTACGGTCACGGGCACGCTCAATGTTCTCACGGAAGAAAACATTGACAAGTTCCTTAGCTGCTTTCCCACGCTTGTGTACATTCTCAGAATATCTATCCGGGCACTTGACTAGTTCTTCCTCCTCTCCGGCAGTCGAGTTACGAGATGGCATTGGGGGAGCCAGATGCCCGGGCCCTTGAGGGTTCGCAGGAGATCCAGCAGTGCGAGGACGCTGGCCTTGAGGAGGCATACGACCGCCGGCAGCTGAACGCGGGGAACCACCCAAATCCTGGTTCGAAAACTGTTGGATGAGCCCATTGGTGGCATCGTTTGCGGGATAGCCAGGAGCACGCGACTGGTAGTTAGCAGCCTGTGGGGAACCGACGTTCGCATAATACTGCTGCTGCTGCTGGACCTGTTGTGGATTTGGCTGGGCGTATGGGTTGTTCATAAAGTAGCCCTGATTGTTATATGCGGCCTGATCCATGCCAGCCTGATTTCCGTACATTGGCTGAGGAAAAGTCGAGGGCGTAGTGGGGTAGGCACGGTTGTTGTTCGAGGGCGCATACTGGCGGTCGTTGAAGCCAAAGTTGAGGTTAAGACGGTTGTTTGGATTATTGGGATCCATCTTAGCTAGCGGATCGCACTCCTAGGATAACGAAAGTGAGTCGAGGGGTTTAGAAGAAGGTCTTCTCGAACAAAGGGTTGGCGTGTTCTCACGAAACACTGCAGCTGCAGGAGAGGAGTTATCTCAAGGGAATCAGAATTGCCCTTGATCGCGACAAGTTCAAGGAGATCAGGGAGAACCAGAGCCCCTGCGGACTCGACAAAACGAAAGTGCTTGGGTGCCAAACGACGGAGGATGAGGTGAAGAGCGAGCGTGAAAAGGGGCGAGCAGGAGGAGGAGAAGTCGTGCACAGGACGTCGTGGAGGAGCTTCGATGAAACATTCCCATACCGATGTTGTATGAACACGGTACAATCCAGGCCTCGGCGGTGTAATAAGTTTCATTAGTAAGTAACTTTGGTATCTAACAGCTCTTATTGGCCCATGTCTTGCTCTCGTTGTTTACCGCTGACTAAGCCCCCCGGCATGTTCTTCACATCGCGAGAAGACACGACCTCAAATTTAATTCATCTTCTCATGAAACTTCCACTTGAATTGCATTGCATTGCAGACTAATAAAGGAGAGTCAAGAAGGGTTAAAAAGACAAAAAGCCAAAATTAAAAAAATAAGAATAAAAATAAAAAAAGTGTTCAAGACAGAAAGAAGTATACGGTTATGAACAAGTGCAAAAATTGAAAAGCGCAACATCCACCTCAGGTCGATCTTCCATAACAGGCCTCAACCTCGACGAGCGCAGTTGGATCCAGCCCAAAAGCGGTTCCACCAACAAGTTCTGACCCCATCATCTCAGGTGCTCAAACTTGACTGACATTATTCTGTAGTTGAAATCCGAATGGACGCCCTTTGCGCCAAGGTATTCGACGTCGGGGAGAATGCAGTTTCCTCCCTCCTTGCCTCCCGGGCCAAGGCCTTGCTTTTCGTTCATTTCCCCAATCTTCCTGTCGGAAGGACAGCCGGTCTGTTTTGATGTCAGCCGGGCCCAATCAGCATTGATCTGACGGATTTCATACCGCAGTATAGGCGGTTATCTTCCGCCGCCAGGTAACTCCTGTTCCCCTTCCTAGAAAGAAGCTTCGAGTATCGGTTTGGATATCGATGCAAGATGCGGGCGTGATATTGACATTTTCCTGGATCAAGTTCTCCCTGTGCTTCGCACCATACGCCCCGTCGCTGGTAATCGTTGATTAGCTAACACTTAGGGGATTCTTACTACAATAGAAGTGGGCCTAACCAGTCTTTTGAGGAGTATTGAATCAATCTGGAACGGGCGAACCGTTTTTCAAGCGGCGCGCTAATCGACGCGCCCTGGACGAGGAAAACGTTCAAAGCTGCAAGAGCCATGACAATGGTGGAGAGAAAGTACATTTTTGTCGTTGAAGCTGTTGCGTCCGTGGAGATTGAATCGAGCTAAAGCTTCGATCTGGAAGGAAGAGAGCTGCTGAATTCTTGTTTCTTGCGAACGATGTTGTTGTTTGCACTGAGAAGAGCACAAAGGGCAGGGTGAGACGACTTTATATAGGCTCTTCTTGCGTTGATGCAATCCCCCAGCCATTCCCGCTAGGCTTGAGGCCAGATCTTGGAAGTTTTCCGTTTTCTGATGGTTCACCATCTATTCCCTGCTCCCTCAATCCCAACTCTCCGCTGCTTGTATATTGTTTGATGCCCGCCGGAACTGTCATGGCCTCACCCTGCCCAACCATCTATTTCATCAATTTCAAACACACGGTTGCCTGGTCTGAAAATTGAGCCTTGCTACTGCGGAGATATTTTGCACTAGTTGGTCTAGACGCAGGGTGGATACGGAGGTTTTGCCTGATAATGAGGCCCGATAGCTTATTGAAACGGCAAATCCATTACCTAGCGGTCAGGAGGTGTCAGGATAATTGAGACTCCAAGAGCCATCAAACTAGAAGCAGAAATATCAGCGAAACGCTATTCAACATTGAGATCATTGCGGCATATCCATGGATACCTCAGCAACGGGGATGGCCAGGGGCCCATACCACCAACCTCGGACATGCCCATCATTCATGAAGGCGTGTTGATAGTTGATATTTAGACGCTTTGCGAACAGGATTTCTGTTGGGCTCTGGCTGCTGGGCAAATGGGCAGAGGTAATTCAAAGCTTTTGGAGTTAGCTGTCCTAGCTGTGATCTCAGTCATGCAGTACTCTAATGACTCTATATTGGATTAGTCCTACCATAAACAGTAGTAGGCTTGATCGGCAGCTTGCAGCCCTGAGGGGAGTGTTGGGCTTAGCTAGTTATCCTGGGTGGTCCCTAAGGGTTTGTCCTTCTGGCCCCATGGTTGTCTTCTGCAAGCGCCTTTATTTGATTGAAGTATATTTGATTGATGATCACCCTTCAAGGAGAAGGGTTCCGTGAGAGATAGATACGAGCAAGTAAGAGGTGCGCTAGCTAGTCACATGATAATTAGGGTGTCATATATAACTAAGAAGGGGACATGACATCTTCCCTGGCTAGCAAAATGCCGTCCTCGTCTGTGTAACCGAACTTGGGCAAATATCCAGTTCGGAGGAAAATAGATTGGCATGGCATCTCGAAATAGACGAAAGCACCTACCACCCATGCGAACATTCAATCTGTATATAACTCGGGGTGGGATTGAGTGTTGGCACAGTTACAGAACATGGCGGATGGCTCTGCAGTCAACAACACTGGCATCCTGGCTCAACACTGCACGTACTTCCCTTTATCCTGGTTATTTCCAAAGAAACTAACACTGATGCATTGGTGTATCTCGACCTACAACTATTTTTTTTTCCTCCGTCCACACGGAGACAGGTTCCAAACGCAGTTTGATGGCCGTGCCAGTCGGACGAAACAGCCACTGATAAATGAAACTCAAGGGAGTCTGACTCTCTTGGGCAAAAATGCTCAAGCATCCAAACTCAGCCGTTGAAGGAATCGTCACCCCACAAGTGTTACCCATGTCATGCCATGAATGCATGGAGAATTGGACAATAACCTGGCAAGCGAGCACTGCACAGCACAGCTATAAAAGTCCTGACAAGCCTCGCTCGACATGTTCAAAATAACGCTTTCTTTCCGCTCTTCTTAAATAAACGCTTTGGTATCGGCATCTTTGCAACCCTCGAGCACAAGCACCTATCATGATGCTTTTCACCCTGCTTCTGATGGTCATTGAATTCCAACTCGGATTCGCGGTTCCCATCACAAGTCACCATTTTCCGCCTTATACGGAACATGACATTAAGTCTGCGATAGTGAAACGGGGAGATGGCGAGCCGCCCCTCGAAAACTTATACCCTATTATCGGTCCTCGATCGACTGAGGGAGGGCAGAGCAAAGATAGTGATAGCGTCCCCGTTATTTCAGCGCGCTCAAATGAAGCCGAGAGAGATCGCAGCAACTATGGTTACGATGACAGCTTTCCATTCATCTCTCGCCGCTCAGATGAGGGAGATAGCAACAACAACGATGATGACGACAGCTTCCCATTTGTCTCTCGCCGCTCAAATGACGCTGAGAGAGATGGCAACGACAGCGATGATGACGACAGCTTCCCATTTGTCTCTCGCCGCTCGAATGACGCTGAGAAAGATAGCGACGACGATGATGATGACGACAGCTTCCCATTTGTCTCTCGCCGCTCAAATGACGCTGAGAGAGATGGCAACGACAGCGATGATGACGACAGCTTCCCATTCGTTTCCCGCCGCTCAGATGATACCGAGGGAGACAGCAACGACGATAGCTTCCCATTTGTCTCTCGCCGCTCGAATAACGGCGAAACTGGCGATGATGACGACGGCTCTGCTACACGCCACTGAATATTAGCAAACTGAGATAAGTTTTGAACATGAGTTTTATAGTTTTTGATTTAGCCCAAACATAATACCTAGTTGACTGTCAAGAGCAAGCATCTGGACAGTTGCTTAGCTTGCTTTTCCTTCCTTGCCCGGTCAATTTCTGCGTATTTCTCTTCTATGTGTTTCCATTCTTAGGTGATTCTGTTGATTTCCCCTTAAGTCACTCATTTTGTAGTTAGTCAGTTTTGGAGGTGATGGGCAATCTATTAACAATTTCCCCCTTTCTTCTTCCTTTCTCTGGAATCACTCTCTTCCAGATGGTGTAAGTTAGCCTTAAGCCCTACATTGTATAGTTGTTTAGTGAATAGTGATGATAGTAGGACTGTACTAGTATATAATTACTAGCATGCAACAATACTAGAGCCTTTGCTTTCCTCTAGCAATTCAAGAATTGATAAAGAAGCATTTGTTGCACAAGAATTCAAGTGAGAGAAATGCCAGATCAATGAATCACACAGTGAACTAATGAAACACACTAGCAGAAGAAAAGATTCTCATGAGAAACAGTGCAGATTTGCCCACCTATGGCTCTTCATCTCTGAGGCTCAATGACTTGAGATGAGTGTCTGATTTCACATGAACTCGTGATGATGAACAAGAAGAATGAACAGCCAAACAACAACAGACATTATATATAATGAATTTCACAGTAATCATTGAAACAGACTCGGGCACAGACATTAATGACTGCTATCATAGTATGACTCATCATGGACAGTAAGATCAGATGAAAGATATAACAGCAAATTCAATGACTTCATCACTCTGATTCATCAATATAGAACAACAAGATGAAGAGATGAAACAACAGCACAAGCAAGCACGCACCTATATCAAAGGAGTCATTTGACCAACATTGAAGGCCTGATTCCATGAAGAAATTCCTAGGCACATGTGTGCTCAACCTTGTTTCCTCCTTGCATTGGACTCAACAATAGCCATCAAAGATAAGTAGCTTCTCTTGTCACGCCCTTCACGAATAGAGTGTTCAATAGAGTCTGTATTTGGATATGGCATTCCATTGAAGGGACTCGCATGTCCGTATGGAAAGACATAGTGCCGCCGCACTTCCAGTTTCTTCAGCTGACCGTACCGCTCTGTGTCATATGGTAGCGGTGACCCTTCCCAATTGATCAGCCCTTCTTCTTTCCTTGCAAAGGTCAATTCAAATGACACAAGTCGGGTAGGATCCATTGCTATTAAAGCATTGAATAAGCTCCACCAGTGAGTAACTAAATACGCGAGATCAGGTCGATCTACATGGGTGGCATAGCACTGATCCAGCGTGATTGATTCCAGGGTCCCAACATGCTTCGTCAAGAACTCGATCATCTCCCTGCAGACAAACACACTGTGAAATTTGACGTTGCGGAGATTCGGCATGCTACATTCATGTAGACCCATATTTTGCTCGGCGAAATTGCCGTGTTCTCCGAGCGATACAGCCCTTCCAGCATCGATATCGAGATTCTCCACTGAAGCAAGGTTGTTGAAAAACCACCGGCCCAGCTGGTAGTCGGGCGGAAACGAGGACATGTTAAAGCGGCCTGCCATACTCAGCTCCGAAAATGACACATTGAAGGTCTTAAGCTGGGAGAGAAAGTTGTGAAATTGCTCCGAGTCAAATACCGAGACTTGAAACAGCGATAGGTTATGAATTTCGAGAGTGTTAATGCGCCCGTAGGAGGAATTTTGGCCGAAAGCATGTAGGCCTGCTGCCAACAAGGCATACCATCCATATCTACTTTCATAATATGCGGCATGTGCAGGGTACAGGTCAAAGTCTTGTCCCGGTTCGCTGTCAAGTGCAGCCCGAATTCCTTTGTAATCGATGAGATAGGCTACACTGAGTTTCTCCAAGTTGCCGAATTGAGACAGGTCGGACAAGACATTGCTGACTTCAAGAGGATGGAGTTCTTCGATAGAACAGCTTACTTGACCTGAATAGGGGGAAAAATTTAGCAGGATAAATCAGCATTAAGGGTATCTGGCATTCTCCTACCTTCCTTGAGCTGTGCCACATATTGCAACTCCCTAACAGACGCAGCCCACTCGCTCTGGGCGACTGCTTGGACAGACAAAGCACTCTTCTTGGTGTTCCATAGGGATATAGTCTCAAAGCACTGCGCTCCAAGTAACTTACGAAACCACTTGGAAGTGCTACTCCAGTTCAGTAAACTCGACACATTTCGATCGTCACGCACGCGGTAAATATCCAAGCTGACGAGCGGGCGGTCATCATTCAAGTTATGATCAGGTAACCGAGCCACATTGGCTGCAATTTCCTCATGCAATTCCACTGGCAGGGACAACAGGTTAGGCGATGAACGACTCATTCTGTAGCAGAGTGTTACTGAGGATGTGATCTTGAGAAGTGAAGCGGGTTTGACTTGTCCTGGAGAAACCAGCAGAGGATGTATCCTGGGTTCATGGCGCGAACATTGCTCAGGCCCTCAACCAACAATGTGAAGAACCCCCTGTTGTCGTCCAGGGGTATTCGGCGATACCACTAGTTTACTAGTAAGCTCACCGGATGACGGAAGATCTTAATTCCGAGGCGGCGTTGAAGCGGCATTCTTTTTCTTCGAGAAGCGCGATATTCAAAGCTCTTCCGACTTAAAAGCGACGCGCTTTACGCTCGAAGGGTAATTGCGCTTGATAGGGCGTTGCACTCGCAGGCGCATTATTTATAATGGCGGAATCAGCTCCCTCTTCGAATCCTCCTCCGCCTCCGCAAGATGTTGCCCCAAAGGCTGCTCCAAAGCCTCAAAATCCGGCGCTGCGGATGATGGGTAATTTAAAACCTCCTCGCCATTCTGTTGAATACTTCCGGTTTGCTAATTTGATTCCCGTCAAGGTCTTCCCAATTTTCGATTCAGACTTCCGTCACGGAACTGGCTGATATTCCTTACCGTAACGGGTTCTTTTTTTGGGGCGTTAATCTACGATCGCCGGGAGAAGAAACGAGCTCAGCAGAAGTGGTCGAACTTGGTGGCACACATTGCGAAAGAGACTCTACCCACAAATCAGATGCGCCGGAAACTTACCATCTTCCTCTCCGCGCCGCCCGGCGACAATCTGAGGCCTGCGAGAGACTATTTCAAAGAATATGTCAAGCCCATTCTAGTTGCCGGCGCCATAGATTATGAGGTCTATGAAGGGAGGAAGGAAGGAGATATTAGAGCACAGCTCGCGGAGAAGATTCGAACACAGCGGGAGAAAGCTGGCGAGGCTGGTCCGTTACCCGAAGACGACGAGCTAACAGCGCAGATGAAACGTGTAAAGGAGCTCTTTGGCATCCAGGAGGAGCCTGCTGTGAAAGGTGACTTGGTCCTCGGGCGTCATACATGGAAAGAATACGTCCGCGGTTTACACGAGGGATGGCTGGGTCCGCTCACTGCTCCGGTAGAAGCGATCCCGGAAACACCAGCTGAAAGCCCGGCACCGCCGCAACCCACAGGTGATGGCTCCCCGGCAGCAGAGGAGCCACCTACCGAGAAAAAGGAGCCAGAATCCGCCGAAAAGAAGCCAGAGGAGAAACCAAAAGGCCCTACACCCTCTTATCTCCTCCCATCTTCGTACCCATCTCAGCAATTACCGCCATCAATCCCACACGAACTCCAACCTAGCGCCGCAATCGCCTTCCCGCATCTCCTAGGATTCCTCAACACCCCAATCCGTATCTACCGCTTCCTCACCCGCCGCTATCTTGCAGATAGCGTTGGGCGAGACGTCGCAGCCATCGTTCTCGCATCATCCATTCAGTCATATTCAGATACCTATGAGCACGCAGATACAACAACAGAGACCTCCCCCTCCGCCACAGACTCCTCAGCCGAGTCATTCCCCCTATCACCATCCACGCCGCCACAGAACTACGAACAGCAACACCTCCTCTCCCACGAAGAAAAGGAATGGCATAAATCCGTGCACAAAAAGTCCGAGAACCCAGATATCAAAGAGCGCGAGTGGCTAGATGACGTCGTCATTGATCCGCGGATCGGGTCGCGAATGCGACGCTTTGTACTCGCGCAAGAGGAAGAGGAGAGAGCGAACCGTATTGCGGAGGGCAAGGAGTGGATTCGTGGCGAGGAGAAGCCTGCTGATGGGCCTGCTTGGAAACAGCTTTGGAACACATATGGCTGGGGAGAGAAGGGTGACGGGCGGCCGAAGGTGATTATTGGAAATTTAGATGGGGAGGACGGAGAGTAAGCTAGTTATTGGATCCTTGTATTATACCTTTTTTGGGCCAGAGGGTCGGTTTTGTGAGCTCTGATCTCGTGTATACTAATCAAAATAAAGAGTGGGCAGGTATTTTGGGGTGGATATTGAGCTTTGGGTATCATGAATCAATATTGTGTCTATTTACAGCCTTATACCTCCAAAAAAAATATACCGAACTACCCTTAAGCCGTTACCGGTCGGATCGTTCTCTAAACATCGAGTGTCCTCTGACGTTGACTATTCTCAGCTACCCCTGACGGACCACCACCGTCCGCCCTGACCCCAATATCAACCCCAGATTCTCTCATCGCGACCGTCCCGGGATCTCCTTCCCCTCCTTGTCTCGCACTGCCACTAATCGCAGATGTCCTATTCCCATATCCGCTTCCACCGCTAAGAAGCGTTGCTGGACCGGGCATGCCATAATTTAAACTCACCGCCTTCGTGAATGGCTTCAGACAAAACGCCGTGCAAGCCACGATGCTGTAATATAACTGGTTCTGCGTCCAAATGGCAGATGATACGAGCTCCAGAGAGGGGTTGCCGGACTGGAGGGCCTTAGGGAGATAGTGAAGGCGGATGGTGATGAAGGCTATGATTCTAAGGAGAAAGTCAATTGTAAGTTGACTTAGAGGGAAGGCCGGTTTCAACACATGTACTTACGGTAATCGAAAGGCGAATGCACTCAGTACAACCAGCTTTTTACGTATCGGCATCTTCAGGTTCGAGACGAGGTACATGGCGAGAGCGAACACGCAGAGCTCTGTGATCGCGTCGGTTGCGCCTATCAATTGCCAGCGAAGGAACTGTGTTTAGAATGTCAGGAAGCGATGGCACTATGTATAAGGAGTTTTGACTCCTACCATGTCGGTACATCGCATTTTAAGATCCTCCCATGAATGTCGAAGAGCGCAGTTGATCGAAAGCACGAGAACAGATGGTATCATCCATGCCGTGCATAATGCGAAAGTGACTCGGCCGACATAGGTATGGCGTTTATTAGGAGTTATTTTAAGAAATAACGCGATGATCCAGCATTTGGTGAGGTAAATCGTGAGAAGGAAGAGAATATCGGCGGTGTATAGCAGCTGGAAGTATAAGACTGGGTCACCTCAAGGATGGCAGTTGAACTATGGCTATGATTGCTTACTCTGTGCACCACAACAAGATAATCAGGCTCGATTAGTTCGATGGAATTGCCGAATCCCTTGGAACATGCCACAAAGACCAACACGGTCTGACAGAGTGCAAATAGCTACAGCATCGTTAGCTACTTGGCCAAGCTCTCTCGTGAAGTGAAGGAGGGCCATCGGCATACCGCGGCAACAGCGAGAATAATGTCATCTCGTCCTAGTTTTGCCCGGGCAGCTACTCGCACGTAGACCGTGACCGATAAGCAGATGAGGGCCAACGATAGCCCAAGGCCGCTGGCCACTACCACCAAGCCTCCTTTGTGTTTGGAGTCAACAGGTAGGAGGGGAGGGGAGCGCTCCTGCTCAAGAGGCATTGACAGAACAGATTTTAGCAAGAAACCCCGTAACGTGGGTATAAAGGAAGTCCACTGGCGGCGGAATTTGGCAAGGGAAAATCATCGTCTTCACCAAACTGCTGTCTTCCGAAGGATATGGATTTTCGTGGGAGGAAACGGGAATATCGAGTGTCTCTCCGGCCTTTGTACTGGTTCCCTCTGACAAAGGGTCTCGAGGGCAACATCATGCGCCAGTCCAAAGTTCTTCAATTTTGGGGGTTTTCCCTGTGTAACATGAGGCGAGAACGCAGCCGCAATGCAGGCTGCGGGGTGGAAAGACGGTGGCGCACTGCAAACGAATCATCATCCACCATACCAGAAGATCTTCCTCTTCTTTCTTGCAATTGCTTTTTCCATCACAGAAAATGTACAGGCGGAGAACTGGAGCTGCAGAGCATGAGATACGCGATGCCAATCGAGAATGTTAACTATTTTTAGTTAAACTTATTCCAACCCAGAGGGCTTTAGCCTTTCAGCCAGTGTGAATCATCAGCGGGACGATCATACTGGATCATTTGAACCCTAGAGACGGAAGACTCGGGGCATGGAAGCCTATCTCCGTCTCGGATCCGAACATAAGTTGCTTGACTTCTTCCACGTCTTCATGGCAGCTCTTGGTGCAGCAAGAAAGGTCGGTTGTATACTTCTCTCGTAGCCATCCGATATCATCCATCTTAGCAAGACTGCAAGTATGTGCAGTCTTGGAATAATTGGCTGCGGATACTGCACGGCACTTTCAGGGTCAGAAACGAGTTAAGTCCAGTTATGTAAAGTGGTAACCGATGCTCCTAGTCCCCTTTCAAATGATCGCGATTCCTCTGAGAAGTCGGTCACTCGGAGTCGTAGAAGTACTCGTCCATCTGGTCATGATCTGAAGTCCATTCACATTGTTGATCCTCAAGATCTCAGAAGAAGATCTCTGCGAGACAATCCGTAGAGGCTGTCGATCAAGCCATTCCGGGCTGAAGAAGCGCTTTTATGTGTGATGACTGAATCGCTGGTCGAGATGGCGAGGGAGTTCTCCGTACGACCACCAGCACACGAGGTCGCGAGGCCTTTGCGCCCGCGGAACCGACGCAACAGATTAGGCGTCCAGTTCGTGTTTCTTCATTGGAGGCCAGGGAGATCTGAGTTGGTGGGTGGTGCTCTCGGCGATGGCGCGGGTTGGTGATCAACAGTCTGGATAAAAATGAGGTCGGCCTGCCAGTGCGCCTCGTTGTATGGTCGTGAAGGCAGCATATTCCAATTGCAGTTAACTTCTGCCACGCAACACGCTCACTGGACGAAGAGAATACAGCGCTCTCTCTGTTGGTTGGAGGTTCAAGTTCTTCTTCGCGCAGTGGTGAGGTTGTCGTCTTGGCAGGGAAGAATCCCAGACGACGACCTCGATCGATGGACGATGCCTCTTTGAACCTCTCTGCCCGCTGCCCGATCCCTCCATGGCTCACGCTGACCAGCCGGAAGTCTGTGTGGACGCTGCTATTATCCGATTGGAGCACATATACCATGTTTCTCGAAGACTGTGATGTCTTCGCTTTGAAACAAAGCGATTTCCGGGTCCTTGTTCTGTTGTATCACCCCGGAGAGGCCCCTTTCCGGCCGTTAAAAGGAAATAATGGGTGATCATATATTCATATAGTTATGCAGGGACAGGCCCGTCGACTCGCGCTCTTTTGCGCTGACCGTATGAGGATTCTTCCAGGACTCTTTGTTGCATCTCTATCCTGCCCTGAGAACGGAGGGCCTCTTTGCACGATCATGTTCGTGCGGTCACATCGCAGTTTTGCTCTTCGATTTGGAGCGAGCCCTTAATATTGACAGCGGCGGCTGCTGATGCTCTTATAAAATACAGGCATTCAATGCTTGTAGCGCTTCCAGGATCTGGCGTTGCAGATAATTCTCGATTTCAGCTCGACTTCTGATCAAATTCGCCTGGAAGCCCGGACGGACGACTTTTGCCCCCTTCTGAGCTCTTTTTTATTATCATCTTAAATCCATGTTCATACAACCAGACGGCGAGCATGGTGTCCACCCAGAATCCGTCAGACCGAAGCCTGACGAACCCGGATGGCGGGGCGAACATCGTCCGAGAGGATACGCTGTCAGCGGAGTCAGGATTTTCTCACAGCCAGTATCTTGCTCAGAAGCATCTGGGCACCGATACTGATCGGCATGATATGGTTAGACTGGGAAAAGTTCAAGAACTGCGCGTAAGACGGACAGAACAGATCCTCATTCCTGCACACCGGCTGATGCGGTATAGAGGAACTTTCGCTTTATTTCGATCTTAGGCTTTGCTTCTACGCTGATAGCAACGTGGGAGGTCATATTGGCGTGGGTTTCACCGCTATACTCCGGCGAACACTTTCTACTGCTGACAATTGAGATAGCATCCTTGCGGTTCCTTTAACAAACGGTGGAAAGGCAGGTCTAATATGGGGCTATCTGAGTATATCTATTGGATTTTCGCTAGTTTTTGCAAGCATGGCGGAAATGGCGTCAATGTATATTCCCTTCCCTTCTAACGACCCAGATTTGCGGGCTGACTTGCAGATAGGGCGCCCACAGCCGGGGGACAATATCACTGGGTTTCTGAGTTTGCGCCCCCGAGCACTCAGAAATACTTGAGCTATATCACCGGTACCTCAATGCTTGCACTACTGGTCATGGTCCTTTACTTACTGCGTTCTAGGCTGGCTCTGCGCCACGGGATGGCAAGTGGCCATCGTGGCTATTGCGTTCATGGCTGGAACTATCCTCCAGGGTCTCATAATTCTCAATAACCCGGATTATAACGCCCAGCGGTGGCACGGAACATTGATCATCATTGCGATCAGCCTGTTTGCAATTCTCTTCAACACATTTCTTGCCAACAAACTACCCTTGGTAGAAGCACTGATCTTACTTCTGCACATATTTGGTCTAGTGGCAATGATAATCCCCTGTTGGGTTCTTGCGCCTCGGTATAGCTCGAAATCGGTGTTCTTGGAGTTTGCGAATGATGGAGGGTGGAGCAGCACTGGGACGGCAGTTATGGTCGGTTTATCAAGCACGATAGCGTCGATGATCGGATATGACTGCGCGGTGCACATGTGTATGGTTTGACCTGATTTTTCTGCATACATGCCTCTCAATGGTTTATACTCGACAGCTGATACTTCGTCCTTTAGCCGAAGAGATTAAAGACGCTTCCAAGACCCTTCCAAACGCGATTGTGGCTGGAATGGGTGTCAACTTTATCCTCGGGTTGATCATGATCCTCACGATATGCTTCACATTCGGCGATGTCAATGAGGTCTTAAACAGTCCGACAGGGTTTCCCTTTATCCAATTCATTTTCAATGTCACCAGAGATTACGCTGCCGCAACCGTTATGGTTTCAGTCGTTATACTTGCTCTGGTCGCCAGTACCATCACCGAAGTCGCTACTGCGTCCAGACAGCTATGGTCATTTGCACGGGACAATGGTCTCCCGTTCTCACGCCAGTTATCCTATGTAAGGCCCTCTATATTCCCTGAAATTTTAGGGCTACTGATTTCTAATCATCATGGAAGGTCAACAACCGCTGGAACATCCCCCTAAACGCCATTCTTGTCTCTCTAGCAGCCACAAGCTGCCTCTCTCTAATCCACATTGGCTCCGATACCGCTCTCAACGCTATCGTCTCCCTTGCCGTCGTCTCGCTGATATCCGCATACCTCGTCTCCATCGCCTGCCTTGTCCACCGACGCTTATGCGGTCCACCGCTGCCGCCACGGCGCTGGTCCCTCGGTCGCTACGGATTGGTGGTAAATATTTCATCGATTTTGTTCTTGTTACCTATCTTTGTGTTTACGTTTTTCCCACTAGAGCTGCCTGTCAATGGGCAGAATATGAACTGGGCGGCCGTGTTGTATGGCGGAATGGTCGTTTTTGCGACGGTGTATTATTATGGCTGGGGAAGGTTCAATTATGTGCCTCCGAATGCGCTGGTGAAGAGAGAGGCTTAGGCCAATTCTGCTTGGAGGCAGAAATGCTGTTAGTGCTATGAGAAATAGCTTGAAAAACAGGCAGCTGTGAACATTTATGATATCTGTGGGAGGTATTTCTTCTTGTATTAGAAAGTATAGATATGGAAGCTCGAGTAGCAATCATCATGACCTCTCTCCGTCTCAAACCAATTCCAGGAGTGACCCCTGATGGCCTCGAATGCCAAGACGAAACGGCTGATTATATAACAGGGGAAGAGAGTAGAAGCTAACCATTTAAGGTTAAACGTTTCCTTGCACACCTCAACCCTTGGAATCTGAACGAATTCGTTCCAAAGACGCGCCAAACCGAAACAGCACGCGATAATTACCAACGTTCAAATGATCGAAAGCAAAGCTCAAAAGGATTATAAGTGCAGGTCGGAGATTTTTTCCATTAATAACTTCTCAGAGACTAGCAATGGAACACGCGCAGCCGCAACCGCTCCCGCTGCCACCGCCGCAAATTACAAACCCGGTTCATGTTAATTCTGTTAGTAGTACGTACCGAATAGCTGAAAATGCTATTGCACCCCGACTTTATGCATAAAGTGACACAGAGATACCGCTGCTGACGGATATCAGACGATGGCCCACGGATGAATATGGATGAGCGGAGGCAGGAAGTGCCCGCAGTACCTGAACCGCAGAATGTAGATCCCGTCGCGAAGGCCCGGTTAAAGCCAGGGATCGCAATTCAAATAGAAAATCGAATCCAATATGGCTATAACAAGAACAAAAACAGTCCACTGTATTACCGCTTTGCATTGGATCCACCGTCAACGTCAACCCGGCCGGACCTAAACCAGACCAACGAGCTGCGCCCTGCCACGCGACACTGCCCTATTCGCGTCAGCGAATGCGAGCGGCTGGAGATGGCGCGATGGTGCGTCGCGAATCCAGATATCTACCAAAAATCCAGAAGCAAATTCCACCTCGCTCTCCGAGACTTCTGCCGCGAGAAATTCATGCGCGACGTCAAGCATCCAGATCGGATAATGAACCGCCTGGTAAAAGACCATCGTCACAAATGCGCAGAGCGGCTCAAGGAAGTCGGGAAAGTCGTCCTTGCAACCAATCTTGAAAAGGCATTGGACGAGTGGGTTAGGATTATCGACCATCTGGAAATGTCCAAGGAGGAACAGAAAAGACAGGAAAAGATTGAGCGGCAAATATCGTCCGAGAATTTGCTGCGGCGCAGGCTTAACAGACTGCAGACCGAGACTGGAGACAGACTGCAGACCGAGTTGGATAGCGAAAGTCCGTCACCAGCGGAGCAGGGGCCTCCACGATCGAGCAGCGCTCTGCAAAAGACCGCAAATAGTACGCCTGCTGCTCCAGATTATGCAGTAAACGGCCGCACGACTGCTCGTGGCCCACCGCCACAAAGCCCAGCTTCGAATGGGATGGACGGCTTCAGTCAAGGGACGACACCGGCTGTGGACGAGGCCATTGTAGACATGGCGGACCGGATAGCCTCTCGACTGGCCGAACGTCGACAGACAACCCAGACTTACGCTCCTCAAGAGGAATCACGAGTGCGGGGCCAGCTTAATAGACAAGAACCGTCGCTCATAGAGGAGGTAAGGGAGATGAAGCAGAAGCTGGTTGACATACACCGGCTTCTCGAGGAGATCTTATGTGCAAAGCGGGCTGGACAGTCGGTGACAATATGACATTGAGGATGATATATACCTGTAACTAGAGTCCTTGACTGCATATAGCATGAATAATAATAATAATAATCATCGTCATGGAAAATTTGATGCTGTGTTGTTGACAAAAAACAATGACATTGGGGCGAGACGCCAAGACAAGAAACCAGCCACGTGACAAAGAATTTCAGTTCACCTCCCCAGGTCGTCGCCCGCTCCAAGCTCCGATCTCGATATCAAAGTCAGGCCAACCATTTCATTCGCGCTCTGTTGGCCTGTATCTGGTGATGTTGCGCTGTGCTTATGTACGACTGCCGTAACACCATCTCGGCTTCCAGATGGGTAGTTTGGAGCTGGCAGATCTGAAGGACCGTGAGAGCTGTCAGGACGCAGCCCGGCCGCATCGCTGACGATGGCGGCCCAGCCCGCCAGCGCTGCGGCGACATATAAGAAAAAAGATGGCACCCTGGCTATGGCCAAGGATGGCCAGAGTATATCTTGGATCCCTAAAGTGGGTGGGCCGGCTGGAACGATTACGATACAGGTTGCGAATGTTACCAGTATGTTGGACTCTGTCCATAAGAGGGAAATTTTGCGCAAGGAAGCTTGAGGTGGTTTGCTAACATGCCTGTGTTATCTCCTAGACCTGCAGCAAACACCGGTGACCAATCCGAAAGTAATGCTAAAAGTATTCGCACAGCAACCACGCCCGTCCGCCAGCGAGAATGCACCCCCCGGGGCCCCAGAACAATATGTCTTCTCCTTTACATCAGGAGCAAATGCTCGCGCAGAAGCCGATGCTATTAAAGAAGCACTCAGCACGAGTATTCAGACGGCAAAGAACCCGCCAGTGCCGGCCTCAGAGGGTGCCCCAGCTGCCATGGCAATCGCGAGCGCAGTATCATCTGCCATGAGCGGTAAACCTATCTGGCATGACGATAATCGGTTAAAGGCTGATGCGGAGCTGCAGCAGTCGCTCCTCAAGTCAGATCCAAATTTACAAAGGGTTTTTATGGAGTCGCTGCGGACGAAGCCAGAGTCGGTTACGAGTGGGCAATTTGTTGCGCAATTTTGGACGTCTCGGATACATCTACTTCGCGCACACGCAATTGAACGCTCTCAAACCCGGGGATCATACAATGTGCTTTCGTCACTAAAGCCGCGAGTGGAACATAACGTGACAAGGCTGAATATCAGCAAAGAGCAAATCCAACTGATCTTCAGTCAGCATCCGCTAGTTAAGAAAGTCTACGATGAGAATGTACCCAAATTGACAGAATCCCAATTCTGGTCTCGCTTCTTCCAGAGCAGATTATTTAAGAAATTGAGGGGAGAACGAGTGACGGACGCGGATGCTTCGGATTCGCTGTTGGATAAATATCTGAGGATGGATGAGCATACTGGGCAAAATCTAACAGCGCAAGCACGTGTACCGCATATCATTGATCTTGAAGCAAATGAAGAAAATGTTAGCCAGAGGCTCGGAAACCGCCCTAATTTTGACATGAGGCCGTCCTCGCTGGACAAGGTTCCAATCATTCGTACGTTGAATACCTTGAGCGAAAAGATCATGGCGAATGTTGCCCCAGTCGATCGTGATCCGTCTGCCCCTGTTGGAATGGACGAGGAAACATTCAATCAGCTACAGCTCCGAGATCTGCGTGGGGATGAAGAGCAGGACCGGATAATATTGAATATCAAGGACCAGAGCCGGTTTTTTGCAGCGACAAAGGACACCGAAGCTGAAGAAGCGCGGATTTTTGAGCAGCAGGATCCGGAAGTAATTCTCAGTTCCCTCCGAACAGGTTTACGAACGGCGTACCCTGATAACGGTGATTCTAATCTTGGCCTACTTGTTGAACCTTTAGAGGACGATAGCGATGAAGACGAGAGCAACCAGAAGAGCGAGCCTGTCGGTTCGAAGAAGAGCCTGGCGAGCGCTTCTACGCAGATATTCAACGCCGTTAGAGAGAGAAGGGCGGAAGCTGAATCTGCGTCCGTCTCGGAGACGTGTGGTCTGCCACAGGCGATCTTTGACCGGTTAGCCCTGACACATGCAACCACCACGGAGTTCCTACATCAATTCTGGCAAGCATTCTTGTCCGGAAACCCCGATCGCGCTGGCGAAATAGCGTCGCTTGTTGAATCTCTTAGCCGAGCAATGGACCGGATAAAGGCCGTAGCAGATGAGGCAGAAGCTAACAGGCAGGCGGAAATTGAACGGCTGAAGCAGCACGCTCGAGAAGTCATGGCCGCGACGAGGAAGACGATTCGACCCAATCTGAAAGGTGTCGAAGGCGGTGGAAAGGTAGTCAACCAGTTAATGGGGCCTACGATGAATGCCCTTGGAAAGGCTATTGCGGAATATAAAAAGGCGCTTGCGCAGCAGACCAAAGAAGGAACCGTTGTGATGTAATGATATTAGGACTATACTATTGCTACGTTCTAGGATGATCTATAGATATTGGCAAATCAGCCACATCATGGCTTTGATTTGAATGGGAATTGAATTGAAATTCATTGCTCCTTTTGATAGTATCCCCTGAAGGTTGACTCTGCCCCGTCCTGGGCCTCGGCATGCCGAATGCCTGGTCCGTGCACCGTCCCTCTCATAGCGGCCAGGCTGTCCACCAAACAAACCACCACTGCAACTGGACCTCAACCTCACCTTCAACGCCAGCCAGTTCTGGGTGTGCACGATAATGCCAATCAACTACTTCTATATACCCCGCTAGGCTAATCAAAAGAACCCTCAGAGAGCTCCCGCCCCCGAAACCAGTGTGGGAGCGGGCAATCCAGCATGTACTCGTCAGGCTTCGCCAATGCGCCGGTGACGAAATATGCATTGGTATTCATCATTGCCTTCTCGACGGCAGTGAGTATACTGGATGCGAAGCATTACTTCTATATACAAGTTAACCCGCAGCTATGGCGACACTGGCAGATTTGGAGATTGGGCGTGTGGCAGGTGAGCAGCTATGCACCGGAACTCTGTACTTCTTTTGCGCCTTTATGCCTGCTCGAATGCGTACTCAGGTCGTTGTGAGAGGATTACGGCTAATTTCGATTCCTGTTGACAGCTTTGCTACCTCAATTCCAGCGAAGTCCTAGAGGCATGCATGGTCCTCTATAACCTCAGAGTCGTAGAGAGAATATGGGGACCCAGGAAATTTGCCGTAAGACCTCCGCTGCCATTATATTTATGAGCGACGCTAATACCCGTCCTCTAGAGCTTCATCATCACCGTCTTCCCATACACAACTCTCGTCCCTCCGCTCCTCCTCACCCTCTTCCTCCGTCCTCTCTCCCTCTACACAATCAACTATCTCCCCGCAGGCCCAACGGCCATAATCTTCGCAATCCTAGCACAATACCACGCCACCATCCCGACCCTCTACAAATACCATATCGCAACCAGCACAAGCACCGACAACAACACCAATACTTCCGGCGGCGGCCTCCCCACCCTCCGCTTTAGCGACAAATCAACCCTCTACTTCCTCGCAATCCAACTATCCCTCTCTCAATTCCCGTACTCCATCCCGCCCGCCCTCATCGGTTGGCTGATCGGCTACGCATGGCGTACGGAGTTACTTCCGGGACGGAGAACGACGAGCTGGCGGGTTCCAGGCTGGGTATATGGGCATCCGGAGGTGGATCGGGCGGCGCGGAGACGGCGTGACGAGGTGGGCTCAGCGAATGCGGATGAGGGTGAAGAAACCCGGGATACAAGGCGGTATGAGGGGCTAAGGAGACGATTGGAGGGGGAATCTAGGGCTGCTGCTGCTGCGGGGAGGAGCTCAGGGCAAGGTGAAGAAGGCGGGAGGGCGTCCGGTAGTGGTGCCGGGGGCGGTACAGATGCGAGACCGTTGGCGAGTCAGCTCTTAGACCGGTTTCGGGGAATATTCTAGATCTTGAAGAAGTAAAAGCAGGGGTTGATGGCTACCCCTTAGATTGGGCGTTTTATGCATTAGTACAGCATGAATATTGATTGAAATTACTGCATACAGGCATCAGAAAAGAGATTCGGGTCTGATATTCAATAAGTATCTAGTAGCACATCGCCAATTCAACATCCCATCACATAATTACCCTCCAGCACCAAGCCAATATGAGTAAAGTCGGAGAAGAACAAAAGTTAAGAAGCCCTCAAAATCAAATCAGCCAACAAAATTCCCTGTACACCAACCGTGAGTGAGAAAAAGATGTATCATCCTTTTAAACTCCATATGAACCCATCAATAGTAAAAAGTAGCAAGAAGAGGGAGGGAGGATAGCGCATAGGTAGACAATTCGTTATCCCCCTCATTTCCCGCTTGATTTCCCCCTTCTCATGGCCTCCTTGCATTCATTGCAGTACCATTTTACTAAGAAGACAAGTAGTTAGCAAAGATCTACTATTCACAAGATAGTGAAAAGAAATTCGGAAATGGGAAAGGGCGTACCACTCTTCGGCGGCGGTCTCGTTAACCCAACACACGAAAGATGGAACCACTCCCTCGGACAACTCTCCATGTCGCATGCAACCATATCTCCGAAGCTGACTTGGTTGCAATAGCAGTACCTCGGCTCGCCTTCATCATCCTCATCGTCGCCTTCTCGCGAAGAGTCTTCGTCCTCATGCGCAGCTGCAGCTGCAGCAGCGGCTGTGGACATTGCGAGCTGGCGAGCCGTTGTGATGGTGGAAGACTGGCTCGCTGAACCCTTTTTATGTGAGCGTTTGGTCGTTGGGCCAGCTCGAGCCGGCCTAGCTTGCTGAGATTGTGCATTGGACTCTGGGTACGCCGAGGCGACGGGGGTTGACGTTTTGGAACCTCTTCCTCTGGTGGATGAAGGTGGCCTCGGGGGCGCGGAGGAGATGTTGGTATCCTGTGGTTCCATCTTGGTGGTTGTAGTGTTAATAGTAAGCGACTCTCCACGTTGCGCACGGTGATCGCCTGAATTGGAAAGGAGGATATTATCAGCTTTAATGTCCACACTAGTATGATCAACAACATCGGGTTTGGATAACGCAGGCTCGACTTTAGCATCGGAGGGGGAATCCTTCGTCAAAGCATTGTTGTCCGTAATACCTTTATCTGCAGAGAAGGCTGGGTTAGAACAGGAGTTTAGCGGTCTACGTCCAAGGGACATACTAGATGTTGGCATCCGGGTTGAAGCGGATGAAGATGGTCGCTGGCGGCCATTGTTCCCAGGTGTGGAAATCTGTTGTAGCTTGGAAGATCCCGGGCGATTGGAACCGGTCGGAGGAGGGCTGGCGGTTTTCGTGGGGGCGGCGAGCGATGAGATAACGGGGGACGGGGCAAAGGCAGGTGAGTCCGTGGTTGAGGTGATCGTGTTAGTCCTACTATATAAGAAGTTAAATATACCCTGTGGGGATTCTCGATTTGCTGAAAATGAGGGAGACTGACCTTTTCCTTGCACCACCGGCGGCATTTGGAGCCCTAGATCTCTTTTTTCCGATATCCGGAGCGGTGGAGTCTTTCGACGCAGCATGCATCATGTTAGCGGCAGTTGGTTGTGCGATCGATGTTGCCGTAGCCTGAGTCTTATCAACCCGACGTCGCTTCGGTCCCGAAGTACCGGCAGTTGCAGCGCCAATGTTCTGCTCAGCGGGCTGAACATCTCCGCCACGGCTTTTCGCGCCAGTATTTCCTTTGCGAACGCGCGTTTCATCTGCATCAGGCTCAGCCGGTTGGCGGCGTTTTCTCGTTGTAGTCGTCTCTCGTTTAGATTCCCGCTGTCCCGTTTCATCATGAGCTGCGGCAGCAGCGTTCTGACTGTTCGTTGCCGCATTTTCTCTCCTGGGGCGTTCAGACGTAGTCCCAGTCTTGGTCGTAGTTTTATTGAAATATGCCCAGTGCGTAAGGCTTCCTAGTCGTGCTTCATCGCTAATTTCCTGCTCGACGGCTGGGTAAATCGTTTCGAGTCGAGTGACATCCTTTTTAAGAGCAATGCCCGCATTCCGTGCGACATGGTTCTTCTCATCCATCGTAGGGAGCAGATCATTAAGGGTATTCCGAATATTCTGGAAAATCTGTCGTCTAGCGTTTATCTCGGAGGGATCGAGCTGGGATCCTGCCTTTACTCCAAAGTTAGCCCGATCCGCAAACATCCCAGAACGAGCCAGGAATGGATGATCCTCTTACCAATTCAGTTCCCGCCGCAATAACCGGAAACGGATCCGATACCGCACTCAACGCACTCTGCAGTAGATTCGGCAGCTGAGCCTCCAGCGCATAAGCCTTCCCATCAACCTCATTCAACAAGGACGTATGTCTCCGAAACTCCTTTGGCAACGCATCGACCGCGTCAGTAAAATGTGCAATGCCGACATACAACCCCGGCTGCTGATGGCTAGCCAGTGAGTGCCCGCCCACACCACCAGACGCGGAACCATGGCCGATGAAGCTGCTTGATGGGCCTCCGAGCATGAAAGATGAGCGGCCGGCGGTCTTGGATTGACGACTTGGGTTCATGCGCGTTTGACGGGCTGTGGAGCGAAGGGAGCTGCTGTTGAAGCCGGTGGGACCGTTGACGGAGGCCATGGTCACTGGCGCTCGCGCTCGCGCTCACGCTCACGGATGGATATCGACGGGGCCGGTTGCGGGAGCGCGAGAATCGGTGGTAGTGGGTTTAAAATAGAAGAGACACCAGCTAGACAGTAAAACACATCTGATGCAAAGAGATTGGGGAGCCAGAGGGGTCGTTGAGGAAGAAGAGTAAAGGAAGAGGAAAAGGAGGAGGATGGGCTGGAGGCTCTTCCGCCCGCACCAAAACTCCGACGGCGCAGGATGACGCTGGTGGATTATGTAATCTATCCGGCTTTAAGTTATCTTCTCTCCGTCTCATCTTTGAAGACTCGACTCCATAGATTTAGGATTGATTTGCTCAGCCAAATCTCTCTCTACAGTCACCTAAAAAAGGGGGAAGAATGTTGTTATGTATATGACTTCTCTTATTTTTTATTCAGTCTCTACTCCTGACAAAAGAAAACCAAAATAATTTGTTCAAAGAGCAATGAGATGGCACCTTAGATGGGCTACAACAAGGGAAATCGACTAGGCCTTTAATTCTACACTAATGAAACAAGGGGACTCATCATGTGGCAAGAAAGTGGAATATATAGTCAATATATATAACAAATGAAAAAAGGGACTCATCATGCAAGAAAGGAATAATATAATAATATAAACAGTATAGAACAGAGGGGAAGGGAAAAGTCAAAAACACGCATGGCTATGATGAAAAGAAAAAGGGCTCAAAAAATGAAAATCCAATTCCCCTTAACATGCCATGGTTTATGCAAGGTGCTTCTTTTTTTCCCCTTTGTTGCAATGGGGAACTGTGCTAGCAGCAAAGTTCAGAGGCAATGAAGAGATCTAATTTACTCTCCCTTCAACTTATCCTGATGAACAGTGAATGCATCATTCAACAATTCTTGCTCCTCGCGGACGTGACTGGCCTTCAGACCAGTAGCGACGCTAGCGCTTGGGTTGCGACCAGCATAGAGGACGTGTCTGGGTGGCGGTTGTGTGGACGGTCGCTGGTTTTACCAGCATAGAGGACGTGTCTGCGGTTATGGTGGACGGTCTGGTTAAGGAGGGTCTCAATGCGCGGCTGGGTGAAGCTCCAGGGGCCTGCGTTGAGGGGTTCTTCTTGACACCAGACGATGTCCTTGGCGTTGGGGTAGCTGTCGAGATTGTCCTTGAGTTGTTGCCATGGGAAGGGGTTCAGTTGTTCGATACGTGTGATGGCGGTGTTCTTGATGCCGTTGGCTTCACGGTGTTTCACGAGAGCGGCGTAGACTTGACCGGAGCAGAGGATGACACGTTCGATGCCTTCAGGCTCATTGATGGACTTGCCGTGCTCGGTCTCTGGGATGATCCATTGGAAGTGGGAGTCTCCAGTGAATTCCTCAATATTGGATCGGCAGAGGGGGTGGCGGAGCAAAGATTTCGAGAAGAAGATGATCAGAGCTAGGGCGTGTTAGTTTCATTACCAGAACAATTGAAAAAGTGGACTTACGTTTTCTGAATTGGCGGTTGATCTGTCGGCGCAAGACGTGGAACAAGTTTGAGGGAGTTGTCATGTAGACGACTTGCATGTTGCAGTCTTGATGCTGGCGATCCATCTTGTCGGGTGACGGGAAGACGCGGGGATCCTCGTTACAGAGCTGGAGATAGCGCTCCATTCTGCCGGAAGAATGCTCGGGTCCTTGTCCGTCGTAACCATGAGGCAAAGACATGACCAGGCCGGAGCGCTGGAGCCACTTGACTTCACCAGATGCGATGAACTGGTCAATGATACATTGAGCATTGTTGGCGAAATCACCGAATTGCGCTTCCCACATTACGAGAGCATTGGGGGAAGTCAAAGAGTAACCGTATTCGAATCCAAGACTGAATTTCATTAGATCAAAATATTTCATATGAGACGAGAATCAACTTACGCGCCGAACTCGCTCAAGGACGAGTTTGCAATGACGAATGAGCCTTGCTCAGGCCCAATATGTCGCAATGGGGTATATGTCTGTTCATTCTCCTGGTCATGAAGAACGGCATGGCGCTGGGAGAAGGTACCACGCTCAACGTCCTGTCCAGAGACACGGACGTGGTGACCTTCATGGCAGAGAGAACCAAATGCAAGTGCCTCCGCGGTGGCCCAATCAATGTTCTCGCCTTCGTCAACAGATTTCTTCCTGCTCGCCAAGATACGTTTCAGGTTGCGGTGAACGGTGAACCCTTCAGGGGCGCCGCTAATCTTGTCACCAATCAAACGCAGGGTCTCTACATCGACGCCAGTGGGTAGATGCGGGAGGACTTCCGTGGCAAGTTCTTTCGGTGATTTGAATCCATTCCAGGCGGAAGTGAGCCACTCCCTGCTAGTAGGTTGGTAGTCTTTGCTTCGATCGAAGCTGTCGTTAAGCATTCCCCAAACCCACTTCTTGTGCTCTTCGATGTCTGCCTTGGTAAAAGTCTTCTCACTGATGAGCTTCTCGACATACTTGTCCAGTTGGTTGACCTGGGTTGCAATGCGCTTGTACATCAAAGGTTGAGTGAAGGAAGGCTGATCGGTTTCATTGTGACCCTGCTTACGGTAGCAGACAATGTCAATAACTACATCGCGTTTGAACTGGGCACGCCAGTCAGCAGCCATTTGACAGACAAAGTTCACGGCTTCTACATCGTCGCCGTTCACGTGGAAAACGGGTGCGTCAATGGCCTTGGCGATATCAGAGCAGTAGGGTGTTGATCGAGCAAATCGGGGATCGGTAGTGAAACCAATCTGGTTATTGACGACGATATGGATTGTGCCTCCGGTGGAGTAGGCGGGAAGCGAGTGGAAGCCCATGGTTTCGTAGACAACACCTTGGGCGGCGAAAGCGGCATCACCGTGAAGCAACACTCCCATAGCGGTATTGAAGTTCTTCTCGTCTTCGTTATAATGCTGGATGGCACGAGTTTTGCCAAGGACAACAGGATCTTCGGCTTCAAGATGCGAGGGATTGGCCACAAGAGAAAGTTGTACGCGCTTGCCAGACGGGGTAGGGCGCTCGAAGTTCATGCCAAGATGGTACTTGACATCACCGGAGCCCTCGTCAGATGGCTCAGACGTACCGCTGAATTCGCTGAAGATGGACTCGTTGGGCTTTCGGACGACGTTGCTAAGAACATTGAGACGGCCACGATGAGGCATGCCAATGACAATGTCCTTGACGCCATAATCGACGGATCGGTCAATCAATGCCTTCATGCCAGGAACCAAGGTCTCGCACCCTTCCAAGCCGAATCGCTTATCATTGGGGAATTTTGTTGCCAAGAAGGCCTCGAAGCTGGTACTCCAGATTAGGCGGTCGAGGATGCGGCGTTTCTCGTCGACAGAGTATTTATAAGGGTGAGGAATTTCCACACGGTCGCGGATCCAGTCACAAGGAGCACGGTCCGGGATATGAATATACTCAATTCCAAAAGAGCCGCAGTAGATTCTTTCACAGGCCGCGATGATTTCGCGCAAAGTCATCTTTTTCCTCCCTTCTGTTTCAAAGCGAGGCAAAATACCAGGGCCGAGTTCGAATTCTTCATCGAGGTTCTGTTCGGTAAAGCCGTAGTGGTCCAATTCGAGCTCCTTGGGCTTCTCATATCCAAAGGCTTCGGCCTCTCCGCGGATACCCAAAGGATCAATCTTCGCTTTGTGGTGTCCACGAGCCTGGTAGGCACGGACAAGAAGCTGGAAAGCTGGCACGGACAAGAAGCTGGACTTTCAGATGATTTGAAACCCCGGTTCCGGCGGCAGAACGAGCGACGGGCATATGCTGAGGTACGCCTCCGGTCGGGGTTGGAACGAGCGTGGGAGGGGGTTGGAAGGCTTGGGAAATAGGCATGCTCCCTTCCTCCATATTGTGGAAGTAGGTTTGCCATGAGATGTGGACGCTTGACGGATCCTTTTTCCAGGCCAGGTACATCTCATCGATGTAATCCGCGGTATTTCCTTGAAGGAATGAATCATTCGGATCCTACGGAAAGAAAACGCGTCAGTCAGTTTCCCAAAAGAGATAAAATATAGATATATCAGGAGACTTGAAAAGAAATCTCCAGTTTGCACGAAATGCGCGTCTGGATGATAGATTGTTGGCAAGGACAAGGAGTTAAACTTACCACCCCTTTATTGGTGTCTTCCGCAGTAATTGCATAGTTTCTACGCTGGTTCCAGGCCTGTTGAGCACCCACGAGTGCCAATGGTCTTCTGGTAGCAAGATTCAATTTCGAGCAGGTGGACAGCGGCGATTTTGCGGATTTCGACGTGGCGCAGAGGAATCTGGCATTGCGCACGAAGGCGGATTTTTTCAGGAGGCTAGCAGCCTCCGAAGCTCTCGTAGCTCGCAACATCTTCGTCTAAGAGGAATATTCGCTCGATACGACGCTTCAACGATGAGATGGCTCAGAAGAGGTGGAATTGAGGGTAGGGTTGAAAGAGCCTTTTGAAAGAGCCTTTTGGCCGATGCAACGACGATCAGGTGAAAACAAAAGGTCAAAAGGGAAACAAAGGGAGATAATAACAGAGGCTGGATTATCGACTATGTCGTTCCGCCTCACACGAACTCGTAGTCATGAGAAGCCCCTCTGGTATAAGCACAGGGGACGCTGTTCTCAGTGATGTTGTGAAATTTTCGAACCTGACGCAGAGCTTCCGGCCGGGTAAAGTGTAGATCTGGGACGGACCAATCTCGGCAGTTTGATGACGATGGGACCAAAACAACGATGACCAACACACAAGGTCAACAACACGCACAAAGTAGAAAAGGCAGAGCTGAAGCTGTGATTCAGAGGAAAAGGAAAAGAAGAAGATGGCGATGAGGTCGGGCAGAAATTCAGCAGAGGCTGTTCGAAAATTGAATCTGGAATTATGGGAAGTCTAAACGGGCTTTTTCCTTCCGCTCGAATTGGCCAGTTTGCAGGGCCGATTCGGACAGATTACGCCGTCATGACAATACGCGCCGCGGCGGCTCAGCAGGCACAGGCGCCATATTGGGCTTGGCTTCGAGTTTATTTGGTGAAAAAGAGAGCCGCCGCTAGCCCGACGTGCTCTAGATTGGTATCACAGTGCGATTCACCCCTGTATTGGGTATTGAAATGTAGGAGCAGTACTGTATTTTATGGGAAAATGACGTAACGGTCACATTGGATTTACATAATCCGTCTCGTGATTGGAGCAGGCGATGACTAACAACAACCAGCCGCAGTCTGTGATTGGCCAGTTCGATTTGGCAGCAGACTCCAGCCAAGTGGCGGTGCATATGTACTAATCCTAAAGAGGCATGAACAAGTCTTGGCGAGAAGTACTGCCGCTTATTCCGCCTTTGCCCCACTTGGCGGGAGCATCTCGGCCCGATGTCAGCGGACTTCCCTTCCTCTTCTCGAAGACTTCATCTTGAACTGGAGGGACGCAAGTTGACATGCAGCGACTACCTAGGTATCATTTGAGACGACGCATGACGAGGCTCGAAGCGGCGTCCGAATGAATCTCGCCCTGCTAGTAACAAACAAGGGCTGAACCTCCGCCCTGCATCTGCTATGTTGGGAGACAACCACGAATCCAATCGCAAGCCCGTTCCGAAGAGACTTTCTTTTGATACGGGACGCATGTCTCATCGCAATTGGAGGATAGGGACAGAATTCCATAAGAACTGGGCTGCTTCGGGTGCAAGAGAATGTGATCCAGCTTTCTTTTTCTCCAGCCCGGTCTTACATCATTCACAGTATCAAAGTGCCGAAATAAGGGTGCATATTGAACATTTCCTGGATGTCTGCCGTCCTCCCAGATGTCAATGCAAGATTCATATGCTCAAGTGTCATCCAGATTCTTGGTCACGATGTTCCACCTGAACTTAGGGGCGGCCATTTCCCTATCCCTATGAATAGGCTATCATTAACGGCCAAGGTCCATTCACTGATACCCCAAAGGAAACCAGATCAATTACAGACCAATCTTGTTGCTCATAATGCTTGGCTGTCATATACCGTCCATCGCTATTTAGCCCTGGAATAAAGGTCCTACTCCTGACCTGAAGGACATTATCATAGAGTGACATTGAAAAATGGAGAGTGGCAAGGTTTCAAAGATGCTAACTGGGTGATACTGGTTTAAGTATCTCAGGTAGACTGGGGAGGCTCCTACAAGGGATTGGCAATCAATGTACCCATGTCTGGGACTGTTTTGTAGCACTACTAAGGACTAGGGGTAAACATGAGCCTTGATTGCCTCATCTGGTTGAGGGTTGTTGCCGCCATTTGCATTTTATGCATTTAGCCAATACTCCACCCGGATGAACAACAATGATGATGATGATGGGTATTAATGACAAAACTAACACCCATTAGTACAGCTAAGATCTTCACTCCAAGGACCTTCCTGAATATATTTTCAAGTGGACTCCATGACTTTCATATTATAGTTCCGGGGATACCCAGATAAAGCTCTAACAGGACATTTAAAAAACCATCAATGTTTTATTCCATTATGAGCCCTCCCATTGCTGTGCTTGCTTGACCCTGCCAAGTTAAGGAGGGAATAACTTATAGGCCTGAGCAAAAAGAACTCAGGTATGTACAGCTTAAAATTTAAAGGTAACATGGAGTGAATTCATATATAAGGGGTGCAAAATGGAGATAGTTGCAATCAGAATTGAATGCCGCCATTAGCAAGCAAACTGGGTATCATTTGAATTTTTGGAAAGAAGGCATGAAACAAGGGGAACATGCTCGTTATCCAAGAGATTAGAGAAAAAAAGTGCTATCCAAGCAGGCTAGAGGGGTGAAAATAGAATAGAAGATAGAATCTGTACATAGGAAAGAAAATGAAGTGAGCAGGACGGCCAGGTCCATAAGAGAAAGAAAAAGGGGGTAGTTGCTGGAAGGCGAAATCGAGGCGGAGGAGGTACTAGATCTGCCCGGATACCATCACTTCTCTTTCGACTTCTTCCTCACCACTGTCTCCAGTTCGTCGTCTTTCTAACACCCAACAATCCGTTCCACTTTCGCTAGTTTCCTTTACATAGCTGACGCTCTCAGTGCCGCTGTTTTTTCGTGCATGCGTCTTGTATGTGGGAGGAGATCTGGGACTGGCAATGGCGGAGGCGGAGCTCGACGTGTCCACCCTCAGTTGGAGCGGTCGACCTTGGGATTTGGAGCGTTGAAGGCTCTCACCACGGGAGAGATGGGCCGGCGACGATTCTCCTGTGTAATTTGGGCTCATATGTTCGACTCCTGCCAGTGAATTCAATCCGCCAGGCGAGTTCATATTGTGTGCTGGAGCTTGATCGGAGAGGACATCTTGAAAGTTTGCTAAGCCTCCTAAACTGGACCCGGTCGGCGAGTACGCCGTCTGGTTGCTGGTATTACCGCTCAAACTTCCGCTGCTTTCACCCCAAGCACCGCGACGCAGTTTCATCAATGCGCTGAGGGACATGTCATCATCCATACTTCCGATTTTCCCCATATCCACAAGCTGCGAAAGCGGCGGACTCGACATGGACGGTGTTGAATGATGGCCTGTGTGTGGAGCTAGTGAGATGACCGAATTCCTCGTACTCCACTCACTCCGTTCCGTGATGGGGGTAAGACTGGGTTCCTGAAAATTGGCACGGCCGCTATGACTTCTTTTGATACCGTCTGCGCCTCTGGCGCCGAAGACGCCGCCGAGTCCAAGTTCGTTGTTTGAATTTGGATGGGAGTGAGCGTAAAACCCAAACTCTTGCCCATAAAACCCCTCGTCGTCGTTCTCGAGGACCTCTGCGTTGGCCGCAGCAATGGCATCATCATCCATGTCATCTGCGTCGTAAAAATCAAAATCGTCTAGAGTATCGTCAAACCCAGCAGTATCAAATGTTTGATCTGTTGGCAACCCTGTATTGGTTTCTTCGAGACGTGAAGGACTATCCGCTCCATCGGATCCTTCGCTTTCGCTCATACTTCGTTGAAATCGTCCTTTCAGCGCTGCTTCATTTGCCGCCTGTGCCAGTGCGCTATGATATGCTTGGAGATTTCCCTCCGTCAATCCCTGAAGCGGAGCAGGCTCCGATTTGGCCAGTGGTTCCTCGGTTTCCGGTTGCATAGAAAGGGTTTTATCTTCTCCAATATCCGGAAGAATTACTGCATTCGTGTTATCCATCAGCGGCCGGGATTCCTCTAAGCTGTCCCTTTCGTGAACAGTCGACAACTGCCGATTGATATTGTTCCTCCTATCATACAAGTGACTGCTTTCGTCATCGAAGATCGATTCGTCAAATGGCTCGTTGTGAACTTCTTCTGAAAGATCATCGAACATCCCATCATCATAGTACATGTCATCTTCAATGTCCAATGGGGGCTTTCCGAAAGCCACATTGGACTCAACAGGAGCTTGTTGATGATGAGGAGACACCAAAGACATTGGCCGCGTGGAATCAGGAGGCATAGCTGAATCCGAAGAAAACGGGCCCTGGGTATTCGTCGGGTACACGTTTGGTAACGACACAGGCCTAGGCGACGAAACTGCTATCTGAGGGACGGTAGAATCCGACGGAGCGGTGAATAGCGGAGGTATAACCGGGTTAAACATGGGGCCCGAATCATCTGAGACGCCTGGCAAGTCATCGTAATCATCATCCATATCTGCGTTGACACCGGGGATTTTCTCCTCCAGTCCATCGTCATCCATCATCGCATCGTAATCAAAGTCAGCAGACCCAAAATCGTCGTCGATCAGTTGCTTTGACTTTCTCGCAGCTTCCCTCTCCTTGTGTTTATCTTCCATCAGCTTCTCCTGGGAGGCAGAATCACCGCCTGCCATATCGAAGCTGAACCTGGAGGCTGTGCTAGTTAAGTGTCTGGGGAGCCCGGAAGGGGCTTGCGGCGAATTTCGTAGAGTAGGAGCTCGAGATCGCGGAGTAGTTGATATCACATCTTGCTCAACTGCGGAAGGTGGCGGTGGTGCGGCCTGCGGTGGTTGCTGCTCCTTTTCAGTTCCAGGCACTGGCAGCGTCGGTGGGAGTTTCTGCGCAAACACAGGCAGCGCACCAACTGGCGGGTCTGGAGAAACACCCGTAGTCGTGCTTCCTGGCACGGCCTTTGATGTTTTCTCTTGGATACCTTCATCTTCTTCTTCAAAATGCTCTTTGAAAACAGGCGTGTGCTCGACCTGTCGCGAATGGTGAACCTGTCCTGAACTATCAGACGTATATGCGTCGTCGGTTTGAGAGCTTTCCGTGTTTTCTCTCGCGTATGGCGGTGCCGCATTGGGCCGGGACCGGGGAACCGAGAAGTCATGGATCAGCTTTCCACGTATCCGAGGATCATAATCATCCGGTAGGGCAGGAAGGCTAAGTTTTCCCACACTGATATCTTCATTCCGGGAGGTAAACGACTGTCCAGATCGTCGACGCGCGAGAAGTGTCATGGGGTTCAGGAGATGTAGTCTCGTCTTTGCAGGCCGGGAGTGTGTCTCTTGTGCCTCCTGGGCACCTTCTCTTCGCGACGATGCGCCATCCGCTTTTTGTTGTTCTCGTTCCCGTTCCCGTTCACGCGCGCGTTCCCGTTCTCGCAGTGGACCGCTAAACTCGCCTATTCGAAGATCGGGGCTCGACTTCCCTCGTCCACTTATCCCCAGCCCAGCTCCAGCTGCCGTACCTCCTTTCTGCGCATCTGCCCAGATGGCCTTTCCAAACGTTCGCTTCCATGGCGATATCGACTTGTGATGTCTATCCTCGCGAATTTCCGGGCGTGGCAGGGTCGAGGTAGGCTCCAGACTCTCCCCAGAGCTTGACTGTGGTCGAGATGAGCTTGCACCGGAAGATACATGAGGAGCAGCGGTTGGTGAATCAGAGACGGTTATATTTCCGAATTGGGTGGAGCTTTCGGGGCGTTTCTGCGGTTCCTTGTCAGACTCTGGCCATAGACCTGATTCAAATATCGAGTCTCTGAACTTGGGCGTGGGAAGCGTGGGAGGGAGCTGCGGTGCCTGGGTGCTGGAGGGCGATGCGGTGGCCGACGACGGGTTTGAGCGGCGATGGTCCCGTCGTAGGTAGGAAAACACCGTCGAAGGCGACATTGTCTCAACAGGGGATTATAAGCGCCCTCCTTTTAGATGCCTGATCCCTTCTGTATAGCTTCCCTCCGTCAGTCATTCGGAGCTCGTCTGGAACTGAAACATTCACAACACTAACCCCGCGACAACGATCAAATGTAGCTGAATATCCACCAATTCCTAACATGTCTCTGCATTGGAAATCAAGGGACTGCATTGTCATTTCTCATGATTGCATGAAAAGAAAGCATACTGGTCGTGATAAGAAAGTCTTTCGAGGTCGTCGCCAAAGATTAGACCGACGCGCGGAGAGAGGCTGAAAAAAAATGTTCCCTCCGCCGAGCCCAGCTAATTAGTTATTCACCCGCTCATCAAAGGCCAGCAAGCCGCTACAGGGATGGCTTTTCGCTGCAGAGGAGTTTAAATTGCATTCTCGCATTCTTTACGGAGGCTTAATTTGCTACTGGGACGAGAAGAAATGGGATTGGTGCTCAGCCGGTCGAGCAAAGTATGTTTAAATGGTCTGGATGGCCCACCGAATGATATCATATAGATGATATCCTGTCTGATGGGGAGTACTTGAAGGGATTTAATCAAGAGTTTATATTAATACGCTTGTAAACCTATGGCCTTGGAGCTCCTTCGCGTTTGCTTTAAAAGAGAAAAACACCGGAGCCTATGCTGATATTAGTGGTACAATCAATATCGATGCTGGGAACGGGATGCCGGGAAGAAAGTTAGAAAAGTGGTAAAGATGGGGTTTCTTGCTGCAGGTGTATGCTGGGTATTAGGAAAGGAGAGACAAGGAAAGGGCGCGGAGGGAGGACTGTGGGGCTTGATGTGGAGGATACGGAGATATTGTAAAGGGGGAGGTAGATATGAGAGGTTCTTTGAGAAAGGACACGCCGCGAATCGAAAGAATACTATAGTTCAGGACCACCCTGACTGCTGGGGCGGTTCCTGTCGTACGCTTATTCTCCACCGATCGATCATCTCCCTCTGCCTCGCATCAATCATCGGCTGTGGCTCAGGGCGATTCTGATGATAGGCGTGAGGACCAAGGAAATGCGGGTTATGAGCTAGGTTGACGGCCGATAGTCCGTTGCCGTATACTGGAGCAACGCCGGCACCTGAGTATGGATTATTATGGTGATGTACGCCTATCATATGGCTGCCTGCTGAGGTTGGAGGTGGTGGTGCCATTTGGGAGTACATCGACAGCCGGTTTCCGGGGAGTAAGAGTGAATGCTGGCTTGCAGCTGCGCGATGATGCATGTGTGGATGTAAATTCTGTCCCATTCCCGTGTGTTGTCCGTTATAAGGTGACATGCCGATGGGGTTGGTCTGGAGGACGTCGGCTAGACTTCGTTGGCCGGCAGGTTTGTTGGGTTGGTTTTTGGCCTGAGCTTGTGCCTCGGCTTGGAGACGCCTACGGCGCTGTCCGAGAGTTTCTTCTTCGGGATCCTCGACTTGAGCTGTTGGCTTTTCCGCTGGTGCGGGTGCAGGTTCGAATTTTGATAGAACCTCGCTAGCAAAGTCCGAGCTTGCTGCTTTTTCCTCGCGTGCTTTGAGCCTTCGTACGCGCTGTGCCAGTGTTTCTTCCTCGTCACTTTCATCTTCCCCGAGACCTGTAACCTCCAATGTGTAGGTACTTGCTCGTTTTTGAATGGGAGGAACAGGGCTTGGATTACGAGAGATGGGCCTCTCACCCCGCATTCGAGCGCGGCGACGACTCAAGGGCTCGTTTTCTTCCAGCTCAAGCTGCTCCATTAGGCCAATGGTTCGATTTTCATCCGCCACCCCACCCTTCTCTGGGAATAGTAAGCCAAGAGGCACATCCTCATCATCTGGTTCTCGTCGATCAGCTAGGTCAGGGTCTTCCCATGCGAGTCGAACATGGCGCTGGTTTCGGGTTTGCTTTTGGCGCTGCGCAACAGCATCCAGTTCGAGCAGAGTTGAATGCATGCCATTAGGGAACGCAGTAGCGGCGGTACGGTTTCGTTGTTTCTGCTCTTGCTTTCGCATCTGCAACTCGGCCAACAAAGTTGTTGGCTGTCCCATGATTTGTCCTTCCCCATCAATAGAATCACTCTCCTCATCGTCATCTTCGTCCGACTTTTTAGAGCGATTCTCCTCGCCAGCATGGGTATCCGGCGTACGATCACGACTAGGAATAAACTGACGTGATTCCCCGCCATCGCGTTCGTACGAAGAGCGAAAGGGAGTGGTTTCATTAGATTGATCTCGCAATTCTTCAGAGTTATTCCGACTATGGCCTGCTGACGGGACATCGAGTGTCATCGCCGAATCCCGTTTCTGTTTCTCGAGCTTCTTCTTTTTCTTCTTTTCAGAGTTACCGTAAACCTCGGCACCAACGTGGCCTACAATCGGATGATCCGTAAACGCACTGACGGGGGCCATTGCCGCAGCATCAAGAATGCTATCAAGAGTGGCAACGGCGGAATTGTCCTTGACGTCGATGTCCAACTGGACTGACGGTTGTTCAAAAAAGGTACTTGCACGGAGCTGCGCCGGCATTTGGGATGCCCTCTTGCTTTGACGGGCAGCTGCCACAGGATCATCTTCCACGCCCTGTAGCCACACTGCAGATTTCCTGTTCTCAGGGGCCATAGAACCAAGGAGCTGGGTTCGCCGTTTGTCCTGCTCGTTCGTTTGGGGCTTGTTGGACAGGCGCTGGGGTAAGTTCAACACCATCGGAACAGGGGCGGGATAGTAGATCATATTCTCGCCTGGCGGAGGCTCGCGATGATGTTGCGGCATGCTGGCGAGAGGCGGTTTATTCAACGAAATTCGACGTCCCAGCGGCTGCTCGGCTGTATGGGGTGTGAAGTGAACACCATCAAAGTCTTTGAAAAGGTTTGTAGCCTGCCTGTATGTATCACCTGAACCAGTCGACCCACGGCGCTCTACCTGCTCTTCTTCATAGTGTTCGTAAGGACGGTCAACCTGCGAATGCTGGTATTGCTCTTGGTAGTACCGGTGCGGCTGCTCATGCGGTGGTGGTAGAATAGGATGTAGAGGCGGCCCTTGCTCAAGTTCATTATGGTTGCCTTCATTCTCAGGCTCCATCACGCTGGCCAGGCGCGACGCAACGGAACCGGATCTTAAACGGGAGGTGGCGCGGGCTGGTGAAGCACCAACGGAATGACGAGGAGATGCGGGATGGCGAACTGGGGAATGAACACTCTTGACGGATGCTCCCGGGCCGGTTCGCGAGCCCATAGATTCGTTCCGTGACCGAGATATTATCTGCTCCAAGCTGCCCATATCGTCAATTGACGGCCGCTTCTGCTCTGAATCCTGACCTCCCATGCCCTGGCCATTCTCCAGCGCCATGCTGAGGTGTTCTGCTGATTTCTCTAGCCTTTCGACATTGCCAATGTATGCTCCTTGAATCGACTGGAGATCCGGAGTGGGATGGCGTAGCGGTACCGGACGTCCGGTCTTGGGACTCTGAAAAAGCGGCTCAGGAGAGACAGAATGCACGTTTGCAACGCCAGGATGCTGATAGTCCGTAGCCGTAGATGTGTCAGCGCTGATGGAGCCTTTCCGACGATCACCATCCTGGTGTTTCCCTTCTGGATCTACATTCTTGTAATCATCAGCCTCCACGATATTATAGCTCGTCGTCGACGCGCCTCGCGATCGAATTATTGACTTTATCGACAGCGAGTTGTTTTTCTCGGGGACTTTGGCCCTGTCCAGAAACTGGCTGCCGCCAAGGTTATCGAAGTCGATCGTGAGCGGTGCAAAGGACTGGGTTTCGGGAAGGGGAGGGCGATCTGAGGCATCGGAGTCGGAGGCGTTCGAGGCAACTTCATGGTCGACCTGGGAGACGGCGTTGTATGCCATTCTATGAAGTCAATGAAGGTCTGTTATTTGATTGAGGGCATAGCAGGGGAATGGGGCTCGGCGACAGTCTGGAGTAGTGAGGATTGAGGTTTGGCCTGTCGTGAGGTGTTGCGAGAACGACAACAGCAACAAGAACAACAAGAATGACAACTGGGAGAGTCACGAGATCACAAGCACAACTGCTGTATTCACTGGGGAGACAGGTCTGCAAGAGTGAACGGAAGAGACATGAGAGGCCAATTGTTGCTGGGTGGGAGTGTGCTTGCAGCAGGCCATGCTGTGGGGGAATTGGGCATCAACAGTGGATTTTGTCCTGAAAATGAACATCTTTGGCTTCAGCTTTCTAGATCTTTGTTGGAACTTAGCCTGGATCTTGTGCTCCCTGGTCATCAGAGTGTTTTTCTGTGGCAAAGTTCACTGTGATTATTGAGTCTAGAACAGTTGGAGGGCCATGTCTGAGACAAGCTCCTTTTCTTGACACTAATAATATCTCACTAAACTTCACTGCGGAACGAGAGGATTGCATGGGCAGACAGGAGATGCAGACAAAGAGCACCGAGAACAAGCTGTTTTCCTTCAAAACATGTGGATTTTGTAGATAATAGTTGGGCTATTCAATGTTGACGCTGGCTTGAATTGGACCCCAAGGCTGTCTGGTAACACAGCCTGTCAATCCCTCCTTTCCAATTTACCAAAGATTTCCCCGAATACTCCATCGCTGGGGTTAAATATCTGCATTGTCCTTCGATTTTTCTCACCAGGCGCGTCAATCTTCAGGGTCTGAAAAGCAAGAGATGGCGTGTAATCCCACCGCCGAGTGAACCAGACACCTTGGAGACCGGATGCCTCCTCATTGTAATGCAAAGATCAAGCCATGAACGAGCGCTTCTGTTTCCAAGCTAAGCGAATACGGGTATGCAACTGTGGTGCTCGTGGCCGTCGTCCCCTTCTCGGATAGCTTCGAGAAGTAGTAAACTAGCGAAACGAGGGTCGAAGGGCGTCGGATGCGGCGTCAGGTCTGACAGGCGACGTTGACGAAGCTGATCATACAATCCGTCCCTGTGCTTTGCTGGGCGCGATATGTTGTTGTATTTTGAACTCTCGAAATCCTGTCCTCTCATCCTCTGGTCAACCCCAGAACAGCAAAATGGTGAAGTCAGACCTGCTGGGCAACGTTAGCAAGAGGAATCCTTCTCTGCCAGCTCCATAATGTTATGCTGAAGAGCCTCCAGTCCCTTTCATCTCAGCAGTTGTTGACGAAATAGTATTTATTGACTTCCAAAGCTGTTTGCTGGAGAAAGAAAAGGGGGCGCGCTTGTGTTTGACGCGCTTCTCTTGGCGCCCGAAGCGCGGACGCGGCTCTTCCCACGCGCACTTTGATGTCGCGGGTAGGAAGATATATTGGAATGGCGACTCAATACACGACAGTCTAAGCCATGGCTTATTATGACATCGATGCCATTCTTACAGACGGACAGGTATACGGATAAGCGCACCGCATCTAGCCCAGTACTCATACAATATCTCTGTAGAAACTGCCCTGCACGTTCGAGCTCGAAGTCCCTGGCCTCGGGTTCCTGGATGGAAGTACAGGAGAGGATGTGAGTGATTGAAATCCGTCTCAGCGTAGCCATGAATCCGAATGCTAAAAGTAGTCTTCCAGATCAAAGCAGGAACCAGAGTTGAAGTTCCGTTATGGTTAGGAGAAATGCTTGCACTTGGGTATGCCTCGAGAACAAACGACACTTGTTTCCTTCAGAGATGGCTGACAATCACTCAACAAGAGCACGGACGGGTCCCACGCCGCTGGTCACCTTGGATCTCCCCAAAGCTCTGTCAGAGCCGGTGATGAATGCACTCAAGGCTGAACCGCGAAGCGTGGACCTCCGTGCGCTGGCCTCTCATTTCTACAGTCTCGGGGTCAGGACTCTCCAGCTGTTCGAAGAGGAAGAGATGGTGGACGTTCTTACAGATGTGAGTTTATGAATGGAACATTATCATCTACGAAGAGCTAAGTATGTCGTCTAGACATTCAAGAAACGGGCAATGCAAATTGCTGACCACGCACATAACCCTACGGGCGCGCTAGGGGGTGGTGTCGACTTTCTACGAGGTTTAGACGAGACTGAACGACAGTGTGAGTTTGGTTTTGATTCAATTCGGATGATCGGGGCTAACGATAAGTCCCAGTATTCCGAGCTGCACACGACGGTTCCAAAGAAGTCCGCATTTGGACAGGAGAAGCGAAGAAGCGATGATCGCCAGCAGGTTACTTGCGCGCGAATGGTCTTGATGAGAATCGAGTTATGATCGTTATGGTAGCAGGCGTTAAAGGCTCATCTGAAAGAGATCTCGTCCTTGAATTATTTAAATATATTTTTTTTACCTTCACCTTTCATGATATTATCCATCAGGGCCCAAGATTCAGCCGGCTGGGATTTCACCAGAAGCCGCAGGAGGTATAAACACCGCAATATAAGCATGGTTCAAACATCAAGCCGCAATCCGCGCGAATCTTGAGTTCGGACCACAGGCTAAATGGCCCAGCAGAAGCCCTGACTGCATTAGTTCGTTCCACTTTACCCCTTGCCTAGTGGCATAACCAGGAGAACTCATCACACAAAGCCAAGGGTGACGGTGGGAGAGATTTCTGTTGGAAGAAGCCGACAGAGCCTGAGATCCCCAGACTCGAAGGCTTCGAAGCCCAATGTCACACACACAACAGTCGCACAACAGAACCCTTCAAAGTCCCCGCGTCCGCAAATGCCGCCCGGCAGCCTTAAAGCGAGACCTTGGTTCAGCGATCCGTGGTGGAACCGCCGCCTGTGCTAGTGTGCAGCTTAAGCCCCGAGTCTCCTCTCTGGATTCGCCAGCCACTGCCGCCGTGCACCACTCACAAAGGACCCAGCCCTCCGTTCAAAGAGGCCTTCAAAGTTCTGCGTGCCCCTGAATGTTTAACGAACTGACTGATCAGATTATTCAATTCTTTCGCTTCCCCCGCGCGATCGTGCCCTCTGCCTCCTCCCCTCCGCCAGGCGACGTCGTTCGCTGAGTCGCGCCTTGGTTCGACCTCACACGGAACTTGCCTAACGCAACGAATTGATGACCGTGACGTCCAATACACAGAGCGTCTTCTCTTCAGCAAAAGAAGAGATAGAAACGATCCTTCGAATCCCCTTTTCGATACACCATCACGCCTGAATAATGACCTAATGAACTGCCTCTCCAACAACCTTCTTCCTCCGCGATTCTAGAACTAGCTGCGCCGCTCCAGCTACACCTCTTAGATATCGCTTCCCCGCCATCTCTATACAATGGATTCGCAGAAGCAAAGGCCATTGCTCGTTGTGCAGCCAAATGGAAGATCTGCTCATGCGTCCCGCTCTGTTCCCAGAAAATCTGGTAACTTGCAGAGCTACGAACTTGCCTTGGGTTAGCCCCCGCGCGACCAATTTCCTGAAGTTCAGCGATCTAATACGATATGGTAGGAGAATCTATGTCGCCAGAGACCACTGTGGCATCCCGAAAGAGGCGATCCCTTGGCTACGTCCCAAAAGGATATGCGACTTTAAATACTGGTATTGCGCCCGCGCTGAACATTTGTGACATGTCGCTAACAGCATGATTTGGTAGAGAACTCGCGTTTACCCAGTAGTCCTGCTTTTCCACGAGATGATCGACCATCGACCCCCTTGAGTAAGCTTTCTCAATCCTCCCAGCAGCCTGCATTGAAGCGATAATCGGCGTGCTCCGTGCGCAATCTACAATACTAACGTTATAGTAGGCCTAAGAAGCTCTAGTGCAGCTGGGAGCCACCAAGTCCAACCCTCTTCTGCTCTTTTACAAGGCCTAATCAACGAACAACGTGCCGCTCGTGGCTCGCGGACCGTATCATTCTCTGAACAAATGGCCCATGATCAAAAACAGTCCTCCGGTGCCTCTCCCTCGCAGAATGGTTCGACATCAGAGAAACAACGGAAAGTGGACAAAGCCTTATCCGCAGGACTCAGGCAGCCGAAAGACATGGGTGTTCGGGAAATGGACCAGGTAGGCCCTATCCACAGATATCAAACGGGAAAGGCGTCTAACAGACCTTGACAGTACGTGTCGAAGATAAACAAGCTCAATTTCGACTTAAAATTGGAAATATTTCACAGGGCTCAGCAGATGGCGGCACTGGAGAAGAAATTGGTGCGCATGCGTGAGTTGGAAGAGCAGGTTGAAAGAATGGATATCTTGGAGGAGGAATTACAGGAACTACGAGAGGTGGAAGAAAATAACCAGCGATTGCGAGAGTCCAACGAACAGCTACGTCAAGAACTTGATAGGCGGGATCTTGCTATAAATGAAGCGGTCGACCTGATATGCCAGCTGGAAGTCAAATTGGAGGAGGCTGGAATTTTAGAGACCGAAGAACAGCAGGCTCCTGCAGGTCTGGAATCTGATGCGGATTTGGAAGACTTACCGGAAACACCGGTACAAGGGATTTCACCAACAACAAGACTATTTGTGGAGGTGCCGGACCGGTCATCGTCGCGAAGAGGCACGCGCAAAGCCAAACAGCCCCTCCACGAAGAGTCCACGCCTTCCTTGCGGCGTCCGCGCCATTATCCGTCTTTCATCCGCGAGAATAGCGATAGCACGAGGGCGCTCCGAAGCCTATATTTGCCCAAAACCAACAAGTCACACGGTTCACCTAGCCTCAAATCGAAATCCGAGACCATTTCGGAGCTTGAATCGCAAGAACCGGGATCACCTCGACATAGCGCTCTGAGTGAATGTAGCTATCTAAGCCCGTCGCGCAGTCCGACAAGACAATTCGACTCTGAGGCTGCCGACATCGCGGTTACAGATGGGTCAGTCTCAACGATTGGAGCGGGCAAGGAAGCGACTGCAACTGAGAGCGACTTTTCGCGAATTGAACAATGGATGCAGCCTGATCCAGCTTTACGACGTGAAGCTGATTCAGAAACCATGATCACACCATCCCCCGCTACAAATACGACCCCAAAGAAGCAGCAGCCAACGTTAGGTGCCGCGTTCCAAGCAAAACGAAACGCAAACCCATACAACTTGAATACCACCAATTGTGAATCTGTATTTGGTGGCGGGCGACTGCCCCCAACCCCAGACACAATGAGCACATCTAATGCGGGCCGGAGAAATGTCTCCAACTCGAGCATCATCGCAGAGAAGAGCCAATATGACAAGGGTCTTGCTTCGTCTTCTATTCTAATAGACGAAACTCTAAGGCGGCCTCAATCGGCGGATAAATGTACAACGAGACCGAGCACTGCTGATACTGCTCTGCTAGATGGCCCTGAAATACTGAATAATGGTCGTCCAATCGTCCATCCTAAAGGCTATCCGCTACAAAGCATGTTTCCATTGAATTATACCGCCAAAAATCAGGGGCAAGTCGATGTTGCTAATTTGGATCAATCTGCTTCAAAAGCTCTGAACCGCAACCTAGGTTCCGATAGTGAGGGCATAGATGAAACCGAACCTCGCATCAAACGACGTCAACGTGCCTCTTCGACGAAATCGACAATGTCAGAATCAGCCATTCGAAGTTACGGCTCGGATTCACCACCATTGACTCCGCAGGATTGGTTGGAAGCCGCGCTGCCCGTGACAAGTGAGCTTGCCGGTAAAGAGCCCGATTCCCGGCTTGGAAATGGCCCTAAAGAAGAAGCGCGATCAACCTGCAAGCCTACCCGACGTTCAGAAAAACGTGGGAATTGGGATACCCGGTCATTAAAGTCAAATCGCATTGCCTCAGAAGAATCCCAACTGCCTCCGCCTTCAACTCTCCGCATCCGAGCTGTCACGGATAACCCCCGTGGTCAGCCCGACTTACATACCCGCAGACGCCTCAACCTCTCGCGTCTCTTTGGCCGGTCGCCAGCAACTTCACAACGAGAAGCTCCCATGTCTGACCCCGTCGAAAAGGGCGCGACCAAGCGCAGAAACCGCCGCCATAGCGCCGCTCGAAGGAGCGGAAACATCGATCTATCATCCATCCTACCCGCCGACATCGACGATGAACCACCAGCTCGCGCGATGCGTGGGAGTTCACCCTTGGACCTCGAAGCCACCCCAAGACCTCTCACTTCTCAAGGCCCCGAACACAAGCGTCGCGGCTCCCACGGCTTCTTTGGATGGATCAAGGGGACATCCAAAACCGCGACCAGCCCCTTGGCCACCGACATCGCCTCCTCTCCCAGGACTTTGACCTACTCACCTCTTTCGATGCGCGCGAGAACCCCTACCCAGCAGTCTGCCTCTCGCCCTCAGTCGGCGTTCGCATTCGTTAGCACTGATCCGGAAGAGCTCTCCCTTGATCAGAATGATTCGCCTATCCCGGATGAGGGTTCTGGTCGACAGTCAAAGGCGACTCTGAGACAGGCTAGACGGTGATTAGAAGTTCTATTATAGAGATCACCGGCTGTGAAACTCACCTTGGCCCCCTCCCTATCCTAATTACTGAATTGATGCACTCTGCATCTTCCTCCATGCCACGCTTACCGAACCTAAACTGTATCATATTCCCCTTCGACACTTGTTCCACTCTTCACCGTCCCTAGAAAAGCAACCTGAACCGTCATTTCAGCCTTCCCATTGGATTGTACAAATATACCCCATCCCGCCTAGATTTGCTCGCTCTGCATCCTACTTTAACTTTCCCAGGCCCTTGCCCCCGCACAGAAACGGGGCTCAAACTAAATTTCTTGCCTTCCTTAACTTGCTTTGAAGCTTTTGATAAGCATACCTATTGCCATTCTCTTGTTATGTTCGTCCTTTGTTCTATTCTTTTGGTATCCACGTATCCTCTGCGGAGGCATTCAATGACGAAAAAGACTGGACGAGGAATGAAGATCAGATCACGATTTCAGCGCGGCCCAGTTTGATGAATTGCTGGTGTTATGAAAGGGGAATCAATATTTCAATTGCTGAGGATTTCAGCTTGAACCATGCTGCCTTAATATGTACTGAGCAACCAAAGGGGAGACATGACCTGGACAATGAATGAAACCTTCCATCAACGTATACATCGGAGAACCTTATTACACACGAAGGATGAATATCAATTCCCTCGAGCTTGGCTATTTACAATACAAAATTTGATGAGGCCCAACCGAGCTTATGTAGCTTACATGCACGGATGTACTAGCTTGATGTGAATCAACCCAAGACTAATGTGCTAATCTTGATAATATTCCGGGGCTGTTTAAAACCCTTGATTACGCCGAGAATCGCTTTTCAACGGCCTTCCAGTTCACGACATCCCAGACGGCATTGAAGTACTCTGCCTTGCGGTTCTCGTATTGGAGGCTGCGGAGGGTAGTTAGCCCTAGGTCCTATAGCATAAGAGAAAAGGGATGACTGACTAGTATGCGTGCTCCCAGGCGTCAATGCCGAGAAGAGGAGTGAATTGTCCGACGACGGGATCTTGGTTCTAGAAAATGTCATCAAACCGTGCCTCAGACCGGCAATGCCCCATGAGTGATAAGAACTTACAGCATAGGTCTTGATCAGGATATCCCCAGTCTGGTTATCCTTAACCAACCATCCCCATCCACTACCCTGGATACCTGCCAAAGCAGTATTGAACTTCTTCTGGAACTCGCCAAATCCACCGAACGAATCGTCAATAGCCTTAGCCAGCGTCCCACTTGGCGGCTCACCGCCACCATTCTTCTTGGGAGCCAAGTTCTCCCAGAAGAGAGAGTGGTTGACGTGGCCACCGCCGTGGAAGTTGGTGAGCGCCTGCAGTGCGACTTGGGTTTGGATGTCGCCTTTCTCTTGGGCGTCGCCGAGTTTCTGGACGGCGTCGTTGTACCCGTTTACGTATGTTTGATGGTGCTTTTTGTGGTGCAGTTCCATGATCTTGCCTGAGATGGAGGGCTCGAGGTCGCCATAGTCGTCTTGTTTTCGCGTTAGTTTCGTTCAATCGTCTTTCCTATGATTGAGAATGGATATGCACGTACATGACAGGTCGGGCAACGTAGCCTTAGCGGCGAAGGAGCGGGAGCCGGCAATTCCTGAGAGGCCAGCCCTGCAAGAGGGAACTGTAGATGCCCCAGCCCGCATGGAGCTTCTGACGAGAGAAGAGCGGAGTGCAGAGGCCATTGTATCAACGTGATTCGGGAGCTATGCCGGAAGAATCGGTTATGTTTACAGTCAGATCAAAGGCCAATTGAAACCGATAGAAAGATTGGGGCAGCGCAATCAATCTCGAATAGTCCTGATATAAAAAGGAAAACGTTGACTTACTCAATTCCGAGGTAATAAGATATGAAGTCGAGATGTAGAGCGACAGAGAGATGGAGCGACAAACAAATTCATCAACAACGGAGATCCAGGCTTGTTGACTAATGGCCGGCTGGTAACGTCATAGGACGCCCTCGGATTAACCTTGTTCCCCGCTCCGACCACAGCTCTCCCGATTAGGCAAATTTAAGTCCGCCTCAACTTCATACATCACAACGAACAGACACCAGACAGACAGATAGTTGGCGACGACCCTTCACGGCCAGATGATGAGCTCGATGGCACTGAGTCTATAACGCCTACTGTCTAGCGGCCAACTTTCGAGATATCCCGTGGCAAGATGGAGTCGCCATACCGCCCGTCATTCGCTGGCAGCAAACGAAAGCACGACGACGTTGAATCCGACCCAGAAGAAGAGACTCGCCCTTCTTTTGGCTTCCGCAACTTTGCTCCCGCTTCCTCACGCTCACCCTCTCCCCCGGCCACGATGAAACCGAACAACCGACCATCATGGAGATCGCAAAGCGCGGGCGCTGGCCAGTCTGCTGGGACTGCGAAATCAGCGCCACTGGGGGGTCCCAACTCTTTCGCTGCTCGAATGATGGCGAAGATGGGTTACAAGGAGGGGCAAGGTCTTGGTGCGAAGGGCGAGGGTATCGTTACTCCCGTTGAACATGTGTTGCGACCGCAAGGCGTTGGCCTGGGGGCCGTTAAAGAAAAGTCTAAGCAAGCAAGGGAGGAGGCAAAGCGTGAGGCAGCCCGGCGAGGAGAAGTGGTCGAAGACAGCTCCGATGAAGAACGGCAGAGACGCCGGAAAAGAAAGGAGGAACGTAAGCGGGAGGCTGAAAGTAGGAGCGGGACAAGCACGCCTCGAGGTGCGCCCAAAGCACGATTCCGGACTGCGCGGGAGATCGAAGCGGACACTGCTGGACTGGAAGTCCCGAATGTCTTGAAATCGCTGATTGATGCCACTGGCAAGGAACAAAAGAATGATTGATGCCACTGGCAAGGAACAAAAGCTATTGACTTCCACGGCTGGGTTGATGACTCCACTGGAATTCGTTACAGCAGATGAAGGCGAAGCGTTGAAAATTGCGCGCAGGGCTAGACACGATTTGGAAGCCTTTGCAGATGAATGGAAAGGCTTAACAGAAAGGAAGCAGTTCGTTGAACTAGAAGAGGCGCAGGTGGTCGAGGAAATGGATGCGGCACAAACGAAAATCGACCAGTTGACCTCACTCAACTCCGCCGTTCAAGCACTTGAAAACATAAGTCTTGACGATGATCTGGATAAACGATGGGAGGAGACGACGAAGTGCCTCGAGGAACTAGAAACGAAATACCAGGATATGATTGACGAATATCGATTAACTGAAGTTGCAGTCGCCGCGATCCAAAATCTTTTCCGACAATCTATGGAGGAGTGGGAGCCGTTGAATAGACCTACCTATCTCGTATCCAATTTTCAGCGGCTGAAAGGTCTTTTGTCTAGAAAGCGTGGAGACAATGAAACGCAAAGACCGAAGCAATCGACTACACCTTACGAGACCTTAATTTACACCATCTGGCTCCCTCGTGTCCGCTCTGCCCTTTTGAACGATTGGGATGTCCATGATCCAAACCCTGCAATTTCGCTGGTCGAAGGCTGGAAGGATTTAGTGCCCGAATTTGTTTATTCGAACATTCTTAATCAAGTGGTTGTGCCCAAGTTGAGTTCCGCAATGAAAGAGTGGAAGCCAAGGAGAAGTCGGAAGCACAATGGCTCATCCGAGCACTTCCCATGGTGGCTCTTTGACTGGCTACGGTACCTTGATGAGCAACATACAGACCCGAAAGCACCCACTGGTCTTCTATCTGATGCCAAACGCAAATTCCGCGTTGTACTCGATACTTGTGACCTGAGCAAGGGAGTGGTTGGCGGTATCGAAATATGGAAGGATGTTTTAAGTTCTGAATTCGATACGGCTCTACGAAACCATCTCCTTCCCCGATTAGCCAGACACCTTCGTGAAGACTTTGATATCAATCCGCAGGACCAAAACCTATCCGCCTTTGAAAACGTGATGAGTTGGAGACCATACTTCAAACCCAGCGTCCTTGCCCTCCTACTGTCCGCAGAATTCTTCCCCAAATGGCACACCATCCTCCATCTCTGGCTAACCTCCGACCCAAACTACGAAGAAGTCGGCCAATGGTTCACGTGGTGGAAGTCGCAAATCCCAGAAGAAATCAACGCCATTGACATCGTCTCTCAAGAATGGAACCGCGGTCTCGAAATGATGAATCTCGCCCTTGACCTCGGCGACAAGGCCAAGACGGAACTACCACCTCCACCATCGGCCAAGTCCAAAGATGCGCATCACCATCTGCACAAAGAGATCCGTGGAAAACATATATCCTCCGCGCCAGCCAATGTTGCTCCCCCTCTGAAACCCCGCGCAGCAAAGGTCGAGGAACCAACGTTCAAGGATATCGTGGAAGAATGGTGTGCGGACGAGGGACTCCTCATCATCCCGCTTCGCGAGGCTCATGTACAAAGTGGTCAGCCCTTATTCCGCATCACTGCAAGTGCGAATGGGAAGGGTGGTGTGCTCGTGTATCTTAAAGGGGATGTGGTTTGGGCGCAGAATCGAAAGGCAAGGAGTATTTGGGAGCCGGTCGGGCTGGATGCTACGCTTGTGGCTAGAGCGGAGGGGAAATAGGTTGATTAAATTTGCCTGCCCGTGTTGTATAATCTATTGGAATAATCTTCATGATGGCGGTCAAAATGGAGAATAGATAGCACATAACGTTTTACGTGCAACGAACAATGCGAACACCCATGTCGAATCCCGACGTGGTTTAAAGCTGCAGAATTCTACTTTTCTTTCTTCAGAATGGATAATAATCGTCCGCAACTCCCTCTTCAGCCTTTATCAAATATGTAGGAATCATCACGCGAAGATAAGATAGCGAAAATTAAAATATATACATGATTCATGAACAATCATCAAAAGCAAGCAGAAATCCCGAAGTCAAAAAAAGCAAACTGGGGAATCATGATGCAGTCCCTTATAAGACAACAATTCAAGATCATTCATAAAGAGGCATAAACCTACCCCTTGGCGCTATACTTCTCGTTGAAAGCGTTGACAGCTTTAAAGACCCATCAAGTCAGCGGACGATATCGATTTAGAAGTAGGATAATGTATCACTTACCAATGGCAATCTGCTTATACAACCAATTCCTCGCACTCTCCTCCTGCACAGGGATAAACGGCCCATTTGCACCCCCCTTCAAGGTAATACTCATTCCCGTCCTTTCCTTTGAAATCTTTTGGATATCCGTCAATTTGATATCCCACTCTGTGGCAAGCTTCTTTGAGCGCACGAGCATGATTCGGTCGTACGTCAGCAGGATTAGCATGTCCTTGCCGGGGAATTCGAGGTGGGCGATGTAGTCTTCGTTGAAGTATTTGCCATCATCTGTGGTTTTAAGCCAGAACTGACCAAGAGCTTCGCGCTGTGAATACGGCCGGACGATGCCGTCCATGCCGATAAAACGGGTAAGACGGACGCGATCGAGACCTTCAGGGTCGAATACGGTAGTTGTATTGCGTACGCCTTCGGCAAGATCTACGGAATGTTAGCAAGGTGAAACATAGAGCAGAATGTGTTCGGCTTACTTGAAGCAAGATCAAATGCACCAATCGCTGGCTTGGTGGCAAGGCCCAAAACCCCTTTACCAATGCCTTTCATGAATCCTTGGAATCCCTCCTTTTCAGCACCTTCCAGGGGGTGGCGCGCTAATCCGCCAATACCACTAGCCATGCTGGAGGCAAAGGCGTTTCCGCCGGCAGTGATACCATATAGAGCATGCTTAGGTCTATTGCGAGCCTTGGACATCCTTCTCTGGTCTTGGAATTCTTTGTCCAGTGTTGCGGCGGCAAGACCCTTCGATATACTACCAGTGAATTTGGTCATGCTATCGGACAATCCAAAGACCGATTTCTTGACAAAGGACACTGCCCCCTTGGCAATTCCCAAGCCGAGTTCGTTGGGCCGCTCCGCTACCAGACCTTGATAAGGCTCGTAGAAAATATCAACGACACCGGAGCTCACGGTGTTGAATAGCCCAACTGGGTTACCAAGCAAATCCGCTGACCCAAGGACAACATGTAGCTGTCCGAGGAAGTCCTGAGTATAGTGGTTCGTAACGTTGGTCATTAGGAGAGGCAAAGAAACCTTTGCGTTTTCAAGTATCAAGGCGTTCAAACGAACAGGTGCATCGTTGACATTTCCAATCGACATTGTCATGACATTCACAAAGAACATGAAAGGATTAGACGATTCCATAGTGTCTTCGACATTAACTCGTTCCGTGCGAACGAACGAGAGATCCAGTTGCATGGGCTGTATGTGCAACAATTCGAAATAGACAACTTGGCCCTGATCATCCCCTTTAGGTTCAGGGATACCAAGCTCTTCGCCAATTTCTCCTTCATGTTCGTCGACACACGCTATACCGGGGAGTTTCGCAAAATCGAGCATCGCAAATATGAAGTCTTCGTCAAGCTCGAGAGTCATCTGTTGCAAGAGGATGGAAGCATATTTGATATACATCACTCCGTATGAATCGTCCTTTACCCTCGTAACCTTTGCGTTGAAAATTGGATGAGCCTCCATCTCCCTGCCAGTTTTTGGAACGACGCTGGGATAGAGTAGTATCGGGAAGATGCCGCCGTAAAGCTGGTTGTCTATCTGGATCCATTTGATTGTTGTACTGATGGTCTGGTAAAGCTTTGATTCGGTGAAGTTGAAATCGATGTCCCGGAAAGTTAAGTAGACGAGTTCTCTCAGCTTCGTATTGATCAACGAAATCCCAATGCCGCCAAGTCGAAGTTGTGCCTTAAAGGTAACATCCGTATTCACCTCCTTGACCTCAAATCCAGTCGACATACTAGTCTGCGAGGATGTCGGCTTCTGCTGACGGTATATACTTTTCGATGGTTTGTAGTTCGACACCACGAGAGTCTGTGTAGGCCCTTCGGCTTCAATACGAAGGTCGATGATTTTCGGTGGACCATTTTCTTGGGATGAAGGGATCTTCATCGGGATAAGATTTCCAATCTCAGTGAGCTTGATGTAGCGTTCTTTACCCCGGCACAAAAGAACCAACGTCTTGTTTTTCGACGCGGGATAATCCCAGGAGTATGGCATAATACTTCGGGGAGGTAGTCGATATCGAATTGGTTTCCATCCAGTACTTCGATCGTCTTCATCATTACTAACTTCGATCGTCTTCATCTTCCGCCAGATTCGGATTCTAGGGCTGGTTAGCAGGCGAGAAGAACTATACGTCGGAAATCGTGACTTACAGCTTGATAAAATAGGAACTCCGAATCACTCTCGTTGCGCATGGAGAACGGCCAATGTTCTGTTGCCATGCAGATGTGCAAGAATATTGTTGCTGCTTCCATCAAAATCTCAATTCGCAAGAGCCTTTGCCGTTGGTTGGCCTTCGCCAACTTCACATGGATAGTCCCCAGGTCCGCAATATTGAATGGAGACGACCACTGGTTGTTGACCCCAGGGAAACACAGGCATAGTTGCTTATCTGCATTTTGACGGAGGAAGTGGAGCGGGACCAGATCTCCAGCACCTAGTCTGATCACATTCGACGACCCCGGTTCCCGTACGACAAGGTCCTCGTCCAATTTGCTGTTGAGAATGAAACGAGGTGCAATGGTCACTTTCTTAGTGACCTGGTATTTACCGGTACCTTCCTCCACAGAGACTCCTGCATGGTATTCAGTTCTACCGGTTGCCGAGGGGAAAGTCACTTCGAAGGTACTTCCAATTGCCTCAAAACTCTGCGGCCGACTCCAGTTAGATCCCTCCACTTTCATTATCGAGCGGTTTTTGCTGTCCGTGGTCGGGTAGGAGTACATATAAGGAATTGCCTTTCGGACACCACTGGCGGCATCGGTTCGAACCGCACGGCCGGCAGCTAACCTGCCAGATTGAAACATAGCCTTGCTTTGAAGGCTTATGTCCAACCCTGTTCTATTGAGAACAAGATAAGGCGTGAATACCGAGACCTTAAAGGCTCCACCACTGTCCGGAATAGCAAAGTAATGCAAGCCCAATCTCAGTTCTAAGCCTTTGTCGTCTTGAATTGAAAGGATACTCTCCCTTCGGAAATCTTCCTGCGGAGTGCCGTTGATGATAGCAAACTCACATTGCCTGAAGACAGTGTCTTGCATGTCAATGCTAAGGAGTAGCAGGTGCGATAACTCGACGACATGGACGGGACTTATTCCTCCCTTGCGGAGGAAATTCGTCCAGTCTTTCCGGGTATTCCTGTCGTATATGCGGTACTTGAAATCATATGGCAGCAGATTTTGAATCTCGATAGGAGCCGAAAGCCGGACTCGCATGCACGGATATACACTGTGAATTGGATCGTTCCTGTCAAATGTCGCGTTCATCTGGAAATAAAACGGAGGCGATTCTCCTCCGCTCTCACTGTTGCATTTGATCGTCCTCGTGGGTGCTTGTAGTAGATTTCTCCAAAACAACATTTCGTTAGACCAGTCGTATCCAAATCCTTGGTCTGGGCGAACCACGATGGAGTGTAAGTATGCAGCCCCGACCGGCGCTGGTCGAGAATCCCCTGGCAAGATCTTCTCTATTTTCAGTAGGTTTCTGTCGTCTGGGCTGTACACGCCGATTTCAATGGGTATTTGTGTCTTATTCTCGATGACGAGCGGTGACCGGAAAGTGATATACTTAACATAATCCGGCCCAAGGCTAATTTCGACAAGCAACCGATGCAGGACTTTGTCCTTCTTGGGCTTGAGATTGTACAATGTTTCGCCTTCTCGGATGAGCGGAATCCGACTGATACTGTCAAAACCGCTGCCCTCCAGTTTTATTCCAACTAAGCCCGCGTCTCCTTCTGGAGCTAGATTCTCACGCATGGTCACTGCGTCTTCGAATCTCCACGGTCGTTCTTCACCGTCGCTGAGTGTCCCCGCTGGCCCTTCCTCTCCATTCGGCATGTCCGCCCATACTCTGAGATCAAACCCAGTGTAATTGCGAATCCTGTAGGGGGCATCTTCTCCTTTTCTCGGTTTTGAAAGTACGTCCTCGGTAGTGGATATAGCCTGGAATGTTTTCGATGCTAGAGCAATTGTAGCTGACGTGACAGTTAGTTCCATGGTTTTGTGAGAGTACGCTTCCACCGATAGGACATCTGGACTTAATTCCTTCGACATGTGGAATCCAAGCTGCCACGGCTCGATCAACGGCTCCCAAGCCGATTTCGAGAAGTTGTAAACGTTCACGAGAGTGTCAATTGTGGCATCTCCGGTCATGTTTGATGACCAGTCTCGAACATCCACATTGAATTTCTTTACCCTCCAGTCAATGAGAGGAAGTGTGTGCAAGTCGCCAATGAGTATCACCCTAATCCCGTCGATTTGCGCCACCAATTCTTCCTTTTTCGCGATGGCTGAGTATTGCTGGGTGCTCGAAGCTGGGGTATCGCGGGGACGAAGAGCAACCGTTTCTGAATTGCCCGCAGCCGATTGTGCCCGGGGTCTTCTGTTTGCAACCGTGCCGGCACCCTCCTTTTTATTTCCCGACGTATCTGTCGTTTGATCAGATTTACCACTGAACTCGGAGGCTTTATTCATGATCTGAGTGGCGAGAACGATATCTCGAGGTGACAGCCGGAGAATCAAAGGATCAACATGCATATCAATTCTCGTCATGGTACACCCTTTCCCTTTCGACTGGCTATCCATAGATAGATCAACGGTAAAATCATCCAATATCCTGAGTCTGCAAGTTTCAAATTTATCCATTCGACACAGAAACATTCCAACCTTGGATATCTGCAAAGTCGATGCATTCTGTTGGGAGAAGAGAACTTGTTTCGTTCCAAGGACGATTGCTTCGGAGTTTGCGATTGTTGGGTTAGCTACCAAGATAGCTTGGGCGTCAACAATGTTCACCCTAAAGGCAATGGGAATTGGAGAGGCTTTGTTTTGGTTTGCAGGATCCTCAGACACCATGTCGCCCGTTCCGGCAGCGGTTGGATGGGAAGGAGGCGTGGCCTGGGACTCCTCATCAGAAGCCTCCGAAGTGTCATCAATGGCCTCTGTCTCGGGGGCGAAAGCTGAAGATAAGAAGGAACTAAGGGCAAATAGATAATCGAGGGCGAAGATAACGCGGGGGCTATCAACAGTAAGCATCGCCATAAGCCGACGCTCTGCTCCCCCGGACATTGACAAGCTTGCCATAAATTGCTGCTGAACGTCAGTATTGATCAAGGACATGATTTTGCGGAACTTGTTGGTTTCCTTTGCTCGACTGTCCCGAACGTTAAAGGAATGAATCAGCAATTCAGACTCTAGGGATCCGTCACTCATCATCTTGACCTTGACATTGGTGTTGCTTAGGAAGAACTTGGACAAGCTCGCTTCGTCCAAAGATCCCACCGGCTCGTTGTCTTTGGCAAGAATTAGCTCCAGCCCAATGGTATCAACCTTGAATGTCAAATCCAATTGTGCCCACGTTCCCTCTTGGGGCAGGATCTCCGGAGCCTGACGTGCGACTTGTTTGGAGTCATCGGTTTGTGGCTGTTCCACTAGCTCTCCTGACGTCACAAGATCCGGGAGAGCTTGTGCAGCTTCCTCTTCCTGTTGATACTGGTCGGGGGTAAAGGCGGCCGGAATAGTCCTTGAAAGCTCAAGGAGGAACTTAAGTTGCAGCTGAGAGATTCTCAAATTGATCGGGGACATCGATCCTTTGATTTGCATGTCTGGTCGTGCTGAATTCGGCTGATGTGCCAGGTAATTGATATTGAAGTCCAGGTCGACTTTCTCAATCATCTCGAGCTCTTCAAAGCTATCCTCTGAGTAGTAGAAGTTGGATGTCAGTCGAATATGCCTCATGCCAGCTGAAATAACGTTCACACTTGGCGCGTTTTTGTCGCCGTTGAGTGGTTCGAACTTATTAGATGCATATATCTCTCCTAAATGCGCTGTCACCAAATCGCTTGGTCCTTCACCCTGAGTGATGCGTGGGAAAACCAAGATGGGAGTCATGACCACGACATCAAAGCGCATCAGGGAGACATTTTCCTGCATCTGACTCGCTTGGTTCGCAGCGGCTTGACGAGCAGCGTTGAAGATTGCCTGCATCTTTCCGAATTTGACAAGGAAGTTCACAATTTTCCGATACGGATCCTCGATGAAATTGATCTTTATCGAGCCAGAACGGAGCATCACCTCCGAGCTATAACCAGGGTAGTCCTCTGACTTTGGATCAAACACCTGATAGCGGAAGTCGGCGAAATCTTCACCTTCTATACTCATCAGCCGCCGCACCGTCGACTCCGGTCCGTTGACATTATCGAACAATGTCAGGCTCCCAATTCTTGCTTTAACCATGTAGGCTTCGCCAACAACGAAGACACCAACGTCTGCAGTATTCAGACTTAATGTTGCAAGCCGAACGCCGTCATCATTCAAAATCATTGCAATACTTTCTAGCTTCGACTGAATCCGGATCTTCCCAGGACCAGGCTGCTTTTGCAATTCTTTCCCTCCTTTTTGTTGAGGTTTTCCATCCGGATGTTGTACTTGGCCTTGTTGATTCGGATTGGTAAAGGTGATGAGGATGAAATCGAGTAATGTAAGAAGGGTCTTTCTGGTGACAATGAGATTGATGGTTGAAACCGCGAGGTCTAGGTTTATCTCGGTGCCTTCGTACACAGAGACGAATTCTGGTGACTCAGGGTTCACTTTGATAAACTTGAGATTGAACAGGTCTCTCCCTTCCTGTGCGTTGAACCCTTTAGAAGAGATGATCTGCTTAAACTCCGGAGAGGGCTGTTCCTCGATGTAATCGTCCACGCTCAAAGACTTCAGAACAATCTCAGCAACCATATCGTGCTCCCTTAGGTAATAATCTAGCTGGAAGTGCTCTGCAACCAACTCAACCAGCAGTTTGTCTTTGCTCTCCTCAAAGGGGTCCGATCGATAGAGTGAACCTCTGAGCGTGTCCACTGTGAATTTAAATTCGAATATGCGCTGGTGGAGGTTAATTTGCTTCTTCGATACCTCGGCAGAGGGTTGAGAGCTGGTCTCCTCAGTTTCGGACTCCTGATCCACGATTGGGACATCCTTTGGGCCTGCCAGCTGTAGGGAGGCAGATCGAGATTGGGTGTCCTGGGCAGCTGGCTCATTAGGCTCCTCTTCCGCCACTTCTTTCCCCCTGGTACTCGGTTCCTCATCTTTGAACCGCGGAACAGCGATGTCGATCAGTTTCATCAGATTTTTGTATTTGCTGTCTGACATAGAAGCGTGCAGCTCTGGAAGATGGCCCGAAAGTCGAGTTCGGGTAAGACCCGATGATTTAGGCACAATGCAGAGCTCGAGGACAAAATCGATATTTATCCTGTCCATAATGTGTAGGTTTTTCGAGGGATTACCGGATGCCAGTTGGGATTTGGTTTCTTCGATACCGGGACCTATAAGCACTTGAGTGGAGTCAAGTTTGAGCAAGAATCTGTCATACATAAGAGCTTCAAGCTTCTTGTAATCCTGTTCGCTATATTCGACTCCTTGTTTCGCCTGTACCATCTTGATTTTCTCTCTGTCGACAAGTTCGCTGCTGACACTAACATTACCAGCATCGAAAATCAGGCATAAGCAGCTCTCGGTGGTTATGCTTTCTGGAATAATAATCACTGGCGCCTGTATATCGAGCTGGGCATCGATGGTCTTGTGCTCTTCAAGCGCAAACTCCAAGCCGGCCCGCGTTTGTTGCCGAATCTCCTCGACAGTTGCGCCAGCTGACTCCAAAAGTGCTCCAATTGATTCCATATGACGCTCCGGAGGACGGAAGAAGTTGAATACCTCAATCACAACCCGTGGATTGTAAATTATTTCGATACTCTTGAGTTTCATCTTGAGCGCAGAGTCTGCCCTCCCATCAAGCGGATTCTGCTCGAATTGCAAATGGAACAAGCTATCTGGTAGATCGGCATCCTCCTCGTCTAGATCAGCATCGTGGATATTGCTTTCACCGGGAGTCGAAACGGCATCTTTAACCCTTATTATCTGGGGGAAACGGGTTCCCTCAGTTGTCCGATCGAAGAGTCTCAGGCCACCAAGTTCAACCTGTGCGAGGAAAGAATCCGGTCGCTGCAGCGCCTTTGCTTTGAAGTTATCGAAAACCAGTTTCAAGGCCTCCTCGATCTTGCCCTCATGGTTCCGCTTCAGTGTGAAGCTACCAGCTCTAAGGCTTGACTCAATCAACAGTTTGACTGATTCTCGCGGAATATCGATTGATTCAGCAATCACTTTCTTCTCGTCCCAATCGATAGCTTCATACAGCTCCTTCCTCTGCTCTTCCGTCATAGTGGATTCCTGGTGTTCTTCCGGTTGCTTGCCGCCCCATATCCATTCAGACCAGGTTTGGGTTCGCGCAGGCTTGGGAGCGACAAAGTCTTCCTTCCGAAGTTGGTTCCTTGCCAGTGATCTCCAAAATCTGAGATCTTCATATGACAGCTTCCTTTCTAATCGGTCAATATCAGCTGATTCTCCGACGGAGAGGGCCTCATTCCGCTTTTTCTTCTTGAATAGCTCGATATATCGTATACGGTCGTCTCTCCGTTCCCTTATATAATCCCAGGTCCAGCGTTTATTCCGTTCATGGATCTTACTCAGGACAGCATTACCGGCGAATTGAAACCAGGCGCGAGGGTCTTCTTTCGGTGGACATTTCGGTTTCAGGGCCTTGTATTCCCGATGTTGGATAAAGGAGTGGAAGAGATCGACGAGCATCAAAGCGTCACGATACTGATGGTCATCGAGGGAAAAGCCAAGCTCATCAAACAGCAGCCTTGCTTTGGCCCGGGGCCGCTCTGTGTTGAGGGTCTTATCTAACTCTAGCCCAGCCTTGCCATTTACCGGCCTCAGTATATACTGGCTGTTATCTCCTGTGTCCATCGTCTCCAAGAACTTGTCCATCAGTTCCCCATGTGACAAGCCACTCTCGGCATCGGCATCGCCACCCGTGCTGCCAGAGCTGAACAATTCTGCATCCGTATGCCAGTATACGGCCAATGCGCCCAGTACTGCTAATTTGTGGCTCGTTTCAGACGTTGACTGAATAAAAGTCGGCCTCCACTGGGAATCGGTGCTGACCGCACTGAGTTCTTTGAGGGTAATGCCAGCTGCGAACGGGTGTCCTGGAGCAGCAATCGAATCTTCGTATCGGAAATGCACATTTTTTATCACCACCTGGATATTATCCACGATGGCGGTGATCAAGCTCTGCATAAAGCTCTGATTTTTCATTTGTTCTTCCTTGCTCATTCCCGCCGAATGCTGCTCCTTCAGAAGCTCTGCGCTTTCCAGCTTCTCCATCTTTATCTCATGATCTCTCCGCTTTTCCTCCTCCGGATCATAGCTAGCATCTTCCTTGGGCGCGGCGAGAAGAAATACATTTTGAATGTCAATTTTCACCGGCTTGCCTCGTAAATTCGACCAGGGAATCGATAGCGTAAGTTCACCAAGGTGGCCTTCGATGACATTTAACGGTAAATGAAGCTGATCAAGCGCTTCGCGTCGAAGCTCAAGGTTACGGAGCTTCACGTCGCCCGACCAGATGCCCACGTTAAGCTGTGTTGCATCAAAGTTCTTGACGTACATGCCCAAGAACCTGTTGAGCAGGTTCGCAACCACGCCTTCCAACATCGTGAAATATTAAACGGCCACCGGTGAATTGAGTACGCTCAATCACGGACAACGGGATATCGAGACAGTAGTTGGTTATAGATGCGAACGACGGGTTTGGTGGGAACCATGGGCATGGACCGGTTCGCTTCTGCTGTGTAAGTCCTGGAACTGCACGATTAGCCCATTTCTCAACCAATTGAAACGCATATATAAACCTGGCGAAAAGTAGGCAAAAGCAACATTTATAGCGCGGCATCATACCGTCATAAGGCAACTATTGCTTGCTGGTCGTCACTCCTTTGCGGGAGGCGAAAACGATCCGGAGATACCACACTTCCACGCTTGAACTATAAAGAAAACGAGTATTTCGAGAAAATCAGGGGGTATCTCTCGCTCACAATAGAATTGAAAGATAGGCGAGCCTTCAATGTAAGTGAGCTCATCAAATGAACGGCGTGATAGTCTGTGTAGTTGACCTTCTCGCCCACAAGTCCAGTGAGGTTGGGCAGTGACGTAAATTTTGGTGGTGGCCGCCAAGTTTGCACTCCAGACAAACTAGCGCCACCTTCTCCTGAGAACGTCTCGAGGTCGGGATGAACCTTGAGAAGGAACTCGACTCTTACTCGAACACTTGGAGATCTGATTATGGGGATCGTGAGCAGCTCGTTTGTTTGCGGCCCATAGCTAGGTAAGCATGTTGGTCCAATAACTACTTTATGGCGGCCCTCGCCGCATTTTGAATTCCCCTGTTGCTTGGCTTCACCCAGGAGTTCCTGCATAATTTCAAGGAAGTACACGGTGAAAAGCATCTTTTAAGCATGAATGAGTGACCTTAGAATTCCATTTATTGTCTTTTCCCTGTACCGAATATCTGAGTAACTAATGCTGTTTCCGGGCGCCTTTTCACTCCCCATTCGAGACCATTGTGTCAAGAGTCGGGAGTGCGCAGCGCACAGCTAATTCCCGAGAATGCAGGCCCGGAGGAGGCAGGAAACCGTATACTCACCCTTGAGATGGTCATCCATCAGTCGTTGGCCCAATTGTCTCATTAATGGGGGCAACAGATTGAGCATTATCCAGCGAGGTCTGTCTCTCGCCAATCGGTTTCAGATCTACCCAGAGGTAGAGATATGTGCTTCGGGTAGTGTAGCTGAAGGCAAAAGGGTCAGGGCTAGCAAAGATAGCATAACCTTCTCTGTCAAAGATATTCGTTGAGCATTTCTCGAGTCTCTCATCACACCCATCGCTTCCATTCTTCCAGGAGGTCACCGCTTTTGCAAGGTATCGGTGAACTCTTTGCAGCTCATCTGTACTGGCCAACACCCCAACGTCATCTTATAATATCCTTGTCCCGGAGACGTCTAGAGAATGCCCACACGCACGTCAAACGTCTGACTTCCTCCGTCCGCTCTCTGATACAGGACGTGGTTGAAGCCGAGTTTATGTCGTGCCGCAGCCCCTCACCCGATTGGTTGTAGCAAGCTTACATAAGACATCAGCTAAGCATAATCTTTTCCGCCAACCAAGGAATCACGACGACGTCTGTTGACGACCTGGTTGCCATTCCCACCACACACTCTCCTCTGTGCTGTGACGTCTTCACTCTCCGCTCTGCGTCGACCTGTTTTCCCTTTGTTTACCGGTGTCAATTGGATGGTTGGAGGCCGTTTTGCGCCGCATTGAGTCATAGTTCCTTTGCCGAAAGTTCCCTAATTCTCCCACAATCAAACGACCGCCTTTGCCCGTCATGTTCTACCGAACGACTGCCGCGCGCTCCATTCTCCGAGCAGCTCCTTCAGCCAATGCCTCTGTGGCCCGGTCGACTTTGGCCAGCACCGTTTTCAAGTCCCAATTCACACAGGCTGCCCGCCAATCGCCCCTCGTCCGCCCAACTCCGTTGGCCCTTGCTACCCGGAAGCCGGTGACCACCGCTTTGGTTCGATATGCCTCCACCAAGGTAAACTTGTCCAAGGAACAGTCCATTTGCAGTAATTGAGCTAACAAAACGTAGGATCTTCCTAGCGCCGTGTCGAAACAGGACGTCAGCATCGTTGAAGATCCTGACGTTGATATGATGGCCGGAGTGAAAGCTGACGTGGTAAATATTGCCGATTAAATATCGATAGCTCGGGGAAAGCCACGGATATGTGCTAATCAGGGGTATGGCCCTCTTAGAAAGTTATCAAGGACACTTTCAGCCTCAAGGATGTCCCCAAGGAAGCTCTCTATCTCGGGCTCGCCGGTGTCGTCCCATATCTTGCGACTTCTCTGCAGACCGTGTATCTGTCCTGGGAAATGAACAATGCTCTCACTCTCGGCAGCGGTCGCTACATCTCAGGAGAAACCGCTGAATTGCTCATGAACATCGTTGAACCCATCCAAATTGGCTATGGTGCTGTGGTATGTTGTTAGCCCAGTTTATATATTCTTCTTCACTCGGGACTAGAAGCCTAACTGGGACCCTACTTTAGATCCTCTCATTCCTCGGTGCCATCCACTGGGGTCTCGAGTGGGCCGGGTATGGCGGAAAGGTTGGCTATCGTCGTTATGCGACGGGTGTCATTGCCCCAGCCGTTGCTTGGCCGACACTCTTCTTCCCCGCTGAATACGCCCTGATCAGCCAGTTCTTCGCCTTTACCTTCCTTTACTACAACGACGCCCGCGCCGCTGTCAAGGGATGGACCCCTGCGTGGTACAGCATCTACCGATTCGTCCTGACCTTCGTGGTCGGTGCCAGTATCGTGGCTAGTCTGGTCGGCCGTGAGCAGCTGGCCTCTCACTATACCTCGGGAAAGCACGGTATTTCCGATAGGCTCAAGGCCTTGAAGGAGCAGAGGGCGCTTGAGGCCGAGGAGCAGGCCCGCAAGGAGGAGGCCGCCACCGCCGCGGCTGAGTAAATGCACCATTGGGGAGGCCGGGATCATAAAGTGATGTGAAAAAAGAGAAGGCAGGAGAAAGGCATTTCTTTTGAACTTTCGTCTTGTATAAAGCTGGGAAATCGTTTTTTTGGTCGGACTGTAGAATAATCCTGACAGACAGACTACTTTGACTTTGCTGGACACAGCTATGCATTTCTTTTGTACTGGATATAATCATTCTCCCCGCTCAATGCGAAGAGAGGGTGACTGATATTTGTATTTTTCTAATGCTGCAGAGGTGGCACCACCATGGGCCCCGAGAATCGTACCACCACATGCCAAGTCTGGTGTCACTATAGCCACGCAACGCGAGATGGTCTAAACAATAGCCCTGGGATAATCTGATACACAGCCAGTCACGGGCTTCCATTTTACGATGACGGAGACATCCATGGCCCAGGCAAGGGGTCAAGTCGCAAGTAATGGATGTAGTAGGCTTTCGAAGGGTTGCTTTGCTTTTCTATCCCTCGACGGAAGTTCGAATTCACATGCATAGTAGTATGTTGAGTATATCGCCTACACTGCAGCGCCCACTCAATGGTAGACCATGTCAATTGAGAGTAAGATCTGAATAGCATTGTTTGACAGCAGATCTGCATTGCGTATCTTCTAGAAGCTATAACTTAATTATAAAGCTGTAGGATTTCTCCGTCAGTTAACCGCCGATCTAAACGAGGGGAAATCCCACGAGATGATACGACTAGAAGAGGAGTTGTACAGGGAAGAAAACAGGCTTAAATAAACGTTGGATTTAGACTATTGGGAATGGAGTATGGAAGAATTCTGTATTTTGGGTCTGCGAGAGCTTGAGGGGAGTGGGTAGAAAATTTCTGTGGATGGATGCCACGAATCTTGACAGTCGGGAGCCAGCCATATATCAAGATCTCCGTTTTGCGCGTTGTGGTAGCTTCAAGTTTAGGGTAAGAAAGAAGGTCCTCCTAATAGTAATCCTACTCCCAAGCGAGACAGAGGAGAACTCGGGTAAGGCTTGGTGACCAAAGGTACCATGCCGTGGCTCCCGTAACCCTGTGCCGTGAGAGGGATTAATTTTTTTCTGCTCGTCAGGTGTTCGCGCGCAGTGGGGATGGGAATTTATATACTAGGCCGTTTTTCCTCCTATTTTTCAGTGGGATCCCCCCTGGTGAATTAAGTTAAGACATGGCGAGACCGTTTGTCTCTGATTGATAACTTGGAGGAGGGTCTGGGTACCGACGATCTGGCGTCGCGAATGGGGGAAGGCCCGTTTCCATGCATGTTCCTTTTTGCTTCTCTTTTTCCTTTTATATAATTACTATCCTTGTTGGCAGAGAGAGCATCATCATTAACCACTATCGTCGTCATTATCGTCAGGGCTGAGAAATGAGAAAAAGTTGGCGGTTATGACATGCGCAAACGGCCAGTTACATCATTGCGTCGAGATCACAATATGCAGGTACCGCACAACCAAGGCAGAGGAGAAGAGAAAAAAAAATAAGGGTATCCGCCCCGCCGGGAGTCGTTTGGTTAGCAAAACCTAAGGATGGCCTGTGCCGAGGAGGTGTTTTTTTTTGCCTTCAAGGATTCTCCGCAGTTAGCTCGGAGATTCTCGATATCAGGTCTTGGCGGACGCGCAAGTCGAGGTTCTGCTGTCCCCAGCTTGAGATCAGCGGGCAGTCAGTGTTGACATTGAGCTTCCATTGCGTTCTAAGGGAAATTCCCTACCAGTAGAAGCCGGGAAGCCATTAGTTATAGGCACCTGCTCTTCACATGTCCTGGCCTGACACTGGCTGACAGGCGTCGTGTACCTAAAATTTACGGAAGGAATGCCGAAGGCCGGGCAGGGCGGTTAGGCGCTTCCGTCAGCGCGATGGTGCCCCGCAGCGCCAACAAGCTCAGGTCCCCACCACCAAGGCCGACCCCATGACCGCGCGAGTTGACCAGGCCCGGGCTTGCCCCTCTTTGCCGTTCGCTGGGTCTCCTCACCATGGCGACGACGGCTGGTACTTAGCACCCAGGGTGTCCATTCCATTCCATTCCTCATCTCATTCCCAACCTCAACTTCAACCTCAAGCCCAATATCCATCCTCAGTCTCCCTCCTCTTCATCGCCAGCTTCATTCCTCTTCTCAATTGCATCTCGATATTGCCGTTCATCTAAACTCTATACTTCATACTACAGATCTAATATCTCTAATCTTAATCAGCATCCGTTCTTCCAACCTGTCCCACTTCAGAGTTTTTGCAAGAACCCCCTACATGCTCTCCTCTCACCACTATACCCCTCCCTCTTTCTTCCAAAAGCCACAGCGCCCAAGGCTATCCATTTTAACAAGCCCAGAGTTACAGTATCCGACGGGGATGGGAGAGTCGGGGATGACTGAAGCACGGTCAATCCCGATCTTTGAGAAGGCTGACAAAGACATCGAAACCTCGGGGCTCGACGACCAGACACTGCCTCAAGGGGAGGAGAGTCGAGAGGACCAGGCCGATCAGACAGACCGGCCGCGGCGTCGTTACATCGGTGCTATTGATCAGGGAACCACCAGTACCCGTTTCATTATCTTTGACGAAGATTCCAACGTCATCTCCACCTATCAATCAGAGTTACGACGCATACATAAGCACCCAGGGTGAGTTTCTGCCCGCGGCAGCGTGAGATAATTCTGTCGAGACTCAGGAGCTGATAAATTGCTGTTTCGTCTTGGTATAGGTGGCACGAACAAGATCCTGCGGAAATCGTAAGCTCCGTCGAAAAGTGCGTCGAACAAGCAGTCAGAACTTTCGTCAATCTTGGTCACTCCATTTCAGACCTCAAGGCCGTGGGCCTGACCAATCAACGTGAAACAACCGTGCTGTGGGATTGGGAGACGGGTGAACCCCTCCACAATGCTATTGCTTGGCCGGATACTCGAACAACAGCTCTAGTCAGAGAGCTCAAGGAGAAGGAGGGTGCATCAGAAGTGCAGGACTTATGTGGTCTTCCGCTCTCAACCTACCCATCCTCTGTAAAGCTCGTCTGGCTTCTCCGCAACTGCCCAGAAGTCAAGGAAGCCTACGACAAAGGACGATTGGCCTTTGGTACCGTCGACACATGGATTCTGTATAATCTCAACGGTGGCAGGAAGAAAAATGTATTCGTGACCGACGTGACGAATGCGTCGAGGACAATGTTTGCCAACTTGAAAACACTCCAGTATGATGACCAACTACTCAAATTCTTCGACATTGACAAGTCGAAGATACGATTGCCAAAAATAGTTCCTTCGTCTGATGGTTCCGCCTTTGGCTGTTTTGCAAAGGGGTTGGTAGAAGGTGTACGGATAACAAGCTGTCTTGGCGACCAATCGGCGGCCCTGGTAGGGCATGGTGCCTTTTCTCCGGGTGCTGCCAAAAACACCTATGGGACTGGTTGTTTCCTTCTGTATAATGTGGGTGAGAAGCCGGTGGTGTCGACTCAGGGCCTCCTCGCGACTGTTGCGTATCAACTGGGAGCCAAGCGGAAACCGGTATATGCGTTGGAAGGAAGTATTGCCGTTGCTGGCAGTGGCGTGTCATTTCTCATGAACAACTTGGGTTTCTTCCGCGATTCTCGCAAGGTCAGCGAGGAAGCTGCTACTGTACCGGATAATGGTGGCTGTATATTCGTCACTGCATTCAGCGGTCTCTTCGCACCCTACTGGATCGACGATGCACAAGGCACAATATGTACGTGGGCTGCTGCTATTGATTGGCATCTATCAGTATGGGATCCTGGCTGACGACAACTATCTAGTTGGCATAACACATCACACTCAAAAGGGACATATAGCCAGAGCAACGTTGGAAGCCGTTTGTTTTCAAACCAAGGCCATCCTCGACGCGATGGAGCGCGACAGTGGACAGAAGCTCGCTAATCTGGCCGTTGACGGCGGACTGAGCAACTCTGACGTCTGCATGCAGGTGTGTGGGAAATAAAGACCCCCACTCACAAGCAGCGGAAGCTAATGTATGTTTTTAGTCCCAAGCGGATCTCATTCGCATTCCCGTCCACCGTCCCGCTATGCACGAAATCACTGCTCTGGGAGCAGCCATCGCGGCAGGCCTTGAGGTAAATATTTGGAACGGCTTGGATGAACTAGAGTACCTTAAAGATAACTCGAATCGGACCGTATTCGAACCTGAAATACCGGAATCGGAAAGCAAACGAATGTATAAACAATGGTCAAAAGCTGTCGAAATGTCCCGGGGCTGGCTCGCAGGCTCTGAAGAAGATTGATTCCCCTGGCTTAAGAACCCAACGGCTAGCGATTTTGTTTTACTTCTTCTTGTTCATTGGATATAGCAGGCATGGAAATTTTGTTTTTGATACCACTACTTCTTTTTGGATGTAAACGTTGGATAGTCGTGTTGGAAGCATGACGTTGGAAGTTTGTAAGGCCCAATTCTGTCCTGTTTGTGGTTCTCAATCCCCCTTTCTTTGAGAGCTTCTTGACTGGATTCCAATGTTGTGGCAGAGCCACATCCAACCACGATACCTGCGCCTATCAAGTTACATGTCATGTCTTCTCTGCCTCTGCTTCCACCTTTGACAAGAGCGCTCCGCGCCTAACCTGAGAACAGTCATAGGTCGTGCCGGTCGGCTCAGGAGGGAGACTGAAGAGTCACTCACGTCTGACTTGTCTCTTGGCATCAGGGCCACTTTCGGAGATTTTCAGCAGCGTTAACAGCCACGCAATCTGTGGGGATGGGGATTTCAGCGCTTCCTCCCACCCTCATGCATGAGATCAATCCGGTTTTGAACAGGGAAGTCGGGTATCCTTTCCTTCTGCTCAATGTCGTGTCGTGAAATCCAAATTTATGTCATCCGTGCAGGGAATACGTTTCCCTGGCGGCCAGCTTGACTGGTCACCCCCGTGTCCGGAAACTAGGAATGCCTCCCGAATCAGCCAGTGCTGGGTTGCGAAACAAGGGGCCACCGATCAGAGGGTTACTTTTGATGATGCTGGCGGCCAAGCACCACTCCTCTGTTGCAAGGCTCTGCGCAATTACGTTATTCGAGCGACCCTCTGTCATTCCCCGCAAGGCCAGGCTCATCGCCGGAACTGGACTGTGCTGCATTGGGTGGGGATACTGACAGTTTTCCCGCGACTGTACCTTGCCGTGCGGCGCCGGAAATGGATGACGGTCTCGGTCAATGCTCACGGAGGCAGCTCGAACAGACCGCTGGTTAGGCCGATTCTTGCCCTATGTATACCTGCAAGGCCCACTTCTTTCCCACAACACTGAAGATGTTAGTAGTTTAGATACTAGGCGCTCGAACCGTTTCCTCTCTTGATGCGGCATCTTGGAAGCTACATAGGTACGTATCTACGGAGTCTATTCTGTCAACAGCCACTCTGATAGATCAGCTCTGTTACCAGTCCACAAAAGCATTTTACAGTATTCAGGGATATAAACAGCTCATCATGCAGACCGGGTCATCTATCCTCAACGATTCGCTGTCCAACTCCTGCGTGTATCTGCATTCTAGAAAGCTGTCAAAATTTTCTTCGCCCCTCCTGACGTTTCGAATACAAAATAGCTGACTTCCCCAGATATAGATTCCCTCCCACCCTCTGTACCTGATTAATAACCTGTCTCCGAATGCAATATGTGCGACTATACAGAGGTTATATACAAATGCGGTCATTATCGACTCCTCGTGAAAGCGTGGTGTCCTGTATATCAGCAAACACGGACGCGATGCGAGCCGAATGTGGTGGCCTCGTAAGAGTCCCAAATGTCCCCTCAATGCCCTCTGGGTTGCTAACCTGCTGGCTCAGTTGCGCTGACGGTTTGCACACAGGGAAACTCGCCCCAATGATTACTGTGGTACAGCCCCCTTCTCCCCCTTGCGTATGTCGACGCATTCAGCCGCTCCACCATATTTGTTGGCTCTGCCGCTGGTTACCCTGTGTACCCTGTGTCATAGCTGCTGAGCTGAACTGTCGCCCTTTTTACAGGAGACTGCAAAAAGTCGATCCCCACCTCGATGTCGTCACAACAGTCGTCGTCTACAGCGACATCAAAATCCTAGCTCTCAATTTGCGGCCGGCGATGGCTGGCAGGAGCAGATCGGCGTATAATATTCGCATCTTACCGCTTACCTGAGTTCGAATTCCTCCTTCGTCAGATTCCAATCTTTGAAAAGAATGGCGTCGGCGTTTTTGACGGATACAGTTGGATTTGCACAATTTTGTTTTATTCGGTCGGCTACCACGCGCCAAGAGCAACGGGACGGATTCGCGCCTGGCCCTTGTCCAATCGTACTTGGGCTCGATCTTACGACCTGCGACGGGGCGATGGGGTTGGAGAAAAGTTTTATGTTCTCTCAAATAAAAAATTTTTGACGTGTACTCGGAATTCTGATACTACATTTCGGGGTTTGTTTCTTCGGTTGGCTTTTTACCTCTGATACGTCTTGTCTTGGTTTTTCGTTCTTTTTTTGGCCCGGTTTCCCCACGTTCTAATTCCCTTGTGAGCCTCCGTTCATTCGGCTGTCCCTCGATGATTTCTTTTTGATCATGGTTTGTCTTCAGAGTGTCTCCGCAGGGCTCCTAGGTCTTCCTGGTCAGGTACTACCTGATGAATGAACTCTATGCTGCATGATCGCCCAGGTTTTCCTTCGGAAGTCCCGCATTTAATCGGGATCATCGAGGCCCGTTGACAACGGTTCTTCTGCGATGCACAGACGAGGAATGCCCCCAGGGAACTGTTGCTAATCCGCTACCGTTCATTGGCCTGGATGGGCCTTTTCGTTGCCTCCTTCATCCCTTTCGTATCCTATGAAGACGACGTGCCTGATGGTACCCTGTATCAACGAACCTTCCTTTCAGCCGATACTTTTCTTTTCTTTTCCTTTCCTTTCTTTTTTTGGCCCTTGCTTTTCTCCCGCTTTTTCCTGTTCATATGCAGGTGTGAGACCACATACATATGCATATCTTCCATACTTGCATACGCCTCCAGTTGTAACGCAAACCCCCATCTGAAGAAGACCCCATCGCACCCCCATGCCCCAACCCCCATTTCCTCCATCTCCTCAGTTAGCATTGAGCCTCTCGATGCATCCAGGCCCAATGCACCAGGGAACCCATCACATTTCCCCTGCCCCATTTTTCTTCTTTGCTTTTCTGTTCTCCATCTTCCAGGTTATTATTTGCATTTCTTTTCCCTTTCAGCAGCGCACGGACTACCTGCCAGATCCCCATGCAGCCCCGTTCTCCCGCCTCGCCTCGCAGCTGACGAAGCCACACAAGCAGGGGGGTTTCTCAATGCGATGTCTCGATTGAGGAGCCGTCCCCCTCTTCCCCGGCAGGAAACGGCTGGCAGTGCATTTTCGCAATCCTGCCTTGGGCGCCATTGCAATTCCCGCTTGAATCTCGCTGCCACCATGCATGCGAGGGGCCAAGAGGCTTGACTAGAGGTTCAGGATGGAGAGTCAGTGCGGGGCAGCACTCTTGATGCCTACCTGGAGGCTGGTGTCGAGAATCCTGCGTTCAAGCCAAGTTCCTGCGACGGTAGCCTAGGCCTCGACAGATCTTGGGATGTATCGATTCCTTCGCGCCTCCCGCGCCGTTCTTCAATGTCGTTTACGTCATGCTACAGCAACAGAATACTGCTGCAGACGCTTTCTTCTTCGGCACCTGCCTAACATGCAGAGAGCCTCTTTCTCTCCCATTGGTTGTTGCTGTAGTCTTTTGCAAATGCAGACAGGATGATAACTGGATGGACGATGAAAGAGCTGGGATCAGCTGTCAATCTCTTGTTTGTTGATTGGGTGTATCTGATGTATTCTCCCGTCGGAAACACGGGGATCTAGACCTTGTGTGGGGTTTGGCATGTCTTTCCTGACAGTAGAGGCACGAGTACGAGCCTGAGGGTGGGAGTGGGAAGAGTTGAAGGTCTGTATTCAACGTATGATGGTTGTATGTCGACGAGTGAATTCAAGAGGGAGATTTTGAATTGCGGGATGGAAAAACTACGGAATATCCTAATTGAGTATAGCACTGCCTAAATAGGAAATGGGGTGTCTGAATATCGATGAAGGGTGTACACGAAGGAGCTCCTTCGATTCATAGGAATTGCTACGGATACGACGGACTCGACTTCAAACACCCCCAGAGCCAATAAACGCCATGTTGCTGTCAGGAGAATGCCCGAGGAGCGTGGAACCAGATGCGACGTGGTTACGGAGTACTCCGTGCGAGCAGTAATCCTCATCCATATCAGCCGCCTTGCACGTTCGTTACCGAAGAACAAGACGCATTCGTGACTTGTCTCAAGTAGGTAGTTTGTTACGGCGGAGTCTGGGTTTTCCCGTTCCGAAATTAGCTCAAGACCCCTTTGTCCTCTTCCCCTGCTGCCCCCCTCTTCCTCGTCCTCGCACTTCCTCAACATCCTCCCTCATCATCATCATCAATTATCTAGCTTAACCTCTCCAGTCACTTCACCGTTGACCATTCATCACACTCTATGTTAAGCGTAGAGTGCAGGTTGCCGTTAATAGCTAAAGGGCCAGAGTTGAACAAAGAACCCGCCCACAGCTAGTGCGCCTCGACAGCGATATATAAAAGTTCTTCACCCCCGACATCGACAACCTCACAGCAGACTTTCTCCAACTCTAGAACAGATAATGACCCATGGTTTTATGGTTTTTGCATATATACCCCTCGTTTTCAATCAAACACAACATTTGCAATGTCCTTTGAGCGTCTACCCTTCGAACTTGTTCTTCAGATCGTCTGCGACAGCGGCCTTGAACCCCGAGATCTAGCTCGTCTTGCGCGAGTTAACAGAGAACTCGGCGCCGTTGCGCAAAGCTACCTCTACCAAGATGTTCATTTTGACTGGAAGCTTGGACCACTCCAATTATTTCACCGTTCTATCACCGAGTCAACGTCGTTGACCAAATTTACTCGGAGGCTGAAAATAACCGCTATTGAGAATGGTCCTGAAATCACATCGGTCGTCAGCAAACTGCATTGCCTTGAACGCCTTCATCTGCGGACAGACTGGCACATTGTTGATTTTGGTCGCATTCTCGAAAATAATCCGCTGACTGAGCTCAAGTCGCTTACAGTAAACAGCCATGATTTTCCTTACAGTGACTTGGCCAAGTTGGTCAAGCCGCCACAGATGGAATCCTTGACTGTTGGAAAAATTGACCGCTATGCATATCACGATGAACCTGACGATGAACCTGACGATGAACCTGATGATGAATCCAACGGTGAATCCAACGGTGATTCTGAGGGGTTGTTGCCCACCGCCCTTGCAAACAGTGAACCCCGACCTTCAATCAAGAGCTTGACTATTCGCATCGGCAATGATTTCTATTCTGACTTTGACCTGGTCCCTCTGCTCGTTTGTTGCCTGAAGCTGGAACATTTTATCTTCGAGGTTGATGGTGGCGGCTACGATTCCTCGGTCTGTCCGTCATTGTTTGGTCAGAGTCTGGGTCACTGTCGGGAAACGCTCACTACGCTACAGCTGGATTGCAGTGGCTCTACGCGTTTGGCCGATACCTCTGCCAACTTCAGCGGTTTGGACAATCTCAAGATCCTTAAAACGAGTACCGAATTTCTTTTTGAAAGGAACGATCCAGCACACCGTAGTGGCCTTTATCCTCGATTACCCCCATCTTTGGAAGTTCTAAAAGTATGACCAGCGTCCCTTTCCAATTCTGTTTTTTTACTTTTCTATCACTCCTAACCATGGGGTAAATTGTCTTTGTTTTAGATAAGATTCCCAGTCGGCAAAGATGCCTTTAAACCACGCCTTAGAGATCGCAACACTGCCGAAATTGGGCTTGCAACTCCGGACTTCGTCTGGCTGGTAGAGCTTGCAGAGTACAAGCACACGCATCTACCGCACCTGTTGCGTGTAGATATTCGGGAGGATACAGGGTGTGGCCCGTGTATAATGGCACCCTACGCGCCAGTTCTCCACAAGCCGCCGGCTGCAATTGAATCCGCCTTCCGCGAGGCCGGGTTGGGGATCAAACTACATCTCCGACCTCCCTTCCCCCGTTATCCCCGCTAGACTTGCGTCTCCGTACTAGAGCTATTTGTTTGTCCAGTTCACTATACCAGAATTGCAGCTTATATTTCCCAGCTAAACGGAACATCACTTGAGTTATATTTGTACGAATTCAACACGCGTTTAATGCTGTCGCTAGTCACCCCATCGCCACCTAGCCCTAAACCTCCCCTCTCACCTCACCTGATCGCAGGAGATGGCGATGCATTGAATAGGCCGGGGACCCAGACTTCACCAAGGTTGACCCCTTTCAATTTTCACTGTCAGGCGAATGGGGGCGTTTTGTACCCTTAGATACACTATCGCCAAGCAACAGGCCGCTGGAATAATCCTTCTTCGCACCGTTTCTTGCGAGATAGACTGCCAATGCAGCCCAAGCGTAGTTCTCTGGATTCTTTTTGCTAGCTGTCGGGGATTGGCTGTATTGAGGAGAAAAGGGATGTATGTTAGTTTTAAAGGTTTAAGACGGACATGCCGCAAGCAGTCCTGAGACCAAAGAGAGACAACAATCGGAGGGGAAGAGGGAAGGCAGGATATCATTTTCGTACTCTTCAATGCCAAGAGAATTGCACCTGTAGCAGTGTCTGCATAATAAACACATTAACCAGTTAGCCAAACGTTTCATATCTGTCCGGCTTACCTCCCTCACTTGGGACACAGCAAGGGCGCTACTCACATGCTTCTTCATACTTTTCGACAAAGTCATCCGTATTCCCCGGCCACGCGGGGTTAAGTTTCTTATTCGGGAGTTGAAGGCTGATTTCTTCTTCAGGGCCCCATGTATTTTGATCCGGGGTTTCTGATACAATAGCAATAGTTAGCCTCTCTAAGCTAGCTCCAAGAATGCTCTGTTGATCGGCCAACGAAAAGGGCGGCTCTCCTACCTTCTGTCGTCTCAACTGCATGGACCAGTTCGTGCACAAGCGATACACTTTTGGTCTGGAGATTTTGCAGTGTAATACCCAGGCTCTTTCTCGAGTCAATAATCGTCTCCCTGCCGGCGCTGCGAAAAAATTCCGTGGGGCAGAGGGTTAATGAGACACTCTTCTTCCCCGTACCCATACGCGTGACTACGCCAGTATGCGCGGGATTACCGCAGTACGAGCGCTTTTGAGTTTTATATGGTTCGTCAAAGTAGTATTCCTTGAAGTCAGATGACCAGAATGCCACCCACTTTTGCGAGTAGACATGTCAGATATGGAGGGATACAAAGGGAATATCTTAGACTTAATTGCGTACTGTCCCTAAATTTGCAGAACACAGCATTTATTAGCTACCAGTCGAGTGGGCCAGGTGCTTGCGGGAAAATCAAAGGGAGCTCACCATCCTTAAGCTGCGGTATGTCTTCGCCATATGCATCCTCAAGCGTTTGTCCTTTTACCTCTTTTCCATCTGCGTCATATACTATAAAAAACGTATGGTTAGCTTGAAGGCATCAGGGTAAGCTCGGGATAGCAAAACGAAATACCAGTCTTTGTCACCTCAAGCCAGTCGCTATCGCAATAGAGCCGCATCTTAGGGCCTCCTCCGCCAACAAAAAATTTTGAGATCTTTAAACCAATCTGCGGAATTGGGTTAGCAAAAATAGGAAAAATGATGACAAAATATTGATGGTTTCTGCATACCTTGAACATGTTTAAGCACTGCTTCACTCTCTCCAGCTTTAGGCCCAGTGTCATCATCATTGGCATTGATACCAAAGAAGCTCTTGGCTATTTTTCGAACCGTCTGATCACTGTTGTATTCATTGAATGCATCAGATGCTGTGTTGATAAGGTTTACTGCTTCATCAAAATATTTAGGCAGTTTTTCCATTCTACCATCACATCCTCCCTTGCCTTTCCCTTTTTTTAATGTCAAAACATTCATCGATGGCAGCGCCAACCACAAGGGTAGAGAAACTCAGAAGGGTAAGGAAAGTTGAAAGATTGAGATGCATTGTAGAGCACTATAACACCCCAAAACTGAATGCTATATTGGAATAAATGAGGCAAAAAGATGGCAAAGACACACCTGGATACGGAGATCATCCATTGTATATGTATTGCTGACTCTACCAGGAAATCCCAGGTCCATTGCGTTCGCGGGGGCCAACGCTGCAGATAGATTGGCCAGGCCGCAGGAAAAAAAGGGAAGCAAAGGAACCTACGATATTCAATATCGCAGATTGTTTGTTGTTGCAGTCAGGGACTAGCTCCTGTCTCGGAGATTGTCAACTCGGCCACAGAACCAGTCCTCAGGGGCCCGGAGCCGCCGAAATTTTGCGTGGTGCTTGGCCGATTTGGTCGCCTTGTCCGTAGGAAGAGCCATGGGGCTCCACACAATCAGCTTTCTGCAAAAAAATCATAGATGATAGTTAGCGGAATTTGGGTCTGCAAGATTGAGCCTGCAGCTCGATATGCAGCTCAGGGGGATCCAGGGGTAGTTCCGAGGCGGAGACGGTTGTGTGAAACAGGCCACCTCTCGATGACTGTTAATAGCATACACTAATTAGTAGTTAACATACCTGGCCGACCCAGCAAACGAAAATAAGACTTATTCGATTGTTCGATGGGCCCCCTGGGTGTGGAAGGTCTACCTCGATGTTGAGCGGAGGGCCAGTTTAGGGGCGACGTGATGCTGGGTTCTGGGCTGTTTGGTTCAGGACTTGGCACTTCACTTCTCGCTTACATAATAAATTCCTGCTGCGGTTCCTGATGACATAATCTCAGCTCGCCCTGGCTAACTAATTAACTAACGTAATTCCACACCGAGCGAACCACCACACCGAGCGAACCACCCAAATCACCGTATCCCAACAGGTAGATTTTAATTCAAATTATCTCAACGCAACTAAGCTCAATTAAATTAAATTAAATTACACTTGGTTGAGGGCATCTTAGTCTTGTATGCCCAAGCATTCCACAATTGCTGCATCTTCGTGGCGCTCGTACGCGTGCTGCGGGCTCAGCAGCTGAAGGCTCGGGGGGTTGAATAACTGGCTGTTCAACAGGCTCTGCAGGCTCTATAGGGCCTACTAGAAGACTTTGAACTTCTTCACTAGTTAAACCTCCTACTTCCTGCCCAATTCGGCGCCTAGATCTCTTGCGCTTTTGCTTCTCTATCTCATTGGCGTTGAATATATCCTGGTATTGCTTCTTCATAATCGTGGCGCTGACCATCCCGTATTCACAGGCCTTGATAATTTGGTCAAGACCTTCCACAAAGCCTTGAGGCTGAGCTTCCACTAAGCCCTTGATCTTGTTCGCCTGTCGGTGTAATTGCCGGGGATTACTAGGTGTTTGAAGCACCCAGGATGTGGTTGAATTGCTAGAGCTGCTGCGTGGAGGGGTAGGGGTCCGTAGTTGAATATCCAGCTGCTGGAGGACGTAGTCAGGCTGAAAGGGCACTATTCCAGCTGCCTTGAAGCCATTTTTAATTGTCTGAGGTTTGAAGGCTGCAGTGCGTGCTGTAGGGTAGGCATCTAGGAAATCTGTCTTCCGAATGGCATTAAATCCAAGCCGCATTCGCTGCTGAACTAGGTCTCCGTACGCTCGCTTTAAAACTGAAAAAACGCTCACATCTAGTGGCTGCAGAAGGTGGGAGGAATGAGGCGGCATGCAAAGGCATATTATAGCATTATCCTTGCAAAGCTGGTCGAATTCCGGGGTAAGATGACTGCCGTGCCCATCCAGGATAAGAAGGATAGATCTGCCAACTCTGCAAGAACTTGCTGCTGGAATGAATGCCTGTTGAAGCCATCTCAGGCCTATTTCATCAGTAGTCCAGCCATTTGGACTAGCATCTAGCCTCCAGCCTTCTGGAAGGCCTTCAAACCACCCTTCCAACAAGCCCTGGCCTTTGAGAATGAGATAGGGAGGTAGGGCCCATCCTGAAGCATTCACTGCTTCAATCACAGTCACCCACTCACGATTGCCAGGCTGTAGGAGCTTTGCCCGGCCGTAGCACTCACTACTAGTAATAACCTTAGTAGTGGCACAGAGTCCCATGGCAAAGCCAGTCTCATCAAAGTTGTATATATCCTCTGGTGGAATCCCATGCTCAGCAATTGTATCTCCCAGGAGCTTAAACCAATCCTTTATAACCCGCTGATCTTCGCACTTGGCCCGGTCATGATTATAGCGTCTGGAATAGCGGCTTTGGAGCTCTGTACGGCGTTTAACCAGTCTTGAAATCCAGTTCTTGCTGACCCGAGGGGGGGAGGTAGTGGAGGCAGTGGAATTCCGTAAGGTAAGAAGATAATTAGCCATATCTTCAACAAATGCCGGCCGGGGGGGGAATCCTCGTTTGGCCTGGTCCAGCACCCATTCAACTAGCCTATCCTCTTCAGCAGCAGATAACTTGTGTGAATTTGCGCGTAAATTCACCCGTGGAGGCCTGCCATTAAGTCTATGGTGTAGAGTAGCATAGGGCACATCAAACAGCTTTGCAGCTTCACGAATTGAGGTTTTTTCACCATTCTGAATAGATTTTATCGCGAGTTCAAGCCTCCCCTCTTTCTCAATTAAATTTGAAGAATTTTTATTGGAATTTGGTGGCATAATTGCGCGTTGAAGTGGAAGGGTAATTAAATTAGAAGATATTTTGAAGGGTGGTTCGCTCGGTGTGGTGGTTCGCTCGGTGTGGAATTACGTTAACTAACGTACTTCCCTAGAACTTCGGACACCCTACAACTTCGGACACATAAGTCATGTGATTTTCACAACCAATCAGAGCTCTGGATTCTCAACATGTTCAAATGAAGTAGAATAACTAGTTCATACACAATTTTAATCAAAATGTCTGAGAATCAGTTTATTTTAGCTGCTTTAGCTGTTAAAAATCAGAAAATAAGTCAGTGAAGAGCCTCTCAATTATATAATATTTCTCTTTCTACATCAAATGACTTTATTGCTAGATGTATGAACAAGAAAGCAGCAGATTCAAGAAGACAGAAGCTGATAGACTCTGACAAAACTGTTCTTGTACAGAGGATTCTTTCTATGAACAAGTGTGGTCTATCTCCTTGACCCTCAGTCATATGAAATATGGCAAATCTTCTTCTTTGAAAACAGATGTCTGATGACTTGAATGTTGGCAAGAACTGATCTACAGAATTTGTTAAAAGACATCCAGAATTGAAGTCCTGATTCATATGGAAATTCAACTACAAATGCTCTTGATGTGAAGACCCAAAGATCATACAAACCTGGTTTGATCTTGTACAAAATACTCTTACTGAATACCAGATTCAGCCAGAGGATGTCTACAACATGGATGAGGTGGAATTTACAATGAAGATGATCTCAATCTGCATGATTGTCACCAACTCTAAGAGAAAGAATCATTCAAAGTTATTACAGTCAGTAAATCAAGAATGGACTACTGTGATTGCTGGGGCACTTTGGAGGGGCATGCAGTAACTGCAAGTGGCATGATCACACCAGCTGCTGCTCCATACAAGATGATGAGAATGCAGTGGAGGTAATTGAGGTTATGGATTTGGATGATGAGGGTGGTGGCCCCAGGGCAATTACAGATAGCTCCTCTGTGGCTTCAGTCATTGTTATTGACTAGGTATGTACTGTTTCCTTCTCTCTGTGCTTTCTTCTCCCAGGGCTGGCAGCTAGATATGTATGATTTCTTTTCCTCCAGTCATACAGAGCCTGTGTGCGACACCTGGGCAAGGCTTGCACCTCTACGTGGTGTCCAGGACTAGTAGTCGTACATTCTACGATGAAGCAAAGCAAGTCAACTAGATAGGGTAATATAGACTTTTATATCACGTGAATTAGTGTCTGAAGTTGTAGGGTGTCCGAAGTTCTAGGGAAGTACGTTAACGTAATTCCCAGGCGAGCGAACCACTAAAATTTCCATACAAATCTTGACCTTTTTTTGCTTCATACCTCAACAACAACGTGAGATAGAAGCTTGAGATTTTCAATACTCAAATCAGAAATAATAATAAATGGTCAGGTAACTTCTTTTATACTTAGAAATGAGCCACCTCTCAAGATAGCCAGTAGCGCTAGTAGAAATCCATATTTTAGAGCATATCTCCAAAACTATTGAATTTTTTTCAATGAGCCTCTCAAGAGAATATGCACTGAGTATCTAGATACTATACTCTTCTTGATATAGCTTTTTTTTTCACTGGTTTGTTGGAATATGAAGTGAAAAAAAGCTGAGATTGTATGGAAATTTGGTGGTTCGCTCGCTTGGGTGGTTCGCTCGCCTGGGAATTACGTTAACTAGTTTAGCTCCATGTCTTGGCACTCTTTTTCAAGCCAACATCCGGAGGAACAACCTCACCCTTATTAATTCACGCACGACGTACCTCATCCTCCCTGCACCCCTCCACTCGACAATGTCCTTAGGAGCAAGGTGGAATTTCATATCAGGGCTTGAAAGGGCTAACATTTCGGCCGGCCCTTGAGTCCGCTGTCTTGGCCCTTGAGGCCTTCCTGTTGTGGCTCAAAGGCCAACTAACATGAAGACTCACCAATAGAACCCATACCTTTCAAATGCCCACCAGGCAAACGATGAGGATACTAAGCCGTCGGCTTCAAACCATGCTTAGTTACATATATAGCACATTGCCAAACATCTTTTACACTACCGCCCCTGCTGACGCCCCAGCTTCATCCCGAGGCCTGACGCGTCCCGGACCTACATGGTGTCAGATGAAATGGAATGACAACTAAACGACCCTGGCGGCCCAGATCACAGATGAATCCTTTTGCGGCGGACTTGTCCAAAAGTCGACAATTGTCCGGCCGGAATAAGCCCAGCAAGCCCAACCCTCCATCACATACGAGTAGGAGCCGGACCCCAGGAATCACAATGGGCCTTCGCCAACTCAAAGTCAACCTATCGGACGGAACAAACACCATGGGAATTTTGTTGGCCGAGATGTGCACGCAGGGATACGGACGCAATGCCAAGGCTGGTTGTCACGATTGCAAAGGTCAAGCAACGAATACTCCAAATTGAAGAAGAAAGGAAAAGGAAAGACTATCTACTAAGTTGTACAGAGCTCTTCTTCTATGCTAAAGTTGCTCATAAAGGGACGGCCTCTAGGTGAGTCTTGTTTAACAGCTGGAAACAGACAAAGAAAATGAGTTTGAACATGTTGACAACAAAGAAATGACAGAGATTCAAACAAATGGCTAACAAACAGAGTGCAACCTGAAACAGGTATGAGATAAGGTGCAAACGCCCCAGCCATCACACCGGCGATCAATTATAGATCTCAGAGGGCATGGCAATCTGTTGGCTGCAAGCCCTTGAAAGGCTGAACATCTACTGAATAGTCCATCTGTCCACTCCCAGCACCACAATATTGGCCATGCCTATGGAACATACTTGCATATAAGATGCTCTTATCTACCTTGTTTGAGTTTTGAAACTATTGAATTTCATGAACTGCAGTTGATGCTGTGCTAGTCTGTCAAGGACTGCTGCTGTTCAAAATGCACTTGAAATTTTCTTCTATTATACTCCGGTTCAATATCTTCGAGGCATTTTCACTCCCTTCACCAACTCCTCCTCCAGATCCATCACCCACCACAAGAAGAATTTGTAATTTCATCCCATTCTCTTCCGCATAAGAATTAAACACTAACATGGCGCTATATAGTCATACACACACTGAATGAGTTGTAAGTACTGTATTTCTCACTCTTCTGAATCATGGCTTTATTGCCATACTAATTCTGTTCACTCACAGTGATAGCCAGGCTACCTGGGCGCCGGATCTTCCAGTTTCAGTTGAAACAATTACCTCTGCCAAAAGTACAATTACAAAAACTGCCCCATTTGCCGTTGTACCTGCCACGGCTACGGGGAAGGGCACCAATCCCGGTTATGTGTCTTTCGTTTTCACACCAGATGGAAAAAAGAAGCTCCAGTCATTGTTTCAAGAGGCCGTGAAAGCCTGCGCTGGCAAAAAAGCCAAACGCAGTGGGAGCTGTGAACTGGACTATATATCACAGCCCCGTGCTGGCGGCGGAATCCTCGAATTCGACTTTCCTATGAGCAGGGAGGCTCTCGCCGGCATCGTTACTCAGCATTTAAATGTTGTCCTCCCTGCTAGCACACCGATACTTGGTGTGATAGGCTATCTTATCTTTATTAATGGAGGCGGCATCCTTCCAAATGCCATCCAAATCCCTCACAGGTACATAAATTCGGCGACTACAACCAAAGCCAGCACTACCGCTGCCCCGCTTGCACCATACGTCACTACACAGTACGCGGAGTCGGCTCCCACAGGCACATTTGATACGGTGGAAGCGGAGGCACTGGGAAACTACATGCATAAGATCCTTGGCAGAATGTTCCCGGCGGAGCCCGAAGTACGTACACCTGCACACAGTTTCTCGCCGAAATGGCCGTGGCTGACTCGTCCCAAATCAATAGGTCAAAAAGAGCTGCAAATCCCGCAGTTCCAAAGGTATTGAATACGAATACTTTTACCGCGAGGCAGCCCTCGAAGCGATCAAAAATTTCTGCAAGGCGCAGAACGGGAAGATCCTCAAACAAGACGACGAAAAGTCATGGATACGGGAAACTGAGTTCTCCGCCACATACGCTAAAGACTGTAAAGGCGCCGGGGAGTACAGAATTAGGGAAGATCTCTGCAGAAAGTATCTACAGATTACAGTTGATCATTGTGATACAGATACGGTCATGTATAAACACGGTGGTACTGCGACTGATATTAGCAACTGCGGCTCATTTGAGTTCCATCCTACTTCAACTGACGTCTTCGCTTGCTACCCCGAAAACAAGAACCAGAACTATGTTGCAACAAGCGCGCCGATTCCTTCTGATGTTGCCCTGGATGCTATCAAGCAATTTTGTAACCGGAAAGGCAAGGATCAAACATACACCCTTGACCCTGACGTTAGCAGTTCAGCTGGGAGTGCGCATGGGTTCGTAAAAAGTCCATGCACTGAGAAAGGGCATGCATCCTGCTCCTATGGCTACACCAATGATGGAAAGCGAGTGACGGAAAGAGGCAAGGTAGGGGATATCGGGGTGGTGATTCGTGCGTCTTACATTGAGACTGAGGGTTGTAGACCAAAACAGAAGTACAAGATTCAGGGAGCAAGGTTGGTGTTCCGTTCTTCATCTATTGATATGGCTCCTAGGCTTACTAAGAGGAAACAACCAGATGTGAGGCCATGCTCGAGAAACTTGTCCTCGGGAGATGCATGAGCAAAGATAAGGATAGGCAGCAGTTCGGCTCGTTTTTGGAGAAGGGGGAGAAAGGATGTGTCATTTGGACTATGTATGGCCAGAAGAGAAGGTAGCAGTGACGGTGATCATCCTCCTCTACTTATGAGGGATGTACCGGGAGAAACAGCATTCTGCGAGCTAAAATCATGTAAATCAAAATCTCTTATATTATATATACCCCACGATGATATTATGTTTATATCTACAAGTTGATGGCAATTGGCGCCCAGTGAATGAGATTGCTATTTAGTTTTCGAGCTGCAAGGTCGACCCCCTTCTTTCAACAAACGAAGCTCAAATATCATGAATCTCGCCATCTTGCTTGGATCCTCCTGTATCTCCTGGATCTATATATGAGCGCCAGATTCCTCTATCTAGTTAATCGAGGGTGTGATGGAAATCATTCCAGGTCCATTGACTCCCAGGCATGTCGACACAATGGCGCACTTACAAAGTGTTCTCTTCTCCTGCTTGACCATAAGGCTCATGCCAGGGCTAAGAGTCATATGTATATCCTAGATTTCATGGACAGATGATACATTGTTGGGCTTTATCAGTCATAAGCCATGAAACCGAACCGGCAGACAATTCACTCATCAGAAAGGATGTTTGGCTGGCAAGGAGTATGGAGGGATGTGGGTATGTCTTCAATCTTCCCGTTTTATTTCTGTCTATTATGATATATATTAACCCAGGTTGGCAAAGGTCAGCAAAATCACAGCAATGTATGGTCCAGAATATTATATCAGCCTTTCCATATGGCTTTGCCACGACCTATCATTAAGGGTAGATTTGTGCTTCCTGCGGAGATACTTTCTCCCCTTCCTGGCTGCTCCAAGGCAAAAGGATTAAAAAGAAGCAAGCAGTGGGCCAGTTGGAGGTTCAATGTCTCTTTACTGAGGCGTCTCTCGCATCGGAATACCGGTGCAAGCTTGAAGTCTGGAGTACAGGCAATGAAAACATGAGGCAGAAATGATCGCAGCCTTCTTCGAAGGCAACAATGGCTGATAATTTAAACGGATTAAAAGATATGGGTAATTGCGAGGGATACCTGGAAGTCTATAACGGTTTTCGCGTACTTACAAGGCAACAGGATCTTCTTGCTCACCAGTAAGGCATGTCAGTGGCCGAGTCGATCGATCTTTTTGACAAAATCTCGAGAGAATCCGGCCCGATCGACTGTCGAAAAAGTGATCACCGGCATACTCGCATTGATGTCGCGTATGCCATCCCCAAGGTCCGAAGTGACGGCAGACATGCGACTTTTATACTTCTGCTCTGTACAAAGCATGACATTAGCATACTATTCTCAGGGCTAAGGTGAGCGGTGAAAAATATGCATACTGCGATCCTCTGGAATGGGGCGTACCCTAAGCAGTGTCATCATCACCGTGACAGAAGAAAGAATGTTCAGGGGCGAGACAAGTTAAAACCATCAAGATACCATGGGTTTGATAGTTTGATATCATCTACTACTTGAGCAACCACTAATCAGGAGAAATAGAAAAAGGGTTGTGTATTTTCACTTTCATTGTCATTGAAATGTATTTGCATCTGTTTCTAAACGTAGTTCAAGGGGGTTGTCAAATTTCCCCCACTTCAATAAAGGGGAAGAAGAGGGAGTAAAAACAAAATGAAAAAATGGGCTCACAGGCTAAAACCCAAAGAGATGGAGATGAGAGAGGCGGGATATTCAAGCAATAAACAAACAGGCCTAGATAGAACAAGTAGAGGAAATCAAGCGTGTGCCTTCGCCAATGCAGTACAGATGCAAAAAAGGGGGACTATCAAAGAACACACTCCAATAGGAGTTGAGAAAATGCAGAACGAGAAGTGGGGAATTACTTCGACGCCGCAGTAGTATCACCCGGCGGCTTCAATCCAGCCGAAATCAACGCATCCGGCACCATAATCGGTGCCTTTTCCGAACTCTCCAGCTTATCCAACTTCTCCCCCCTCAGCACCTTCTCCATCTCGTCTTTGGAAAGGGTCTCATACTCGATTAGAGCATGAGTGAGGATCTCAAGTTCCTTTCTGCGCTCGCGGAGGATGGTGGTGGCGCGGTTGTTTGCTTCTGTGATCATGCGCCGTACTTCGGCTTCGATTTCTTGCTTTGTTTCTGAGGAGAGGGTTTGGTAGTTTGTTTGGAGGTCGACGCTGCCCAGCTTTTTGGAGTAGCCGAGTTGAGTTACCATGGCGAAGGCGGTGTTGGTGGCGTGGCGGAGATCCTTGTCGTTGTTAGCTTCCGTTAAAAAGAGAAAGTGAGGAATGAATTAACTTACAGCTGTGATTCCACTGGAGACCTTTTCGGGCCCAAAGACAAGCTCTTCGGCGGCCTTTCCACCCATGGAAACGTCAATGTCGGCCAAGTATTCGGCATAGTTCCTGGAAACAATGTCCATCTCTGGAAGGAAATGGGTTGTACCCAGGGACATGCCTCTTGGGACGATGGTGATCTTGTAAAGCGGTGTGGCGGCAGGTGAGAAGTAAGCAACAAGTGCATGTCCAGCTTCATGGTAAGCGGTCATCAGCTTGTCCTTGTCTCGAAGGACTCTGCTGCGTGCCTCTGCCCCCATCATGATTTTGTCCTTAGCCCAGTCAAAGTCGAGAGGCCCAACCTTGCTTTTCTTGAGTTTGCTTGCGTGAATGGCGGCTTGGTTGACGAGATTCTCCAAGTCTGCACCAGAAAATCCTGGAGTGCCACGGGCAATGACCGCGGCATCGACGTCAGTGCTGACTTGTACATTCTTCATGTGATGATTGACAATGTCAATGCGACCACGAACGTCCGGGAGGCCGACTTCAACTTTGCGATCGAATCGACCAGGTCGTGTAAGGGCTTTGTCTAAGAGTTGAGGGTAGTTGGTGGCTGCGAGGATAATCACGCCGCTAGACTGAGAAAAGCCGTCGAGTTCAGTGAGAAGCTGGTTGAGCGTTTGCTTGACGTAAGCAGCATCTTTCTCATTCCGTTTCGCGCCGATAGCGTCCAATTCGTCAATGAAGATAATTGCTGGGGCCTTTGTCCTGGCTTGGGTAAACAGGTCACGGACACGCTTTGCACCCACTCCGACGTAAATCTCGTCGAACTCGGATCCAGACATATAGAAGAAAGGAACACCAGCTTCGCCGGCAACCGCACGGGCAAGCAGAGTCTTACCGGTTCCTGGTGGGCCGACGAGAAGAACACCCTTTGGAAGTTTGCCACCAAGAGCGGAGAAACGTTCAGGATTGGACAAGAATTCAACCAGCTCTTGCAGTTCATCTTTGGCCTCGTCGCAACCGTGGACATCACTAAACCGAACTTTCTGGTGCTGAGGTTCAGCCTCGTTGTTTTTCTGTCCGCGAATATTCCTCAAGGATCCAGTGGTTTCGAGAACGACCGTGATCAGGACGAGAGACAAGTAGCTGAAGAAACCGAAGTAGAGAAGGAATTTGACCCAGCGGAAGACAGAGCTACCAAACGACTCCTCGACGACAACGTAGAGGGGCGTGTCCTTTGCACCAGTGCCATTCTGCTTTGTCGACATACCAATTTGACCTCCGTTGGTACGAGCAGCAACGGCCTGACCAACAGCCTGGAGTTGTTCGGGGGTGAGGTTCGATTGAGATCCTTGAAACTGGCCTTGTCCTTGAGCCAGAGAAGCGTCGCCGCCAAGTTTTTGCAGGGCTTTCGTATATATGGCTTCCGTTTGACTATTGCTGGCAAATCTTCCGCTGCGGTACCGCTCAATGACAATTCCAGGCAAATTCGCCCTCAGCAAAGCCGAGTAGAAGGCATTTTGAGAGGTTGCGCTATTCGGATTATTGTTTGCTGTTTTCTCCATGTAGGCCAGTAGATTTTGAGACGATCCTCCAAAAAATGTCCTTGAATGTTGGGATTGAGAAAATCCTTTAGGGGTCGGTATACTGTTTGGGCGGTTGAACTGGAGGGTCGATAGCGTGGAGTGGTAACGGGCAGCAGTGTCCTTCGGTCTGGCGGTGGAGAAGGCTCCGGTGCTCCAAATAGTTCTTCGACTGACTACATGCCCATTTATTAGCAGAGATCGCGATAGGTGCGTATGATGCATACCTGGATGCAGTAGCTTCGGGCGAACAGCTTGTCGAAGAGCAAGATTCTGCTCCGCAGCCATCTTAAGAGTATCAACTGAAATGGCGCCAAGGTCCACCGGTACTATTCGAGACTGCGAGATCGCACTATTAATCCTTGTCCCATAAGAAGGTGTAAAGGCGAAGCTCACGACTTGCGTGGACCCATTCCGAACCTGTTGCGGTGTCGTTCGAGAATGTGTTTTGGGCGAGGAAGAGGCGGAGGGTCGAGCCAAGGTTCTCCATGGTGCTGCCATCGCAGTCGAAACGGAAGGCCACATCTCTGAAGCCGCCGCGGCGACATTCTATTCAAAATCAGAGTTAGAAGCTGCTATGCCGGGAACTGGGGGAAGTTCGACCAGAACTTACCGGAAAGCTAACCGGGGTCTGGAAAGCCATGGCGGAGAAGTGTGACACGGCTTGGAGCCGCAGATAATGTTAAGGGGTCTACCTATGTCACTTAATTGTCCGGCAGGTAGAAGAGGCGGGAAATCGCCATTGTTGCGTGCTGAATGAAAGGCGTATCTCGAGAGTCGGCGTTGGAGAAAGCGATGGAATGAGATGCGGCGAATTATGACAAAGCCAGCGTCGCCACCCTGGTTGGGTCAAGCCCCATTGGCTGGAACGGAGGAATATTGTTCCAGTTTAGTAAATGGTCACGTGATTATTGCCTTTCCTCTGGGTGTCTTTCTCGCTCTCAACGACATTTCTTTTGGCCTCAAGGACTTGCCTGGAGGGAATATGATGTTGAGTTGGTGTTATCGACTTCTAGCTCATTGATAGAGTATCTCTGAGTAACAGCGCCACTGCCAAATGAATCAAATCAGCGACAAGCCTGGTCCAGTGCCATTCCCATGTCAGCCCAGTCGATAGTATTGACTGGAGCTCCGCTACCGAGCTCCCTTTGCTGGGACGACGCGGAGCTCCTTCAGGCACCATTACCGCCGTTCCTCATACGAGAACCTGCAGGCTCGTCGAGCCTACCGATACGATGGCGTTCCCTGACACCAACGCAGCCATCTACCGTCAAACCATTCTCCGATGGAGCATCCTTCTTTACAGGCGGAGTAATTGAACGGTACAGCGGGCAATCAGTATCTACAGAAGCAAACGAGGAGATGCCATCCGAATTCTATGACCATTCCTTTGCTTTCCATGAGGGAATTGTCTCGTCTGCTGAAAACGATACTACTATCCTCGATGACTCTGTTCTTACGGCCAGCTTTGGAGATGAAACCTGCGGAGATTCGACTCTGAACTTGTCCGATTTGAAGGTCAATGCCAAGGATGTAGAAGACACCCGTGGACGAGCCAGCGACCTTGAAGATATTCCCAGCGCAAATTATCTACAGTCGATCGCACCGCAAACAGTGGTCGTTGATTTAATCGTTGCAATTGTCTCGATTCGTGCGCGCCGTCGAGTGCAGACTCGCTGGGGCCGTGAGATGGAAATCGTCGAGCTATTGGTGGGCGACGAAACCAAGTCTGGTTTTCGTGTTTCCTGCTGGCTGCCGTCGAAAGACGGCCGGGCATTCCCTGATAATATGTTGGAGAATGCGCTCCGGAGCGTACGTTTGCGCGATGTTGTATACTTCCGTTCCGTCGCATTGAACTGCTTTCGGGGACAGGTTTACGGCCAGAGTCTACGGCGGAACATGACCACGCTTGACATTCTCGACCGGGAACCTATTGATTCAATGGACGAGGAAGAGATGCGCATCCTAAATAAGGGGGGTCACAGCCATCCACAGCAGAAAAAAGTGAACCGGGTTAGGTCATGGATTCGCAACTTTGTCAACCCTGGAATGGGTGATAGCGACCACGGGGACTCGTTTGTTTATGGGCGGCGCGGTGGTGCGCTCGTTCCCCCAGACACCCAATAATGGCATGTCGAGATCTCTTTCGAACCCAAGCTGCAATGCACGTGAAATAGTCAACCTTTGGTCCTCTCACTTTGTTGGCAAGTCACGGACACAACTCCTGGGCCACAGTGGCAAGGGGCCGATTCATATTCTCCCGCCGCAAAATTACAGTGGGGGAAGCTGTGTTGCTGGTGACGTGGCTTTAGGGTCATTTTTTAATTACAGTGGGCGGCCGGTGGGCAGCCAGAGACCCATAAACCCCTTCTCCTGTCCGCACATGGCCTCACCAAAGAAGCATATGAGTGCTCCACCCGTGTAATTCCCATGTACTCGCGGGTAAAACAAAGAAGTAAAACATAGCGAACAAGGTTGTTGAAACTCGCCGCATGACTTCTCACGATCTCACTCCTGACTTTTGCCCGGGTTAAGGTACCTAGCGCAATTGTGAGTGGTACGCCCGCCGCCACCGAAACTCCGTACAGTTCGAAGTACCAACGAGAGCAGACCGAGGTACCCAGGTCTGGACCTTTCCCCACTGCTGCCCCTATTTCGCTGTGCGCTAAGCCCAAAAATACCACCAGACGTGCTTACCTAAGGACTGATGGACACCACCTGACCCTCATGTCAATCTTTCTTCTCCCCCTTCTTCCTCCTCCTCGACTTCAACATTCGACAACATCTCTTGACATTGACAGCAGACCGTCCAGCTGCTGCAATTGACGTCCATTTACTTGATATTTCTTCCTTCTTTCTCTATACCCCGTCGTCGACTTCCGCTTCAATCGTTCAACCAAGGACAGCACCGCCGCTCGTCCCCTTTTTGCGCTCCTCCACATTGTCTCAGGTTGACCTCGAGCCCGTCTCTCTCTTCCTTCCCTTCGTCAATTCGGTATACCCGTTTGACCGTGCTACTTATCTCTTTTAATACCTAATTTCACCTCCTTCCGCGACAATGAAGGGTAAGCAGCTCCCTCTTCCATGAGAGAAGTAAGAGAACGTGTTGCTAAAATGTTTTGTAGCTCTTATTCTTGTTGGTGGCTTTGGCACTCGCCTGCGACCGTTGGTACGTGACTGGCAGCTCTGCGACCTCAAGTTTGACGCGAACTGACCAAATAATGCTCCTAGACCCTTACACTTCCCAAGCCGCTGGTCGAGTTTGCCAATCGCCCAATGATCCTCCACCAAGTCGAGAGCTTGGCCGCCGCTGGTGTGACAGATATCGTGCTAGCAGTTAACTATCGACCGGATGTCATGGTGTCCGCGCTCAAGAAGGTAAGATGCGCAATCTTAACTAGCTCTTGGGACTTATGTTGACATTGAGGATAGTACGAAGAGCAGTACGGCGTGCGGATCGAATTCTCTGTCGAGACAGAGCCCTTGGGTACCGCGGGCCCTCTGAAGCTTGCGGAGAGCATCCTTGGGAAAGATGACAGCCCGTTCTTCGTTCTCAACTCCGACGTCATTTGCGAATATCCTTTCAAACAACTTGCCGAATTCCACAAGAGTCACGGAAATGAAGGCACAATTGTGGTGACAAAAGTGGAGGAGCCATCGAAATATGGTGTCGTCGTCCACAAGCCAAATCACCCTTCGCGAATTGACCGCTTTGTTGAGAAGCCGGTCGAATTCGTCGGTAACCGTATCAATGCCGGTATCTATATCCTTAACCCTAGCGTCCTGAACCGCATCGAGCTCCGCCCGACATCTATCGAACAAGAGACTTTCCCCGCCATCTGCAAGGACGGTCAACTCCACTCTTTCGACCTTGAGGGCTTCTGGATGGACGTTGGTCAGCCAAAGGACTTCTTGAGTGGAACTTGCCTCTATCTCTCCTCCCTCGCCAAGAAGAACTCGAAGCTCCTTTCTCCTGCCACCGAACCCTATGTCTATGGCGGGAATGTCATGGTTGACCCCTCAGCCAAGATTGGCAAGAACTGCCGCATTGGCCCTAACGTAACCATCGGCCCCAACGTGGTCATTGGAGACGGTGTGCGCTTACAACGCTGCGTCCTGCTAGAGAACAGCAAGGTCAAGGATCATGCTTGGGTGAAATCGAGCATTATCGGCTGGAACAGCACTGTCGGCAGATGGGCCCGATTAGAGAACGTCTCTGTTCTTGGAGATGATGTCACAATTGGCGACGAAGTCTACGTCAACGGAGGCTCTATTCTTCCTCACAAGAGCATCAAAGCCAACATTGATGGTAAGCTCATGTCCTACATATATATTAAGTCAATTGCTAATAATACCCTAGTTCCCGCCATTATCATGTAAACCTATCTCCTCACTTCTCAACTCCTTTTTATACCTCGAGGCGAATGCGTGGAGCGGAGTCGTTCTGTGCAGCGTTCTGATCGAGTCGGCGAATAATGTAATTGGGCGAGGCAGGACCGGACGAAGGATAGAATTGGTGTTTTAGTTTCAATTTTGATCCTCTTCTCTTCGTCACTTTTTTCTTCTTCTATTTCAAGATTTTGGAGTCGTCTTCGACATCCTTACGATATTTCCAGTCGTCGACCGTATAAACCTTTGGACATAATCTTCCTCCTGTTATAACCGGCCTGGCCCGTCGGACCTTGTTTGGCCTTCCGCTTCTCTAGTACCCCCTTTGCAATTCTTGCTGTTCTCGCGATATATATTCTACTTATGTTGCATCATGGCTTCTTCTTTCCGGCGGCAAAGTTGACTCTGCTGTCAATATATTAAGAAAAAGGAAAATAAAAGGCTCTCCATACAGGTTTCTCCTCGACGTCTTCGTTTCGCTTCTTCTCTTTTGAGGTTGTAATCGTTTCTAATATTCCCCTTTCGGTCTGGGCTGGAGACAGTTTGTTGAGGTGGCTTGGGATAGATCTCATCAGGTTTTATTTGGATTCTGCGATGGGACGGATTGCGGGTTCCAACAGGCTGTATACTGGCTAGTGCGTATATTGGGTGCATGTGTATTTAAAATGCTGACGCTGATGCTATGACTGAGATAATTAAACGGTATAATATTAAGTATACATCTGCTTCTAGTATGGAATTTATTGAAATCATACTCCCTCATTCGCCATCCATCCCCCATTACTACTGCTGCTGCTTCCTCTTCTGATCCTCCTCCTCTCTATCCAGCAGCTCATCCCACATGACCCTCAACTCCTCCATCTCCCTCCAACACCGTCTCCCTACCTCTTCAAACTCCACTCTTTCCTCGGCAGTCAAATCCGTCGCACCCCTCTTCCTCCTCCTTCCCGCATCCGCCGTTCCGGGCGGTCCCAAAACCCCACCGAACCCCCACCCCTCGACCTCCGTACACACCACGCTCTCGCGACCAAGCCTGTCACAGGAGGATCCCCATTTCACCTTCCCGCCACCTAGACGCGAGTACGCGGCCTCTGCGGCATCGAGAACGGATTGCGGCGAGAGTGCAAGCCATGTTGATGCTGCTGCGCCTTTATAGGAACTTAGCACGTGCCAGGGGGAACCTAGGAGGCGGGCAAGTAGGAAGCTGCCTAACATCGCGTAGAAGAGGGGGAGGATTAAAGGGAGGATGGATGTCCCGCAGATACCGGGGTGGGCGAGGTAGATGTTTGGTTTGGTGTCTTTGTCCTTTGAGGAGGGAATGGAGTTGGTGGAGAGGAAGGTATCGACCCAGGGCGCTGTGCTGGGTAGCGAGGATGTAAGTGTCAGGGCGTCTGTGAGGTATTTAATAGATTCGTAGGGTCGGTTGGTTCGTATAGCTTGGATATCATTGATGTCAAACGGCTCTTTCGTAGCTTCCAAACTGCCTGTCCAGATCACCCTCGCAGAGCTTCCTGCTTTTGCGAACAAGGGCATCAGAGCGTGCGAAAGCATATAATGCCCAAACACGTTTGCGCAGAATACCTGACCCAATGCCGGTTCTTCGGGGAGATGCGTCTGCTTCTTCGCCATGACGCCTGCGTCGCTAAGGCAGAACGAGGATGGCCATGTGACGGCATTTATAAGGTCTGTCAGCACCAAGAACACCGCACGGAACCAATTGAGACCCTTGAACCCCGCAATTCCGGCATTAAGCACGGCAACGTCTAGCTTCGGTATCGAGGAAAGAAGACGACGCGACAGTGCGCGAACGGAAAGGAGGTCGCAGAGATCTACATGCTCTGGCAAGAGTGTCACCCGTTTTATCTCGTCTGGGTGCAGAGGTAAGGAGCACAAGTGCGTCTGGAGCTCAGATTGCGTCTCGTTACTTTTCTTGGTACTTCGCGTCGTAAATATTAAGGTCAATCTTTGGTTCTTCGGCTTCGTAGTAAGGAATTCATCGATCAATCGACGACAGATGGAAAGTCCTACACCACTGGCGTCACGGTGGAAGTTAGCTCTGTTCAGGAGAGATGGCTCGAAATAGGGTGGGAGCTCAATACCTGTTTGTGCCGGTTACCAGGATATAGGTCTCATTTTCTAGGCTATCTGGCCCTGAAGAACTGTTTTCAGAGTCCATGATGCAAGTTCTTGGGCTTCAGGCACAGCAGAATCCCTTGCTCATGAGACGTTCCGGAGATAGAGAGCTCCTCGAGGCCGGTTCCTGGCACGTGATTCTTGGCGATCTAAAGTCAGTCTTCATCCTCCTCAACGTCACTCAACATCCAATATCAACAGATAGATTGTTTTGATACCCATCAAAGCTGTGCCTTCTAATCAAGATGTTTATGCTTGCCATACTGGCCTTTTATTGCAGGCAAAACTGGTCGAAACTGGTATAAAGTGGCTCCCCTCTTTGCACCAGCCCCCTTTCTTTATCGGACTCGAGCCATGCACGGCTTCAATGATAATCTCGTTGAAGCACGAAATTCCCAAAAAGTAACTTTACAAAGCAGTATCTTTGTTATCATGCATGGAGTTACTCGACTCCAGGGTGCCAGGGCCCCTTCGTTGTTCCTGAAGCCTTCATCTTGAGATATAGAGTACTGTGATACCCTGCGCTCGACTTGCAAAATCCCCACGAATCCAGGGAAAGAAGAAAGATAAAGGACAATGCAGAAGCAGAAGGTAGCTTATGAACGATGTAAAAAAAACCAAGCTGGCAAAAGGTTCACTCCCACGACGCCCTTTCATCCAGGATGAGATGGCGGTGGGCGCGCTCCCTCATCCATCCAGAAATGACCCGTCGAGATCCTCGCTACGTCCTTATTTCACCACCTCGTCGCAACTCGAACCCAGGGCCCAAGGGCGAGCAGCTTGCAAAGCAAACCGCTACACCACCAGGCCCTGGGCCGACGACGAGCAAACATTTCGGGGACTTATATGGCCATATTTGAGTAACGTGACCCTGTGTAATGGCTGGGTGACCGGCCTTTGGACAGCGAATAGGAGGCCGGGGATTGCTTTGTTAAGCACAGTTTTTGCTTATGGCAGACTCTGCTAGCTTTTCTTGCTGAGGTCTTTCGACATATGCCTTTTGATAAGTTAGCAGTCGCCTGATAGGCTTCTGTCTCTCTACCTGCGGGATCCGCCAGGCTCTGGGAAAGAGCAGCGAGTGTATGCCTCCAATCCGCCATTCTATTATTGAAAGCTTGTGTTTCTTCAATAAATCACTACACGTGAGGATGCGACCACATATTATTCAACAGCACTCATGTACCTACAACTTAGATATCGCCCTCCTAGTATGTTACCTTCTCCGTGAATCCTCGTCGGCATAATGCGATGATCGCACTTGAGCATTGTTAAGGGCTCACGAGACGCGCAAGTCGACCACAGATATACTCCCGCATATTAGCACGCAGACGTAATTAACTAAAGGATTACCCACAACGAAGACCTTGTCTCAATGGCAAGCCCAGCCATTACAGACTCAGTCTTTCTTCATCGACAGCCCCCGGTCCTGCTGAATTATGGGGTTTCTACCGCCTTCAAACAATCGCGGAACACGTCCTTTATATGAGCATATCAAGCCTCAGCTAACCAAAATGAGGGGCCGGGCAGTATGCTGGGCGAAATGGGAAGGTTCACTGGAGCTCGATCACGGTTTCAGACATTGCAGTCGATGTTGACCGAGGCAGCGGAGTCAGGTAAGGGCCGGGGTCGATATTCAATGTCACCGTGCGCCCTGGTTACTGCGTCGAAGCGGATATTTGAGATGGGTTCGACGGAAGTCGTTGAATCATCTGTTCTACGGTTGGCTGAAACAATCTGCTGCTGTCCCTTAATAAGATATATTCGAGGGAGTGCCCTCTGAACGCACAGTCTCGCTTCCTACCACTTCCCAGTGCGAATGGAGTTGTACAGGGGATCAGGAGAGGCGTCCATAACCAACTTTCCCAAGCTCTATCTATGACTGCCCGTAGAAGTAGATACCGACGAAACCTCCAAAATTCATAGCAAATGCCATCTTCTCTGCGAGCCAACGTGGTTTCCGTTGAATCATTCGCGCACTGTGCTTGAAACAAGGGTAGTTGAGAAATAGTTCCGTTTCAACATGAATATGTTGGTCGTAACTCGAGCCGCTTCTCCTCACGTAAAAGATAAACTTCCTGTCCTATTCAAACGACGTCCTTTCGAGTACCTGGCTGCCGAAAAATATCAGTTGACTTCTTCCAGCCAAGGTCGCTCTGGTGAATCTCGATCAGGGATGTATCGCCGAGGCCCAAAAGTTGGGAATCCCTGTCCCGCCCAGCTTCATCGCGAGCTGCGCATGTCAGACGGAGTACGAGACGTGGGAGTCCGCACCTCCACCGCCTTCAAGAGAAAGCGAATGTCTCGCAGTCCCGACAGACGCCCGTAGGCGATTAGCGTCTATCTCGGCAGAGATGCCAGGATTAAAATTGAAAAAAATCCCAGGACAAGCTAGGAGCTCGCCTGCGAGCACATCAAACGTGATTCTCAAATATCTGTTCTCGGCAAGGAACCTGGTCCCTTCGCTTCGATATGTCGCCGAAGGCTAAGACCTGCATGGTGGAGGATGTCGAAATGTTGCCCAGTAATCCTTGCGACGATGGCCTGTAGCAGGAATCCCTGGTATCCACAGCGGACGCTTAACTCGATTCACGCCTTTTTAAGCGAGCGCAAAGGGAACGATGTCTGCATGTCAGACAGGGTGGTGCACGCACGCTCAGTCAGCAGAGTCACGACGCAAGTGACACTTTCGCTGAGCTGATACAGCACCAGTAGACTCTTGATGGCTCACCGAGAGTCAAGTAATGGCAGGAAAACGTGCAAATTGGATCACCAACGGAGATTGTCCTTCTGGGTTTGCATGGCCGAAGACTCTGAGCCCAGAAGGTAGAACGCGCCGGCCAAGAAAGGACAGGGGTTGATCACCGACGATGCTATTTTTAGACCAGCAGCAGGACTTCGTCCTGAAGGAAGCAGACGGTCGATCGGAACGAGGTTTCAAAGTGCAATCTTTGAAAATTCCCCGGATCACCGAACAGATTCTCGACGGGAAGGACTGGGAAGAAATCTTGCTCCTCAGATGCCAACGTGCCCGATTGCTTAGTTCTTCTGAACATACGAGTATCTCGCTCGAAGTTCGGGATGCCGAAAACGGGGCCTTGGGGGCAAGAAAATTTCAAATTTCCACAAGGAAATCAAAAGGCGCACACGTTGAAAGTTGAAGCTGGCAAACTGGCCAGGAGGAGGCCTCGTTTCTCTCTTCTCAGTGGCCGTTTTGATCTGCAGGAACAAAACGGCACAGACCAGACAAGAGGCATCTTGGTGCTTGATCACTGGCAATCTGAACGTGAGCTAACGGCGGGAGGACCACAGACCACGCTTTTCAACCCCACCGGCCCCCCTGCAACGTCTCCGCGAATGCTGGTGAATTGATCATTGGGTGGCCTGTTCATTATTATTTCCATTATTTCTACAAAGGGAAAGATACTCTGTATTGATACTCGGATTCGAGCCGAAGGAGATTTCAGAACAAGCTTGCCAAGAAGAGAACAGACCTAGACCGACCTCCAGGCTCTTCGGCTCCAAATCGCCGTCAACACGGGAAAGAGCCAAGTCGAGACTGAAAGGGTGGGCTGGGAATGGCGGACGGGATGCCTCGCGTGGCTGATAGCTGTTTAATCTGTTTCATCAGTTGAATTTATTGTTTCCGATGGAGATGGGTAGTCGTTAGCGTAAGCGCCATTGCGCTTGACCTAAGTGGAAAGTCGAGCCGCCAACTTGAAGTCCATGTATGCCAGTGGGGAACAGGAACGGGCATTTGCAGCAGGCGCTTCAAGCGAGGACGAAGTTCTCGATCGATGGGGACGTATTATTGACATGGCACACTCCGATATCAAGTCTCAGGGAAACTTTCTCGTCGATGCTCTCTCTGGCACCCGAACCCTCTGCAAGAATGTCAGGCAAGTAAACTCGCTTCATCGGTCTATCTTTCTCGCGAGATTCCTCCGGGCGGGGTGACCCACCCCGAAGCCCGTCAAGGAAGGGAGGCTGGCCTAAACTTTATTTGGAGCCATGGTTGAATCAGAAGCGGCTTTCCCGGGGACAAAAAAAAGACTCGAATCTAGCGACGCTTGAAAACGGCCAAGGTCAAAGGTGACCCGTGCCTCCAGCTTCCAATCGACCAGCTCTCAGAAGCTCCCCTGAATTGTGGATTCGTTCGCGTGGTGAAAGATGGTTGTGCAAATCCTGTGGAGACAAAAGACCAGGGCGCCACCGCTGGGGATCTGTGAAATTAGCGGACGGCAAGGCCCGCTGATCCGGTAATCGAGACGCTGCACTCAGAGACAGCCTCAGACAGGGTGCCTTCCCGCTGAGAAAGAGATCCTTTCGGATCCGAGGAATAAAGAAATCTCTCTTGCATTCTTCCAGCAACAACTCCGGATCTCACGTGGGCGTCGGCGATGTTCGGCCGACTTGGGTCCATAAGGTTGTATTCCGTATGATACTTCGTGTGCAAACATCTGGAAGTCGATCGCTTTGATTCACAGAGGTTTGATCAACTCGAAGCGCCAACTGTTGAGGTCCATACGGCCGGCCTTGATGTGAATCTGGCTTGGCGTTTTTAAATCCCGCAAAGAGCTGGAATCGCGCTGCCATGCCAGCGCCAGGGGCAAGCATTCCTGAAAAGGTTTGCAGCCGATGATGACTTGCTGCTGGGAACGGTCACCAACCCTCTCGGGGATTATCCCGTCGTGTTTGATATATATAGATTCTTATGTCAAAGTTTGTAAGTTGGATTTTGAACTTGGTGGCATTTTGAAGTTTCGTGAACACGGGGGAAGATCCAGATGGTGTCCAAAGCTGCCAGGCTTTCCCGTTTGTGTGGCGTTGTTTAGTGGTAATTTTCGATCCTGCCTGCTGGGAAGAACGGAGACAGGCGCCTGGCGACAACAAGTGCAGAGAAGGAAGCAGATGGAGGACAGCCCCTGGATCATTTTGATTGTCTCCTGCAAACGCTGGCCGCGATTCCCTCTGATGGGATCCAGTTCCACCAATCGAGTGGGCTTGCCGTTCGGATCATCAGCAAGAAAGCTTTCGTTCTCCTTTCTCCTTCCATTGTTCTCTTGCTTGTTCACGAGAGGAAACAAAGAAGGGTATGATGGCTTGATTGGTTTGAAACATCTGTTCCTCACGTTTGCATTAGTGCCATTCTCGCTCTGTCCTCCGCACGTTGGAAGTGGCTTTTTGTCCTTCGAACACGAGTACGGAGGAGTATGTATCTGTTGTTCAAGTGATCCTGCTTTCGAAAGATGTCATCAACCATCACTCACTGCCCTTCGAGGTACCTCACCATATCGAGAATGAATGTGCAGCCTCGCTGATCCGTCGTCCGTGTCTGGGCGATCATTCAGAAGCTGAGACCAAGTTGTCTGGATTTGAATCCATCGACGAGTGATGTAATTTGACTAAGATTGGGATGTCTCTCGCTGCGAAGATCCAGGCCCGTCGTTGTGCTGAGATGGAGTGTCGTCGGAGAAAAGACCGTCTCCCCCTTTGCCAGGAAGATCAAGCCAGGATGATAGATTACATGGGTTGGTAACAATACGAGATCAGTTTATCTTGGTTCGCGCTAGGGCAGCCCAAAGGGAGGCAACCTAAAACGGTTCGTTGGTAAGTTTCGTATCCCTCGGTACCACACCCCATCGCTTTCCGCCTGTCTTGCTCCCAGCACCATGGCTCTCATCCCTCTTGACGTTGGTTCACAGCCCATCCTCACCACTACTGGGGTCCGAGTCTCGATATCACCCACGAACCGCCCAGCTGGCTCGCATCCTATCCTTGAGAGCAAGTGCGTGCTCGAAGCTACCATGTCTGTGGCACGTGCTGCTACCCAGCATCAAGGTTGACACCTGGACCTGAAGGAACGGGAATCTGTCAGGCTTCTTCAGGATTGAGTGGTGCAAAGGGCGTGTTCTCCATCCCCCATGTCCAGGCAGTGGTGTAGGACTCTGAATTGACAAGGATAAGACAGTTTAATATGACCTCTGTCAAAACATCCCACCACTCGAGCCACGGTATCCTATCTGATGGCCGTGATAATTGCTCGAGACAAACCTGGTCGCCTCCCCCAGCATCCCGACACAATCTGACAAAACCACAAACCAGTTTGCTGTATTGATGTGTAACTAACATGTGCCTTTCTCCCTTCTTGCCTGAGCCCCTGGCGAAGGCCCAGTTTCCCGCAGACTTGTCCGACGTTCTTTGACAGTCACACCCAAGGGGCGCACAGTGGTGTGAACCCGCCTATCCAGATGCATGGAACCTTCGCTTCGGGGATTGCCGCCACAGTCGTCCTCCATGTGGGAGCTCCCATCCCCACATCGGCAAGCCAGGCGAATGGGATGCTCCTCGGAAAATTCGTTCAGAGGAGCCATCGACGGTGCAGAGAAGGGGGGACCACATCTGGCGTGAAAGCAGAAGCGTTGACCAGGTTTTCCATCTGTGGCGCGAGGTTGCTCACAGTGCCGAACGAGCAGAACCACGTCTTGTTCTCGGTTGCTGTGCAAATGGCGAATTGAAACCGACTGTCACCCTCCTTGTTTTGAGCCTCGAGGCACATGTGTGAGGTGGATGGATTCATGGTGTGATTGGCCTGGCTTTACCTTGGAATAATTGCAATGCGCCCAGAAACGAAAAAGAAATTTAGGTTCTCCTCGGGAATCCATTTCACCTCCAACGGCAGCAGTCGATTATCATGATTACTATTATTGCTCGAGTTGTTCCTTGTCCAGACTTCGCCCAACCAAGACATCCTGTGGGAAATCTGATGAACTGGCGCTAAAGGAGTGGCCAGTGTAACACGCAACTGGTGAAAAGGGCATGGCTGAGTCTCGGAAAAACGCCAGTGGCTTTTAATTTGCAGGCCCCTTGAGGTGAACCTGGGTCGACAGAAAAGAGGCAATGGCAGGGTTGCGGCCAGAGATTCCCATGTTTCACAGCCCTTGTGACCCCATGATCGACACACTCTGCCCAAGTTAAGCTCCAAAGATATGCAGCTCAACGACTCGAGTTTGGGATCAATCTCAAGTTTCCTTGGGGCATCCCTACCAGGCCCTGGAGAGCGGAGGAAACACGGGAACTGCGTCCACGCCATTTGTGCAGCGTGCCGAACGAACACCGGTGCAGACTGTCCGTTGCTTCAATATCACGGTATCATAAACATTCACGATTGGACCGCGCATCCATTACTTTGAAGCGTCTGCCAGACTTGTCAGCATCAGCCGCAATCAACTTCTGTACTCCGTACCAAAAGAACAGCGGGGTTCCAATGCCATCACAACACGTTCAATACCGTATTGGGCCCTCATCTCGTTGCGGGGTGCAGGGGTTGTGCTCCCATTCATTTAGCGCGGAGGTGGTGGATACCACTAGTAACCGCCTGGTACCGGTCAATTAAACAACGCGGGCGCGGCGGGGGTCCCCGTACCGTGCTTATCTCGTTTCGGGCTAGCGGCCGTCCAGCAGCTTAGCGGGGCTTGGCGTGCCTCGCCCGTCCCACATCGTCTCGTCGTCCGTCTTGCTGCTCTTCCGCTCTCGCCTCATCTTCCTCCCCCCAGTCCACTCCGCGATCGCCAACAGCTTGCGTCTCGGAGCTCTTCTGCTTGATTTCATACTTCTTGACTCTGCTTCCCGCGTCTCAGGTGTTGAAAGGACCTCTCTTGACCTTATTTATCGGCCTTTGACCTCCACACAGCGGATATCTGGCTCGATGTCCTAGTATCTGACCTGTTCATTTTCAATCTGCCACCACCACCTCCAACCAGCATTCCTCCTCTATGATCTTCGGCGGAAGGTAGCTCCTACAACAAAGCCACGATGGTCCGCTCACGCAACTTCCCGTGTCCATGGACTTCTTGCACCAAGGTACGGAGTATTTCCCCTCTGCATTGTCTTTCCAATCGGTGTGTGAGAAGTATTTCAACATATCCATTCTCACATATTGGGTCTCCTCTTCGACGAACAGATATTCAACCGCAAGTCAGATCTATGCAGGCATTATCGAATACATACCAACGAGAGGCCCTATCGATGCAATTATCCCGGATGCACCAAGAGCTTCATCCAGAGATCCGCCTTGACCGTCCACTCGAGAACACACACTGGAGAGAAACCACATGTTTGTGATTTTACAAACTGCAAAAAGGCATTTTCAGACGTATGGATCATCGGCCTGGTTGATTTTAACGCTCCCCAACTAATATATCGGCTACAGTCATCCAGTCTCGCCAGACACAGGCGGATACACACTGGCAAGCGACCGTACAAATGCATGGAACCAACATGTGATAGGAGGTGAGTCCATCTTGAAAGATGGTCGCACCAATGCTCACCTAGATACAGCTTCTGTCGCAAAACAACATTGACAAAACATCAATCCCGCTCACATCAGCTCGAATTACCCCCTGATGCAGTCTGTATACCGCATCAAGAAACGTATTCACAGCCGCCACCGCCGCCACAACCCACATTACCGCGACCGCACGACATTCAGGAGCCACAACCACAACCCCAACCGACATACCAGCAACCCCACGCCATAATTACCTCTGCAGATTTTTATCCGCCACATACCCAAACGACAGTCCATGCCGTCCCCATCTCCCCCGAAAACCATGTCTTGAACAATGAAGTTCATTATATTGGGGCGGGGGTCATAATACCACCACACCCACCACGTTTTGATGTTACTTCCGCTATCGATCATGTCCCTCGATACCCCCCTGCCCCCCAAACCTTTATGCAAGGCTATCAGATCCCGCCTCCCATGCACTACATCGGGGACTTGCTTCCCAAAGAAGATGAACAGCCACGAATCCTCGACCAATATGGAAGTCGAGTCAATTATGATTTCCTGGGGACTCAATGAGCCAATTCCGTCTCGAATTGCCAGCACATTTGTTTCGATTCAAAACACTCTTGCATGCCCGTCTTGGACAGAGCATCATACTGGAACATTACTTCCCGAAACCTTAGAGGGCATATGGTGCGTCGATGCCCGATGATATACACTTTTTTGGATTCTTTATTGTGTGTATTTGCTATGAACATTTACGGTACAGTCATTATTGGTATATGTGAAGCGTGAATACCCTGTATATGGTGGAAATTGGCGTTTTTATTGGGAACCATGTTGCCATCTCGGCATTTTTAATTGTATGGGTGCTATCTCTTCTTTGGTGATGTCTAGCCTTGGGTGCCGTGAACAGGTCCAGCCGGCTGTCGGGCTTGTTCTACCCGTCATGGCGGGCGGCCAGTAGGTCAAAAATACAACTAATCTTGGATTTCCCACAATCCGGTTTTGGCAATGACCTCCGTTTGCTCGCTTTCATCCAGCTCTACCCCGCGTTATTGTACATGTACGAGTACGCTGACATTCGCGCCTTGTTGATATCGTCTCTCTCAAATCTTGCGCAGATGCACCTCTAACACGATGAACAGGTCGTTTGACCGCCGCCACACAGGAGCAAATGATCCCAGTAAAGATAGAAGAAACTGACAGATCTCCCAATCACCCGCAGCTTGACTCTGCAGAATCCATGCTCAAATCAAACCGGTCGTTTGCTCTGTTGGGATACTGAATCTTCGATCTCGGGGGCCTTTCGAGTATCGGGGACCCCGCTGGCGGGGTCCATTTCCCGACGGTAAATATTCCTGTCTGGCATGTTGCACATACCAAACGTCCTATGACAATCGAGAAAAAGGCCGGCGCGGGGACATCGGCAACGGAATTTTTCAAACCAGTCACATTTTTCTCGGAGAATTAAACGTCCTCATATGCCGCAGCAGAAAAGAAAAAAGGCTGTGTGATCTGGCTTGAAACTGTGCATGGTGTTCCAGAGCCTGCAATAGATGTTTCCCAAGCGACATGCTTGCACGAGTTGAACGTTCGTGGCCTCCCGGTGAAGGCAACCAAAAAGAAAAGAAAACAAAACGCAAAAAGAAAAGAAAAGGCCTCATCATCCTCATCCATGCTCTCGTCTCGAACTTCCCAGTGTTTTCTCGGGGAATCATGCATTTATCTGCAAGCCTGAGAAAAAGCTAAATATCAATCTTGAAACGCGTCCGTCTGCCGTTTCCGCTGTGGATCGAACAACGTGCAAATTGGGAATCCAGCGGGATGGAGACTTAATCCGTTCCCTCGTTGGCCGCCCCTGTGAACATAATACAGCAGTTCTGATTGGGTACCAGAGATGAGAACCTACATTTTTTCCAGATTGTCGACCGTTCCGGTGCAGGCGTTGGCCCGGTTGAAACGAGAGGAAGGCGGACGGGTGGACCGGGCTGTTGGGCCTCTCCGCGAGAGATTTTGTCCCATGTGGCTGGCTTTCTTGCCATGCAGTGACTTCGTAACGAGGTCCATCGTGCAGGTCAGCTCTTTAGCTCAGTTCGATGCAGGCCGGTCGACTCACTCCGACCAGTTGTCTTGACAATCCTCCTATAGCCTTCCCTGCCACCCCCCTGAACCGCATGGCCTTTCATTGTCCTGCGAGGAGAAAAGCATGGAGTGCCTTTGATGCAATTACTCATCCAGTTCTGGAGGAATGATGGTCAGGAAGAGTGCGGGAATTGGTCCACCAAGCAATCGACGGCAAACACAGTGTAAATGCTTCTCCGAATTGTTCGTCTTTCAGGATAACAAGATTGAAAACATCTAGGCAGATGAGTAAAATGGTCGCCAGCAGACTTGATGTACAAGCCAGGTCATGAAGCCCATTCTGCCCTGTGACAGTCGAACACAACATTGTTTGGAATCAGTAGAAAGCATTCCTGGAGGGAGAGAGAGCTGCAAGGAATATCAGATCAACAGAACATCCATCAAATATTGCTACACATGATTAGCCTGAGGGAAGAAAAGGTACAGGTGATCTCACCTTTTAAAACGACAGAAAATGAGGTCCAACATCAGCCTTCCACAGCGTTCAGCGGAACATCTACATCTCTCGCAAACGCTTCCACAGTTCTTCTCAACTTCCTCACAAGCCCGGCAGCCATCTTTTGATCGATCACATGCGAGGATCCCCTAATATTCAGCAACAACTCCCCGGTCTCTTCGCGTGGAAAGGAGAAAACCCAAATCTCAGACTCAGGCCGTATTTTCAACGATCGCAGACACGAAGTATTCTCCAGCCCCCCAAGCGCGATCTTAAAGTCGATATTCACGTTCTGATGCTGGAATATGTAGCCAAATTTTGTACCGGGGGCCTGCCAATCGGTGCTCCTTTGAATAATCTGTGATAGATCGAGGTGGTCGTATTCGGTGGTTTGGAGGGATTGGTCTTGGATGTGTTGGAGAAGTTGTGACACTGTCCAATTCTCTTGGAGACGGGCGCGAAAGGGGATGAAGTTGATGCAGGGTCCTAGCATTGTGTCGATACCTGGTAGGGGTATGCTGCGTCCATTGACGGTTTGGCCGAAGACGAGATCTGTTTTGGATGTCGTAGGAGACAGCACGTAGGTCCATGCTGCATTCACCAATGTAGCGAGAGTAATGCCGGTCGGAGGAATAGGGAGTGGCAAAGCTTCAAAGGGTGAGACGATCGTCTCGACTGTTTCGCTGGGGCTATGGTTCAGCTTTTCGGGCCTGAGCATTGAAGATCCTTCCAGATAATTCCTCCAGAAATCAAAACCTGCATTAAACTCCTGTTGTGTGCAGTATTGGATATAGCCGGAGTACTCGACAGCTGGGGACAGAATTGCACCATTGTAAGCAGTTGCCACATCGTTGAAGACCAAGGGGACGGAGAACGCATCGTGCTGAGCGTGGGAGAGGCGAAAGTTGAGAGCATGCTCTGTTCCAGACTTCGATATCAGGGTGAATTGAGTGGCGACCTGGTTTAGATGAATGGCTCGTTCTTGGTCAGAAGTAGAATCGATGAGGGTGCTACAGGCGTCCTCTAGGTCGCCTGTGATTATAGTTCGGGAAAAGGGTGTCTCGATGTCCCCAAGGGTAACCTGAAATAGGCACTGTGGCTGATCGATGAAGACTGTGCGCAGCATGTTGTATTTCTCCACAACAGCCTTGCAAGCATCCTTCAGGCGGTCAACATTGATCCGCCCACTCAAGAAGAAACAAAAATGATCAAGAGCAAAGCGAGTTATCAGAAAATCTTGATTTTCTTTGGCTGGCATCACATCAACGACCTCCGACGGCGTTCGTATAACTCCTGAGGAACAAAGATACGAAATGCAAGACTCCCGAGTCTCGCTGTCAACGAGGCTGAACGGTTTATACTTGACTCCTTCTTTTCTCACTTCAGTGGCCTTTTCTGCCAAAGATGCGAGACTTGACGACCCCAGGACATCGGTAACAGTCAAACCCACGCCCATTGTCCGTGCCTTTGCGACGGCCCGCATCGCAATCACAGAATCGCCGCCGAGTGTGTGGAAATCATCGTTGGCGCTGATCTGCTCGGGCAGCAGGTTGAATAGTTGGGCCCATATTCCTGCTAGAAGCCTCTCTGTCTTGGTAGTCACGGCTCGGTCCTCTTTTGCCTCAGCCTTGTACTGTTTCAACTTTTCCCACGATAACGATGCTACCTCGCCTCGCAGTCTGCGCCGGTCTGTCTTACCAGTGATCGTCCGCGGTAATTGCCGTAAGGGAAGAAAGACAGCAGGCACCATATAGGACGGGAGGGTACCTCTTAACGACTGTTCTGCCTTTTTGGACTGCCTCAAGAAATCAGTGTTTGGTTCCGCAAGCACGGTATCAGGGAGTCCTCCGTCGCCAGTGGTTGTCAAGACGAAGGCCACGAGAGAGGGTACGTTATTCGATCCCGTCGGGATGACGACTTCTGCCACAGCTGCTTTGGCTTCTGGGAACAGCCGTCTGAGATGGCTTTCAACTTCTCCCAGCTCAACTCGTTGACCGTGAATCTTAGTCTGAGTATCTTTCCGGGCGATGAAATCAAGGCTCCCGTCGGAATTATAACGCACAAGATCTCCGGTTTTATAGAGCTTCGTAGGTACGGTAGTTCCGTTAGGCCCGTCTGCTGGATCTTTTATTTGACTCGTATCCTGAATCCAAGGGATACCGGAGATAAAGGATGCGGCCGTTTTTTCAGGGTCATTGAGATAGTTCGTGGCCATATTGGGCCCTTGGATGGCCAACTCTGCAATTGCGCCGATGGGACGTAATTTCCTGGGATCAGCAGGATCAACAAGCCAAGAGCTCCCGTTCACAGGAAATCCGATGTTTCTCTGCATGGACTTGATCGTTATACGTTGGGAAACGCTATAGATCCCCGACCATTCTGTCAGGCCGTATGCTTGGAAGAGATGGGTCGTCTCTGCCCAGAGCGTAAGTTGGGCTTGCTGAATAGGCTCTCCCGCAACCACGATAGTCTTCAGAGACGGAACTTTGTGCGGGTGAAGCGACTCTAGCACTGTCGGCGTTATTATTGCCCAGTTGATTTCCATAGAAGAAACCACATTCGCAAGCGAATTCACCCGATCTGTATCCGAGGGCATGCAAACTGTTGCTCCAGAGCTCAGAGTGCAGAATATCTCTATCAGCCCAATCCCAAAGCTAAAAGAGGCAAATTGAAGCACCCGGCTGTCTGGGGTTATATGCAGCGAAGAACTATGATGAGCAATGCCAGCAAATGCCGAATGGCTCACAACACAGCCTTTGGGCTCCCCGGTACTTCCCGAGGTGAAAAGGCAGTACGCCGGATCGTTGTTCCGTGCGCGGGCAAATGATAGCTCATTGACCTGGGGGAGTCTTTGGATATACGTCTCTGACACAGTTATCACAGTACCCACGATATCACATAGATATCGAGGGTAATGGTCCGAAGCCAAGATCAGGTCAGAGCCTGTCCTTTTGATTATGTCTTTTAGCCGTTCCATAGGCTGGGAAGGTGCCAGTGGTACAAAACCTCCGCCAGCTTTGTTAATCGCGAGAAATGCAACGATAGCCCATCGGGTCTTTTCAAAACATACAGGCACTAGAACACCCGGTCCTATTCCGAGGGACTTAAGATGGTTTGCCACTTGTGATGACATTTGATCCAGCTCAAAGTAGGTGACGTTGCCATCCCATGCCTCAACCGCGAGCGCGCCTTGCCGCGTCAGAGCCTGCAGACGGATTATCTCCCACATAGGGTGCCTGGCGTGTTTGAATAAACAGCGATTCCAGCGCCTTATTTCAAGTAGGTGTTGATCGCTGAGCAGCGAAATTTTATCCAGAGGCTGGGTCGGATCCTTGAGAACGGACTGGACGAGGTGCTCGAGCATTCCGCTAAACTGCGTAGCATGGAAGCTGGATAGTAAAGTTGAGCGGTAAGAGAGGACCAGTTTGGGATGGTCAAAGCAATCTTGAACCGCTAAGAGTATATCACATACCTGCCCTTGATTAGGAAGATAGACACTTTATCAGACGTACTGAACTTACTTTCCAGACCCGGTTTGGCTCCCTCCGAACGGACCCCAGGGGCTCGGAAGTTATAATAATCCCAATATTGGAGAGGTTTTCCGTGCTAGCTTCAAGAATCGACCAGGATTTCCTATCAAGTAAACTTTGAAACGGCATCTCTGGAGTGACGAATGGGGTCAGAAGAACCACCCCATCCCGATTCCTTGGTCCGTCCTCATTTCGTGATTTGGACAGGTCGCTGAGCCATATATGGGGAACGTCCACATCGATAAACTGGCGGAGAATAACTGTCCACAAGCCTGCCACCACCAGTTGAGGTGTGGTGGCCATCCTTTCACACAGTCGCAGGAGGCCCTCCGCAAGTGTGTCGGATATTTCCATGTCCTCCCATTCTGTCTCGCGTAAAGCTGGAAAGATACACGCCCCTGAACCAGGAGGACCGCCAAGGGGCCATGTCTGGTTATATTCAACTTCATTCATGTAGGTTGCTATTGGCATTATGTCGATGCGTGTAGCACAGTCAGATGTCTCGAGCTTAAGAGCCCACTTGGGGTGGAAGAGCGGCATTTATCAGGATCAGACTGAATAGCACCCGGGTCAGTACTTTAGGAGATAGATATCCCTTTGTTAGGGTCGAGATCAGCGTGCCTCGCTGACTTTCCTCGAGGAGGGCCGCAAGCAGTGCTCTCGAACAGCCAACGGTCGGTGGCGATCCAAGCGCTTTGATCAGCACACCAGGATACTTCCAAGACAGTTTATTATTGGCGTAAATCCAAGTTGTTCTGCAGAAAGCAGGAAATGGCCTGCTTTCGAAGTGACATCGCCTTTGTGTTCGAGGCTCGGCCTTCGTATCTTCAAGGATGGATGAGCACTTGTTCAGCACACGACTAATCACGCGAGTCCACCGTGGCTCGCGAGAGCGTTTTTGGCCGCTTTAGTCGTCCCAGCAGTGTGCTCTGCGAGAAAAGCGTAAAGGGTATCTTCAAGTTCACATGATGTTTCGAAGTCGGTTCTCGGTCAACGGCCGCCTATCCCTGAGAGTCTGCATGTCCTCTCGTAATGGAATCCGATTATACAGCCCCTCAACACATTCATAGCATTGGCAATCTTGAGATAAATGTTGAGGAGCAGTTGTCGTCGTTGTCCATGCTCGTATTCATGATGGAGGTCAACGTCATGGCGGCGGATTTCGGCGTGTAGTTAATCCGATGCGGCTCCAGCCCGGAGTTCACGGCAGGTCTTGGCATCGCCTCATGCAACGTCTTCCAGCCCCGATGCAACCCGCTGCATCCCCTGAACTCCTTTTTCCACATAGGTTTCTGCTGTCTACAGTTAATATAGGCGCGGAAAATGTCTTCCCCGCAAAGGGGATACATAGCACCCTGTATTGTTGGTTAAATGTATCCGAGTCTCCAGAGTCCGACTGTTGTTGGCTCCCACTTCGAACTACGCCATTGTTCAGATTGCATCTAGATTGCGTTTACTAGAATCCGCCATGATGACAATTTGGCCTGATCGTTCCGTTGTCGCTCAATATGTTCGTGACTCCCTTCGGACAGTCGAACTTAGCAGAGAGAACCTTTATGTTCTTCTGGCCTGCATGGTAGCGGCATACCTAAGCCTGAGAGGCTATATATCTTCCAGAAGGGCTTTCAAGGTGCCCCATGTTGGGGCTCGGTCTTCGTGGAAGCCAAATTGGCTGGTCAGTCGCCAGCATAGAGCGGATGCGCGCGGTTTGATAAACGAGGGCTATAGAAATGCAAGTATACGTTATCTCTAGGCTATTCCCATTCGCCGCATGGGATTGACTTTCTTACCCACAGCATAAGCATGAAATATTTGAGATCACCCGGAACAACACAGATCTCTTGATACTTCCTATCAAGTACCTCGATGAGCTGCGTTCGCTGCCTCGGGAGATCATTAGCGGAACTGAAGCCCAGATAAGGGTTTGTCCTAACAACAAGAGTGATGATACATTGCATGCTAATTTCATCAGAATTTCGCCTTGAGAGGCGCCACGGGTGACTCTACCATAGACGAAACCCTGCATGCCTCCGACTATGTTATTCGAACCAAGTTGAACCCGAAGCTTGGTAACGTGGCCCCTGATATTGTGTCTGAGCTTGACTTTGCAATGCGTGTGGAAATGCCCAAGGAGCTCGACAACTGGACGGAGGTCGCCATGTACTCTATTATCCTGCGCACTATTGCTCGGATGGTAGCTAGGGTCTTCGTTGGGGAACCGACTTGCAAAAATGAGCAGTGGTTAAAGACGATCACAGAATACACGGAGAATGTCCGTGATGCTGCTATGATGTTGAGCCTGTTCCCCAAATTCTCACATCCCCTCGTCGTTCGTTTGTTGCCTTCATACCGAAGAGCAATGTCGAATGTGAGGACAGCGACAAATATCCTTGGTGAGAAGGTATCCGAGCGCCAGGCCGCACGCGCTGGGGGAGGTGACAATTACCAGCCACCAGAGGACGTGTTCCAATGGCTAATGGAGATGGCAAGCACAAAGGGAAGCCAAACAAAGCTGGCGCATTACCACCTCTTCCTCGGACTGGGTTCCATGCATACAACGACAATTGCCATCTTCCAGGTAATCTTTGATTTGATCGAGTACCCTGAATACGTCGAACCACTCCGCAAGGAGATCTCAGAGGCATGGAGAGAGCATGGAACAGGGAAAAAGTCAGCCCTTGATGCCATGCGAAAACTCGATAGCTTCGTCAAAGAAAGCCAGCGGGTAAATCCACCAGCTATCTGTATGTCCCAGTTCCAATCCCAGATCTATGTCAAATTTTGACTGCTGACATATTCCAGTGTCCTTCAACCGCGTTGTCTTAACCCCCGTGAAGCTCTCAAGTGGCATTACCTTTCCTATAAACACCCAATTCGCCGTTCCGTCAGAAGCAATCGGTAACGACCCAGAGTATCTAGTTGAAAGCTCTGCTTCCCCCGCCACCACCTTCGATGGCTTTCGCTTCTTTAAAAAGCGTGTTGAGAACGCCAACTCCCACACCAACGAAGCAAATAAATATCAGCACGCATCCGCAGACATCCATAATCTGCATTTTAGCTACGGGAAATATGCGTGTCCCGGCCGTTTTCTCGCATCCATGAACATCAAATTGATTATTGCGCATCTGCTGATGGAGTATGAGTTCAAACTTCCACCGGGAGCTTATCGACCGGAGAATCTGGTGGATTTTCATCTTGTTATGCCAGATATCTCTGCTAAAATGATGATTCGCAGAAGAAAATAAAGCAAGGATGAAGGGTATGCCTACAATAGCTCCTTATCAGGGGAGCGTTCTGCGAAATGCAAAAGTCATTAATCGTTATAATTTCAACTCCACCCCAACATTCACCTTAGACGTACCCCACTATCCACAAATTACCTCCTCCATAACTACCTTCTCTAATCATCAGATATTCTCCTCTCCCTAAATACCAGCTTCAACGGCGCAGTAACCAGTGTAAACGTATCCTGTCTCCCCCTCCAGAACTCGTCCTCCGTCTGTCCCGGCGCCAGCTCAACATCATATCTCCGGAGTAATTCTGCAGTTACCCAGCGGAGTTCCATGAGCGCGAACTGCTTCCCGACGCATGCATATGGGCCTGTGAGTAAGGAGGTTAGGGGAGTACTCGCAGAAACTAGGCCTCGTAGCATTGAGAACGAAGGGACACGTACCGGCATTGAAAGGGATGAAGACGGAGGGATTTTTGACCAGTTCAGGACGGGTGGTCCAGCGATCAGGGATGAAGGAGTCGGGGTGAGTGAAATTGCGGTCATCTGGGATTCCGTCAGGATTGTACGTCTTTTTTTCTCAGTTCGTAGGCTGGGTTTATTCTTACCCCTGAACATGGTATGCAGCGGCATCTGCACGATCACATCTCCCGGGATATACGTCTCGCCAATCTGGATGCCCTCCGGCGGCGTGACGCGTTGTGTGCCTGAGGGCACCGCGGGATGCAGTCGGAGAGTTTCGTTTATGAGGCCGTCTAGCAGCTTGATAGAAGCAAGCTTTTCGGAGGAGAGCTCAGAGAGCTGGTCTAGCTCTGTTTGAAGCCGCTTTGCGAGGGATTTATCGAGAGCGAGATGGAAGAAAAGGTTGGTTAGTGTTGCTGCCGTGGTGTCGCTGCCTTGATGTTAATTGTATGATTCTTTATTTCGTTGGTCGGGTTTATTCAGCTCACCTTCCGGCCACCACTATCAGATACGCATCTCCGTGCAAGTTCAGTTCATCTTGGTGCGTCCTTGGCTTTTCATTGTAGTCCTTGAGAATCCAAGAGAACACATCAGGAGAATCGGGCTCAGTCTGTATAGATATCGTCAGGATATTCTCTTCCGAAGAAAGTGATAGCTATTAATACTTACCGCAATCCGCTCCCGTACACGCACATCCACCCATTTCCAAAATTTCAGATACTCCTTGTTCAGCCCTGGTGTGATTTTGACGAACGGAAATAGCCAGGGTAAATGACCAAAGAGCCCAATGCTCCTCATGTCTGCGTGAAGTGTTTTGAGGAAGTAGGTCTCCTTGCCGTCTACCAGCATATTGAACGAGCGCCCAAAGCCTAAACCTCCCATAACGTCAAAGCTATAATAGTTGAACCACTGTGCCATATTGACAGGGCTATCGAGCGTTCCTTGGATCTTGTTGACAAGGTGGTCGGTACTCTTTCGAATTCGGGGCTCATAACTTCGTAGAGCTAGAACTAGTTAACAGATAACTTCAAGGAACAGTTAAATAAGCCCCTACCTTTAGCGCTGAAGCCCATATCCCACACCTTTCTTCGGCGTGCGTGCACTTTCTTATCCCGCTCCATCTGGAGAGAAACACGGGGCATGAGAACCGTGTACCACGGGCCTTTTGACACTTTCGCCTGGCTGCCGTACAACGCCTGCACGGCATCCGGGTCTGCGATAGAAAGCTCAGTCGGACCTGTATTCTTCAATCAGCACACCAACAGCTCGTGATATTAAGGCCGCCTTCTCACCGATCCGGATGTAATCCCCGTGCTCCTGGTGCAGACGTTGTATTTCCGCATACAACTGCCTGTTCTTTGCTGACAGAAAAGTAGCGTACATATTAGACAAGCGCGCGAGGAACGGCCCTGGGAATCGGCGGAGACGATGGAAAAATGCGCGGTATAATAAAATACTGATGTATATGCTTGCAATGTGAGCGCCGATAAATTGGAGAGGCCATGATGGTGGTATCTTTGATTCCTGAAGCGCGTCAATCCGAGCGTAGATTGCGGCCAAACAAGTAGCGATGCTATACGCAATGAATAAAGTCGGAGAAGTCAGATCCCACTCGCCAACCCGATAAAGCAGTATGTGCAGGGTGAATCCGCTCAGAGCACCGAGTAGAGGCGCCGCAGTTGGCGCTGCTTCGATTTTCATGGTGTTCCCCCTTGGATCTGTAGCAGCGTATTTTCGACGGCATTGAAAGAAAGAAGAATGGAAGGCCGAAATTCCATCGCAGTGAGCGAGCGGTGTAAGTTATAGCTTGCCAACAGAGCGACAGCACCGAAAGCCAAGCTTGCATGCTGGGGTTTTAGAGGGTCCATAGTCAGCCGCTTTTGTTGTGTGATGCATCATGCGTGAAGAATACGAGCTTTCGCTTGACGAAGCTTTTTCTTAACGGGATTCCATCTCCGACCCCTGCATGAACTTCTCGGTAGCTGACGATGTGGCGCCAACAATAGGCTATGCGTGCGGGAGAACCCGCCAACCGCCGCCTGTGCCGTCATTTGGTAGCATAGTACGGAGCACTGAATATGTAGTTGGTTATCCATTTCCGATTAGACAACTATACCAGGGGAGACTGCCCTGACCAGCGAGCCACCTACAAATTCCAGCCTACCAGCTAATCAACCCCTTTTCCCGATCAAACCCGCCCCTCAACTGCAACCCAGGCTTCACAACCTTCCCTTGCAGCACCGTATACTTAATAATCCCCTCACAGTCCTCCGGCCTTACTCTCGCAAGCCAAATACCTTGCGCCGCACCTTCACCACCGTCACCCTTCTTCTCTTCCCTCTCTCCTGTCTCAGTATCCTCCTTCTTATACCACTCAAAATCCCTCCTCCGATACACAATCACATTCGCAGAATACTTATGTCCACCCACATGGCTGATGAAATAAATCCCCACGCCTCCCGGTCGTTCGTCGGTGAGATCACGATATAGACCTAATGGTCGCAGATGGCGTTCGAATTCTCGACGGAGGAGAGGGGCAGATTGACCGCAGCGGGCGTCGCGAGTGCGTTGGGAGCAGAGGAGGATGACGGCGGCGTGAGGACAGGGACGGGAGCGAAGGGACGTAGATGTGAGTGATAGGTCGGATGTGAGATTGGTGAGGGTTTCCGCCTCCTCTTCTGTATCTTCTGGTTTCGAGGCGGGTTCGGATGAGGATCCGTTGAGTGTGGAGGCCGCTCCATTCGTCTCTGGTTCTGAGGTAGCAGAGGATAACTGCTGCTGTCTTCGCGAGGAAGAAGAATCCGATAGAGGCGTCGTGGTCGTCGGTGCCGTATTCAGGAAACATCTTATCAGATCCGGTACCAGGGCGGGTGTAACATGATCGATAATCGTGAATCCCGGCAAAAGCAACACCGTCGTCGGCTGCTGTCCCGCCGGATACTCATGGTATTCATCCGGCACCGGAATATTCGACGCAGACAATTTCAACGGCTACAATATATCAGTCAATTGTCTTAACCCCAGCAGACAGAAGAGGTATAACCTACACCGTTCTCCGGCACTACGCCTCCCCTATCAATCGCCTCCATCACACTCCCCTCCTCATCCGCCACATCTCTCACCCAATCCGTCTTCCCCGTCGCAACAAGCACATGTGTCGCCCATCCATTTACATGTCCATATAACGTATCCTCGTAATCAACGATGAATTTCGACGGGTACTTGATCGTGCAGGATGCGCAGTCATGGTCGCAATCGTCACCATCGACGGCCGGGTCCACCTTTGTGAAAAGTGATTCCTCATTTGAGGCCTTTGTGAATTCTCGGGGGCATGTTGTGTCTTTTTCGGGGAGAAGGGAGGGCGGCGTTTCGTTTGCTGGAGACGAAGGCGCTGGGGATTGGGAGGGAGTGAGGTAGCTGATGCCGCGGCGGAGAAGCGAGGCCATTGTTCTGTTTCCTTATTATTGACCCCAGCAAGAACCCTCGCCAATTGAGGAGATGAGGATGCTCTAAACGCTCAATTCGATAGTTATATCGTCCCCTGGCGAAAAGAAGAAGACAGGTCAAAGTTATCAGATGTGGGAGTTAGGGTTATCTGATGGAAACGTGGGCGGGAAAGTCTATTTATCTAATCTGATTAAACTTTAATCCGGTCAAGCTCATTCCGGCAGTTCGGAATGCGAGGTGGTGAATTTAGCGGCTGATTATCAAGCCCCGCGTCTTTATTCCGCGATGAGAGCCGAAAAGCGTCGTTGTGCAAAGGGTAAATATGCAGCCCTCCTCATGAGTTGACGGGATACTCCACGCACTGACCAGAACCAGTAGCTCCGGCTTGATGATGTCATTTAGCGTGAAAAGGTGGGATTCAGGCCGTGCGGAGTAAACGGTACTTTCACTATCAACACCGATCCTCCCATTCAATCGATTCAAATCTTCCATCCTCTTGCCAAACACGTAGAAATATTCAAATAGCCCGTCCCAATGACCGCAGCACCAAGGCGCCCAGAACTCCGTCTGGCGGTTCTCGATGACTACCAAGCCGTTGCCCCTCCAAAATTCGCACGCCTAATTGATCGAGTTGCATTAACAAGCTACGATGACACCCTCAGCCCCTTTGATCCGGAGCAAAAGGCGGCCCTGATCGAGCGGCTTCATCCGTACCAGATTATCTGCACGATGCGTGAACGAACACCCTTTCCCGAGGAACTGATCTCTTCCTTACCGAACCTGAAACTCTTGCTCACCACGGGTCCGCTAAACAGAGCAATCGACTTGGATGCGTGTACTAAGCATAATGTTGTAGTGGCTGGAACGAGCGGGTTAGGGCGACCTGGGTCAATGACTGAAGAAGCGTTCGAGCAGGTGAAGCGGGCGCAATCACCCACAGTGGTTACCCAGCATACTTGGGCACTAATCTTGGGGATCGCGCACAATATTGCAAGCGATGATGCCTCTGTCAAGAGTGGATGGTGGCAGGATTCTTTCACAACCACCCTGGCCGGAAAAACGTTGGGCATATTGGGACTTGGTAATCTCGGCATGGAGGTCGCCAAGATCGGAGCCCTTGCATTTAACATGAAGGTGGTTGCGTGGTCGACGAGTCTTACCCCAGAAGAGGCAGATGCGCGCGCACAAAAAGTGGGCTTGCCACCAGGTACATTCAGAGTGGCGTCTAGCAAAGAGGGCCTATTCAGCACCGCAGACGTGCTTAGCATTCATTATGTGCTTTCTGAGCGAAGCAGGGGAATCGTGGGGGCCAAGGAACTCAGAGCCATGAAACCGGGCTCATTCTTTGTGAATACGTCTCGGGGCCCATTGGTCGATGAAGATGCATTGTTAAGCATTCTGAAAGAAGGCAGAATTCGGGGCGCTGCTTTGGATGTTTTCGAGCTTGAACCCTTGCCAGTCGATAGTGAATGGCGAACGACGGAATGGGGAAAATACGGGAGAAGCCAGGTTTTGTTGTCACCACATATGGGATATGTGGAAGAAGGTATGATAAGTCGCTGGTACGAAGAGCAGGTAGACAATCTCGAAAGGTGGCTGGATGGGAAGGAACTCTTAACGAAGCTCGCTTAACGGCGCGCCTGATCGGGAGTAACAGTTGATTTTAATGTGTTAGGCAATCCCCTGTCTCGAAGTGTCAGCTATCACTTGATAAGGAATCCCAAATAGCGGGAGCGGTGAAATATCTTGAACCGCGATGTATTCTCACCTGGTGTGTTCTTCGCCGTATATAGCTAGATAGCTTGGTATTCATGCACGATATAATATCGCGACCTCCACTGTGTCAAATCTTACGGCCGTACATGAAAAGTCATAGAGTCCGCATTGAGGGTGTCGAGCTTCGGCGAGAAATGCTGCGTAGGCTCTGTCGTTCACTCCAATCCTGTAGCCTGAAACTTCTCCCAGACGAGCTTGACGGCTGATAGCGGTATCTCACGGACCCTGTAGGGGCGGAAGATACGAAGGACGAGCTAGAGCTCAAGGCAGCCCCCATATTCCTGCCCAACCGACTGGATTGATCACTGCTCGATGCAGCATCGTCAAGGTAACCATCACCCTGTAACTCCTCAATAATCCCAGGATCAAGATGCGTCATCCCACGCAGAATCTCAGCAAACATTCCCATCATCGATCGAAACTCTTCTTCGTTCAACGGCTGGCCTGAAAATCGCGACCGTTCGTACAGATTGATAAACGACGGGCCCAAACGCGGGGGATTAATTAATCCCAGCCCGTTTAAATGATTCATATAATCGCGCAAACACATGCTATTCGGCCTCTGTAAAACAGCAACAACACGTTCATCCGGCACAGAGCCGATATCAGGGTTCCTTGACGGGCTATGAGCAAAACGAGTCAGACGAGGATCCGCCGGCGCCAAAGATACCGCCTTTGCTTCGATTAAATGAGGAAGTTCCCCCACAACTGGTTCAAACTGCTGTCCAGGAAGATCGCTACAATCAGGCGCTGTCCAGCCAGGATGGGAAACCGTTCCCCATGGCGCCGGACCATCTTTCGGAATAGTCAGTCTTTTATCGAGTAGATTGTCGTCATCCTTTGACCGGTCCCTTGGCCTTGCCTGCTGGGCGATAACAGCACTTCTCGTCAAGTTCTCAACAACCAGTTTGCGAACGCTCTTCCCCACATCCAGCTTCTCGACGGGAATCCATGCTTTGGGTATTCCCGCTAGGACGCTGCGGTTGGTGAAGATTCGACTGGCGTAGATGAGTAATGCTAGCAATAAAGTGAAGATGTATACGCCCGCAATAGCGAAGATATTTCCGAGACGTTTGTTAGAGTAGGACTGGAAGATAAGGTCGCCGGGGCTTAAAAGGGTAAGCCCAAAGAGGATAATGCTGAGGATGGAGTAAAAACTGGTATAAAGGACTTGGAATATTGTGGATGATATCGACATTTTGACAGTAATAACATGATGGAGTAGTGAATAAGCGTTAATTAGCATAGCTTTGATGACCAGCTAGCCTTGAACCCATATCCCTCTCCTTAGATCCCGGAGGCATACAGGTTTGCTGTCTCTGTTGAGTGTTGGAGTTGCTGGCGATGAGAAAAGGGGAAGGCTTAGTAAGCGCGGCAAAAGCAGCACCCAATTTCTTGGCGAGACATGATATTGATAGGCGGGCTTCATAGGGAGGTGATTCAATAAATTATGGCCAGAGAAAATATAGGGAAGGGCATGAGCCCGTTCACTGAGGGAGTCAAGTAATATTGGCCAACTATTCCCTGCGTCGAAAGTTTCTGTCCGTTATTCTGCATTGATTGGGTGATACCAGGTGAACAACTGATAGATCAGTAACAGCCTATTATGCTCAATGATAGATAAATGTATTTCATGACCCCTGAACTTCATAATATTATACTCTCAAAGGTAGCCAAAGAAATGTAGCCGCTTCGCAGTCTATCCTTCAGACCAAACCAAAAGGCAACAATCTATAGATTAGTTATCTTCGACGGCTTGCTCGGCCCAATCCCGATACCGCTGAACCACCCTCTCAATGCCGTCTAGACCCCTCTTCAACACATCCATCTTCGGCCCATAGCTAAGACGAACGAAATGATGACAGGGACTATCAAACAGATCCCGTCTCTTCGCAGGATTAAGATCGAAGAAGATACCAGGCACAACAATAACCTTCTCCTTCAACAAGGCGTTAAAAAAGCTCAGTCCATCCAGGATATTCGCTTCGGGAGGAAGCGTCGGTTCCAACGAAGTCAGATCAAGCCAGATGTAAAACGTTGAGTCTGGAACGGTCTTGATTTGGAACCCGATCTTCCGCAGGCGCTCGACGACGTAGTCGCGCTTTTCCTTGAAATGCTTCTGTAGGGCCTGCATTTCCTTGCGCACGAGAGACGGTTCGAGCATTGGGATGGCTGCTTCTTGGAATGGAACGTTGGCGCCGCCGTCGAGATAGGATCCGGCGGAGCTGAGGGCTTCGATAAATTCCTTGGGACCTACGATCCAGGCAATACGCCAGCCTGGAAGACGGAAGCGCTTGGTAAGACCGTCGATCAGGAGTAAGTCTATATAGTACATTAGCAAAGTCGTAACAAGCTTGGAGGAGGGAAAGCTTCCCATCCTTGTCAACGTCAATGACATTTTGAGCCCCGCTGGTGGTGCTTCCGTCGCAGCCGGTTGTGTAATTGTATCCGGCATAAAATTCATCCAGAATCAACGTTGCTCTCCCACGGCATATATCCTGAATTTTGGCAAGCTCAGGGTTGTTGATCAAATGTCCGGTGGGATTACGAGGGTTCGACGTCAGTAACACAGAGGTACCGCGCGCAATTTCCTCTGCAACCTTGTCCGGGTGAATGTGATATCCATCGGCTTCTGAAAGAGGCATTGGAAGAGCAGCAAACTATCGAGAGAGATCAGCAAAGACACCAGCTCATGTCTCATTCCACCACTCACATTCTTAAACAAAGACAACATCTCTGAATACGCCGAATAATCCGGGATCGGAAACGCTAGATAGGAATTCCCCAATATAGCGGCAATTCTAATCAGCCCAGCTCTTCCACCAGGCACAATACACACATTCTCCCATGTATACTGCTGCTTCCCCTCCCGATAATGCTCGTTGTATAACTTCGCTACAGCTTCACGCAGAGGCTTGATGCCCGCCGTCGGACCATATTCACGGGCCGCAGAGCTAATCGGGATGCTGGTAGGACGTTCAAAGCTGCCCTCAATATCATCATCGGCGTCCGGAGCTCCCTGACCTAAATTGGCCCAGGAGGAAGGGTCTTCGAGGAATCCGTGTTCGCAGGCACGCTCGGTGGTCCAGACGACACCGGTAGAGGCACGAGAAGCATCGAGGCCGGCATGGGGACGGTGACCTTCGTGAGCA